>MNCI01000556.1:1068885-1386605 GCA_015680685.1 Gnetum montanum | reverse complement strand
GCGTAAGGCCAGCGTAGACAGACTTTCGGGCCCCAAAATGCATCAAAACGTGCCAGGCATCCTCTACACCCAGCATTCATCCAAGTTCACATGCCCAGCGTACACGCCCAGCGTATACGCCCAGCGTACACGCCAAGCGTATACGCCCAGTTCACAAGTCCAGCGTATACGCCCAGCGTATACGCTGGCCTGATGTAGCGTATATGCCCAGCGTATACGCCCACGTGTCTCCCGGTCCGATTTTCCCGGTAACCCTACCCCTATAAATAGCCCAGTTTTCTACGTTTTCAGGGGGCGACAAAAATTTCTAACCAGAGCCTAAAACCCTCTACGCTGGAAGTCCTGTACGCCGAGCACAGTCTCTACGCTCCACCTACAGTGTCCCAGCCGAGTCATTCCTACACACGCCGGGGCCTTTCGTCCGCCTTGTGTCAAAGCCACAACTGCGTTTGGACCGGTGCACTTTGTAATCAATTCTTAATACAAAACAGTTTACATTTTGCTCTGATTTATTGTAGTTTTCTTCGTTTTTCAGTTTACGTTTACAGGCTCATTTACGTTATCGTGCTTGTTTACGGTTTACATTTAACGTGCATTGTTTACGTATAACCCAACGTGTTGTAGTGGCAAACGTTGGGGAAGTCCTTGTTTGATCCGCGTGCAGACCATTCAAGGCACTCTGCCTTCGTCTGTTCCAGCTTGCCCTCAAGCGGAGGCAGGGTCAACCGTGCTCGTCCGCAGATCTTTCGGTGCTTGTAACGTTCCAGCCTCGCACCGACGATTTCGGTCAGCACAGATGGGATCCATGGCTGGAGGTTGGCTGGGTCTTACAAGTTGAGTTGTAGGTGGTCTAGTCATCTATTCTTCTTCTTCTTCAGGTCATAGCTCTTCGCTAGTGCTCTTTCTTGGACCTGGCACCTTTAGTAATTCAGTATAAGAAGCATTCTGGGCTTTTCAGAGGACATCATTTGTGTATCTCTGAATACCAACTCGTTGGCAAAGTTTTCTGATAAGGTAGGGAGAAGGCAATGCCATCTTCCCTGACTTCCGTTCTTCAAATTTCCTTAGGATCTCCATCAAATATAGATGGGGAAGGTTAGCGTTAACCTTTCCCATCAACACTGCACATCCCATAGACACATACGTCAATATTATTTTCAAAGCTTTTGTGGGAAAGAGGTGATAGGTTCCAATTTTGAAATAAACTCGCTCTTCCATCGTCAGCTCACCAAAAACTTTGAAATTTTCCAAACTATCAATCTTCTTGGTCATGAACTAAAAATAGTATCTAATTTCTTAAGCCTTTATAGTAACAAAGAATTGTTGATGTGCTATAATTATAAGGCTTATGAACCTAGAGGCTGAATTTTCAACCCTCCTTGTAGTGCCAAAAGAACTGTTGGCGACCATTTGGGACACGACCACCAATGAGTGTCCTCGAATAGGATTTAGGTGCCTACTAGTCTCTAACAATACCAAGGTCTAGATACCTCCAAATAAACTTAGTAGTTAATGTGAGTATGTGTGTGTGTTGTTGCGGCGTGTGGTTGTGTAAAATGAAATGATTGTTTATGTGTAAACTACAAATGACTTACTTTAAAGAGATTCAGCCAACTTTGTCAAGTACTATGAGTTGTTGAGAGTTCCTATTTTGTTCAATTTCCTAGTCTACGTGGTCCTTATAATACCTACTTGTAACAAATAAAATTTTACAAAAACATTTGAGCACAACTCTGTGAATCTACTTCTAATTTTCCCAAGAGAAAGAGAAAGTTCCACAAGAAAACTAGAAAAAGAGCAAGATTCGATGGAAATAGACAGAAAAGAAAGTAGATTTTCAAGGACCTCAAATATTTAAACAAGGTAAAATGACACAAGTAAAAAATTTGCAATAAAGCTATCCCAAATTCAATAACTATGAATTTTTCAAACTTCCAAGGCTCAAATAAGCAATTTCTTCAAGACAATCTTACTATGCTACCAAAAAATTACTGCATAAACTACCACGTACGAGACTCCATTTTGGCTAGATAATGGATGCCAACAATTTTATTCCATAGAACCTTAAAAAGACTTGACAATTTCTAAATGAAATACTAAGGAGATTTACTTTAAAGATAAACAGAAGCTATTCTGGTCCCATCAAAATACCAAAGATTTTTTGAACCCTCTTGACTATTGAATTGTTCAACGGCATGACTACAAGCAGAGGCTCTCTTACAACGATCTCAAAAGAAGTTCTTATACGTTGCACAATAATAAAATTTACTACTAAAATGCTGTTAAGGCTTTTAAACACAAGCGCTTCTATGGAAAAATTTTAACAGAAATTTTCTATCAGGCAACAAGAACGATAAGAGCAATATAAAAATCCCAACATTACTTGCCAAGGATGATACTATCTAAACCACTAGCTAAACAATTTAAACAAAATAAAAAACAATAAGCATAACTCATAGGACCATGACAAAGAGGCTGAAATCCTTTCTTTAGCAAGTCATCTTACAAGCAATCTTTCACAATGTCTTCCAAAAGTGTGTCTCCGTGTGAGAGCTCCCAAAAGTGTTCAAGTGTGAGCTCTTCCAAGTCTTAATAAGTGAGACCCCCCAAGTGTTCTTAAAAGTGTGATATATGAGACCCCAATGTCTTCTTCCTCCTAGACCCTTGAAGCCCTTTTATAGGATTTAAACGTAGGCAGGTAAGTTGCAAAATATCTTGGATGGTTATAACCATCATAGAGATCAAAATTTTGTGGGTGACAAGTGTCCCATTCAATTGCCAAGTGTCTTCACTCAGTTGCCAAGTGTCTTCATTTAGTTTCCAAGTGTTCACCATGGAGAGAAATAAGTTGTAGTTGGTAGGTGGCCTTTGTGGAGATAAAAAGATTGTAGTTGACAAGTGGCCTTTGTATTGGTTGCAATATCATAGAAAATGAAAATACAATCACTAAGTTACATAGAAATACAAGCTATAGTTGGAAATGTCCATAAATCCCCCTTTTTATAAAATAGCTATACATATAACTTTATATATATATATTTAGGAATGACATAAAGGTCAATAAATAGAATTTGATCATCTATCTCCCCTTGGCCATGCTCCAAAATAATTTGGAGAGGCTTGTGAGGCCTCCTTTGCTAGCAATTAGACGAAAGTCCCTCTTCATTCCTACATATTTGGCATATTTCTGATAAACTGGAGCTTCATTCCCTTGAATAACTACATCATGAGCATCGATCTCTTGTCCGAACTCATTTTTCAGAAGGTTTCATAACGTTTTGTTGTAGCATTTATTAGCTCCTAATTGTGCAATTCTCTTTGCTACGTAATTCATCCAACCCTCAGGCCGAACATCCAAATATTCCCTTATTAATATTGTGGTGATGGTACAATACTTCAGGATATGAAAATACTACTTTACAATGGTCCACAACACGTTCCTCAAGCCCCAAATCATTTCATCTCAAGCATTTCTGTATTTGGTTCTGTAAAGAGGACATAGTCTTCACATGTTTCTTTTTTATATCGTTTATCCTTAGAAATATTTATGGAGGAGGCGCTTTGTCATTTGGCTAGCTACCCATTTTTCTCAACGAGCTTCTGCAATGTGCGGCCACACCTCCACTGAACTCGTCATGTAAGTTGCACCTCCCAAAAATATCGTAGCAGTTGAAACTACTTCTGCACATGGTTCGCTGGTAGCTACCACATCTTCCTGTAAATCCTCAATGATGGGTCATGTTTAAGTTCTTATTGTGATTGATACAGAGAGAGAATCATTCAAGTTTATCTTTTGTGTAACCAACCACCTCTGCAACTGCATAGGCTTCATATAATCCCACTAATCACCCAGGCATCCAATCTGTCAATGACTACTCATCGCAAGTTGACTAAAAGTGACTTCTCATCTACATTGCAGTGCCATCGTTAAAATCTTACAAAACTAGAACCTGTCGAAAAGGACAAAGATTGGGGAAAACGTATAGCAAAAAAGCAAAGTTCAATCAAAATAGGTCAGTCACTATGTGTAGCATCGGTTGGAGCCTTTCTTGAGAGGCACGTTCATGTTGGTGTCCATAGTAGGTACGATGATCTTGGTACTAGTGAGTGCAGCGTGGTTGGGCTTTCTATCCTCTCCTCTATTTTGCTCAGTTGCCACAACCTTCCGCTTAATGACATGATAGATTTCTGTGAGAGCGCACAGGAATGCCTCCTCTACGCTAATGGCTTCTAGGGTTGACGTCTCGAAGAAGAGCAGACCCTCCTTTTATGCGAATTCCTATGCATCCTCCTCAAGCACATCACATTCATTAAGTCTCTGTATAGTACTATTATTGAATAAATACCCATATTTCATTTGGCATGTTGTCCCCTTGGGAGAATTGTTGCAGGTTTCTATCCAACCCACATAGGATGCACATTGACGATTACTTATGCAACGAAACAACTCCATTAAGTACTATTTTCTTCCAACTTGTAAACATGTCGTACTTCATATGTATAAAAAAAATTACGGCTTATGCGCTACATTCCTCAGAAACCTCTGGAACTCAGCCAAGCTTATCTTTCCATCAATATCAATATCAGCTTCCTCTTAAAGAGGCTAAATAGATCCCTTTAATCCAGTATGCATTCTAAGTTATTCAGCAGTAATGTATCCATCATTATCCAAATCAAATGTCTGAAACGCATCTTTGCAGCATTGCTGCCATTTCTCAAAATCATGTTCCTCTAGTTGATGAACATGAAGGTGGTAGCTACAAATTCTTTAGAATCAACAAGCCCATCTCTGTTGTTGTCCATTTGGCCATAAATTCATCATTGAATTTTTCTTAAAGGCTTCCATGATCTACAACATCTCTTCTTCTAGCGGCAAGATCATTGTTTGTAGAGGAAACACTCCTTTTTGACCAAAACCTAAACTTGGAACAGTTGAGATTCTAGTTGCTTCCAATAATTTGAGATAATAAAATAGATTGGGAACCTTTCTAGCTTGCTTAGCAACGACAATAGCTTTTGATGGGAACCAAGTGTTTGAATTTAGGTAAAAGCCTCTTCACTTGAAATTCTTCTGACATGTTACACCAAACTTAGTGTTTGCACCATGTTCGACATTAGAAGCCAACCAATCATATCATGTCGATGGGAACTGCCCATCTCAGGAAGAATTACTCAGACTAGTGCTTAGAACAATCAAAGGACATTTTTCCATGGAATACTCTGGAGCGCTGTTACCATAGAATTCAAGATATGGATAAAGACCTAGTGCTCTAGTCTTGGAGTACAGGTATCTATTCTAGAGATTGGTGCAGATATTATAGAGCTTTGGCTCTGCCAAGTACAATCTTCACATCACAAGTCCAATTCCAAATCCATTCCTAGCTACTATCATCACCACCATGTAAGAGTTCTACAAATTTCCTTTTGCCAGCATTCAGAATTGCAATGTCATTGTCCCTTGATTTTCAAAACATTCAATTCAACAACATGGGTAGCTGCAATAAGAACATTGTACTGCATCCTCTTGAATTTCATTTCTATTCCAACTTCGTGGTTAGTTAGCTATTGTAGAATTCTTTAGACTTGAGACATGGTTTCAATCATCTCATATCCCTGTTCCATGAAATGGCCAAAATGTGCCAACACTATCATAAGCCTTCTCTAACCCATCCTTTCACACATAGGGGTCTAATCTGGTAGATAACTGAGCAACATAAGGCCATGAATTTAGAAGGTTTAACACTTCTAAAATAGCCTATGCAAAGAAATCAACTATCACACCACAAATGTTAACTGTGGTGCCTTACTCCCTATTGTGCCAGAACTGGTACATTTCTCCTAAGTACCAAGCACTTCTTTCAAAGAGGACAGGCCAGAAGGGAGATCCTTTAAGGTGATCCCTAATAGCCTTAGGAGAAAACTCTACAAAATATTTGAATTTTAGCTCCACAATCACTACAGCAAATGTGGACTTCTCATGTATAGCTTGAACACACTTAGGGGGCAACGTGAGTTGTTGCCCTGGTTTAGGAGTAGTAGTAACTCCTCCTTCTGCTTGCTCAGACTATCTAGTAGGAGGTTCATCTTGATGAATGCTAAATGATTGCACCTCCTATTCTGCATGTTGTCTGGCAGGGCCTTGTCTTCCACCTCTCTAGGGTTGTGTTTGCTCCACCTTGAATAGGACCCTCTTGTTGTGCATGTTTTCAGGCCATCTGCAATCACATGGATCAAGCATTAGTAAGGTTTTTTTTGAAGTCAAGTTATACCTTACTACTTGCAATAATTAAAGATCTTATGTTATAATGTGTAATCATGCCCAAGATTTTATAATGATGATTCCTATGACTTTGGTGGTTTCCATTTTTAATCTCCAGGTATACTTAAGGTCATATGATTTTTGGCACAATTATTCTAAGTGTTAATTTAATTATCCTAACTAATGTCCTTTGGGTGATGATAAATTTCAAAAAATTTAAGCACTTTTCATTAACTGTCTCTCCCCCATGACTAAACTGAACACTCCGTGTTCAAGTAGATTCAAACAGAATTAAAATTGGAGCACCAATGAGCGAGATATGAGTGAAAAAGCAAGGGTCATGCAATCGCAAGTTGCAGAGAAAAATTTCAACAACTCTCCCTATGTGAATGGAAAAATGATGCTAAGTGTTGTAGCGGGGGTTCCTATTTAAAGGAAAATAGGATGCGATATCACATACGATACATCGCGTATGCGATATCTTGTCCCTACTAATGTGAGACACATGAAAATATTGAATTTTTAATAATTTTTCTTGAAATTAATGTTAAATATCGAGGACATTGGTAAGTATTAAGATGTCCTAGGGTAATTGCATTGATTCAAGAGGCACTCTAAATGATAATGATGTGAATTTTAGCAATTAAAAATTTGGCGATTACGAAAAAAGAGAATGTAATGGTACATTGGAACATTAAAATTTAGAGGGATAATAATATGGAAAGAAAATTATGAAAAATTAAGCTGAGGATAAGAAATTGTGTGTTTGAACTAGAGAATTAGTGAAGATTACAAAAAATTACACAAGTGGGTCCTTCCCAAAGTAGGTTTCAACCTATTATGCCCCTGTGTAACCACACTTAAAGTGTCCGTTGGTACTAGAAGGGTTAAATGTAATCCACACTAACTCCACAAAACACACACATCTGAATATCACCAAAATGAGATGAAAATTCTATGACACGTGGGACACAAGCTACAATTACATGAACAGTGAGATGAGGTGAAGTATAGAAATGGATTGTAGATATTGGGACATGAGGTAACTGACCCAGTGCATAATGAATCCTACATGTAAAGCACAATTAATATGTCATTAACCCATCATTCGAAGATCAGGACCAAATCCATTTCTCTAAATAGTGACATCAGATTGTTTCATCCCATGATGAACAACATGAGAGTACCATAAAAACAAGGTGTATGATCACTTGGCATTTAATTTAAGGGAGGAGTGATTTTTTTTTTATGGCACTTCCTTTTTCTTTCTCTCTCCTTTTCTATTTTTTTCTTTCTTTTTGAATCTAGATCTAGGGAAGCTGCCAACCTTCAGGCATTGGTGCATGTCTTTCCAGTGGGAACCCCTAGAACAGCATTAATTTTTGAGTGCCCTTTTGATTACTCTCACTCCCATTTTCATTAGATCTACAAGGATCTTAGTATAACCATATTGCATGATAACTCCCACAGACATCACCAAAGAAAATCCACAAGTCCCCTTGATGTCACACCCTAATCATTCCATCTTTGTTCATCATTCTTCATTCTGGGTACAATGAACACAAAATTAATTTTAAGTTTTTAAAAATTTCAAGACTATCATTGTACCCCTGAACAGACCCTCTTATTTGTAGAGTGGATGAGTGGGTGTAATGGGCTCACTGTTCCAAATAATTGAACACTCATGACTTAATAACATAGAACACACCTCAACCGGTGATCCACATGAGTGTTTTATTCGTAGATGAGATTACTTACAAAAAACATATGAAAGATAAAACACAAACAGATAAAAAGATAAAACAAAAATTGAAAAATGAAAAACTAGAAAACAAAAATTGAAAAATCAAAGAAAATGAAAAATATTTATTAACCCTGCTTGTTATTGAAATGGGGGGTATCCCCCATAACTAATCGGTTGAGTATGGAAAGGATTAATAAATGAAAGATAAGGATCCTTGCATGTTGGAAGTATTGGAAACAGTCTATACTTATCCCCTCGGGGTTCATACACTTTATTGTAATAAGCATAGTGGGGCACTTCATACGATGTAGTTCCCAGATAACAAGTTGATCTACTATGATGTTGGTGACCATTCGATGGTATGCAAGGATTAGGATGATGCCTCCCATGGTTGTTTTCATTATTCCATATAGTTTTTGGAGCATTAGTTGGTGGCCCTCATGAAATTACATGAGGCGTTGGGTTCGAAGGTAAGGGTGCACCACATTGTTGGACTTGTGCTGGGTTGGAAGGTGCAGTGGTCTTGGAATTGTGTTGTCCCTTCTTCTGGCCGTGTTTAAAGAAAGGATGCTTTTGATGTTGAGGAGGTTTTTCACTATTGTTAGTAGCAGTAGCACAAGTGTTTTTCGTGGGTTGTTGCTATGGGAAAAACACCTTAAGAACAGTTGGTGGCACTATGGAAGGCGGGAAAGGATAAGAATGTTGAAAGTTAGGAGGAATATAAGGTGCACAAGGTGGTGGTTGCGTTGGAGGCATGGGTTGAGAGTATTGTGGAGAATAGTAATTGGGTGAGATAGAGTATGGTGGCCCAAATGGAGAAACAGGATGTTGAACATGATAAGCATTTAGATTTGGAAAATATGAAGGGTGCCTCCAGTCTAAGGGTGGTCTCCTCCACGACTGAGATGGTTGCCACTGTGATCAAACACAGGATCTTTATACGAACTCTGGATGTAACGTGTTTCCCCAATGCTCATATAAATGTAACAATATTGGGAATTGGCCTTTGGGATGATCGTACAGGCATATTTTTCATTCATATGTATGACTGGTAGTTGAGCACTTATTCCCTTCGTTCTTTTTCTCTGAATGTCTATTATTTTTTCCTACTTATTTGGTTGTCAAAACTCTATCTCCAATGAGGTTGACACATTCTCCACACTTGTGATATATCCAGTCCAACATCTTATTGATCTTTACCTCCACTTCTTCTAACTATTGTTGTATTGGCAAAGATGATGTTTCCACCTTGAGATTTTTTGATCTCTCATTTTCATGATCATGGACCTTTGTTAAGTTGAAATTTTGGTCCCGTTGATGTTTTTCAACACTCTTCCACCTAGATATTTCTCCTTCTTCTTGTGCTACCCTTTCAGTAAGCTCTTCGATTTGATGGGTTCATAGCTCGTATAGTTGACCTTGGGCATACATTCCTAAGGTCTCTCTTCTTTCATTATGTAGCCCATCAATGATATGGCACATTAGCCTTTCCCTGGAAACCCCATGGCCTGGACAGTTGATTAACAGTGCATAATATCTTTCTAAGGCTATGTCCAAGGGTTCATATTTTGCTTGCTTCCATCCTTGGATTTGTTTCCTTAAGCCTGACACTCTTGCGTAGGTTTGATATTTTTCGTTAAACACCTCTACCATCATTGACCAGCATCATATCAAATTTGGTTTTAATGATCTATACCATACTTTAGCTTGGTCAATGAGTGTCATGGAAAAGAGCTTAAGTTTTTGCCACCCATTATCAATGTTATTCCATGTGTAGGCACCATAGAATGCTAGTAAATGTTGATGCGGATCTAAGTCATAGCCTCCTAAAAATTTGGGAAAGTTGTTAAAATCAAGCCTGGGAAGATGGCTCTCTTTACAATGCCTACATGAGATTCGAACAGCCTCTTGTATTTGCATTAAGCTTGTAGTGGCAAGTGGGGGTTCATTGTCATTGGGTAAGTTATGTCTTCATGAGTTAGGATGATGTTGTTTTCATTCATGTTTATAAGAAACTCCCACCTTAGGTTGTATACTCTAATCCTCATTATCATATAGTTCGTTGGTTCTTCAATGAACTTCCTCACTAAGTGTGGCATTAATAATTACTTCCTTTTAAGAGATATATTGTTAATTCCTATACAACGACCTTGTATGATATAACTAATCTAGATAACTAGCAATCGTCCCCAGCAATGGCACCTATGATGAGTGGCAAGGTACCCCTACACTCAACCATACGAATATGAGCATTCTTACTCGCTATCCGGGCGAACTCCATAGACGGACTAGTTGTGGTACCTAGACAATTATCATTAGGTCACATTTCATTGTCTTCCCACCTGGACTAGTATTATATTTGTCATGTATGATTTAGTCTAGATGAGGTGTATGATATTTTCCTAATTCTAACGCTACTCCTAAAGGTAGTGGAATGTAATATTAACTAAGCTAAGATAGGAGGAAAAGATAAGAAAATCTAATCTAGCCTAAGTACGATGAGCAACTGATTCCTTGATCAACTATACACATATTGGACCTCGTGCATGACTACCACTGGGATTACAAAGCGTAGATCCTAGGTACGCCACTAGGCTACCAAGTAGTCACACTTAAATGCTCGTAATCAAGTCATACTCGTTCCTCATTCTAGGATTTTAAGGGTGAGAGAGAGAAAACACTAAATAACATTAAATAAATAAAGAAAGTGACTACTTGACTGATGAAGTAATCTCAATCTTTATTGCTGGTCATGTGCATGTCCAAGTATGTCACACTTGAATAAAGAATGCCATACAATTACATTCACCACACTATGAGCAAACATAGGAAAAATAATCTATCTCTGGAGTGGTCAAACTACCAAAGCTTCACTACTTCTAATTCCTAATACCCAATCAAGGGAGAGCCACTTCTTATTTATAGACATTGTAGTGCACTGTGATATCATGTACCTGATATCACAGGGGAAGATGTGATATCATGGGGGATGCGATATCGCATCCCATCACATGTTAAGCTTGCTTAACGATTATGTTGATGACACAGTAGTTAAGTCCAAAGCAACTCAAAACCATGTAAATGATCTAAAAATAGTACTTAAATATTACTTGAAACATGATCTTAGGTTAAATCCCAAGAAGTTTGTTTTCAATGTTAGAACAAGCTAGATGCTTGGTTTTATAGTATCTGAAGCAAGAATACACATAGGCCCCAACAAGGTTAAGGTCATAACCAACTTAGCACCCCCAACCAACCTTAAGGAGCTAAAAGGGTTACAAGGTAGATTTCAGTTTATATGTAATTTTATCATGTAGTTAACTAATAAGTTATAGTTAATGCAACACCTAATCAAGAAAGGGACCCACTTTGAATGGATAGGTTAATGCCAATAAGCTTTTAATAGTCTTAAGCAACAGCTTGCTCAACTTCCTATGGTTCATCCACCACAAGGAGATAAACCCTTTTACATCTACTGTGCCTCTTCTGACACATCTATGAAAGTAGTTGTATTGTAAAATGGAAAGTAATAACAAGGGAATTTAACTTACGCTATGTTGTATAAGCCTTGACAAAAGGTCAAGCTATAGTGACACAACTCATGGATTCCTCCTTGAACAATCAAGCATCTATAGATCCAAAATTCCTAGATGAGCATGTTAGTAGCATTAGCCAAGTGCCCAACAACTATGAGGCACTCCTACATTTGAACAGAGCTTCAACCTCTCAAGGGGGTAGCACCATTTCCATCATCACACTTACCTCTAGGAAGATCTCATCCTTTGGATATTGTTTTGCATTCCCTTGCACTAACAATGTGGTGGAGTATGAAGGTATCCTCCAAGATATCCTTGTAGCACACAACCTAGGGATCTCAAAAGTAGCAATTTGAGGTTACTCACAATTAGTGATCAACTAGGTAATAGAGGTTTATGCCTATAAAGCTCAACATTTACAACCTTGCTATGACATAGCAAAGGACTTGCTTAAACACTTTGCAATAGTAGATGTCCAATAGATTCACCAAAATGAAAATGCCATAGCTAATGCATTAGTGACATTAGCGTTAAGCATTGCATAAAACATGTTTCATAGATTTACCACCTTAGTAGAGGATTGCATTGTGCCTATCATGCAAACCATAGACATTGCAACCATAGCCATAGTAAGAACAATCCATGCAAGAGAATTGTATGACAATATCAAAGTGTACCTTCTATAGGGTGAGGCTTCCCAATAGTTAACTTCTACTCAAAATGATGCAGTGCATAAACATTCACAGTAGTATGTCATCATGGGTGATAACACCTTATGTTGCAGATCCTATGATGGCATACTGCTAACCTGCATGAGTAATAGTGAAGCACAAACAATCATTGAGCAAGTTCATAAGGGACAGTGCAAAGGTCACATAGCACCCAAAGTGATGGTAGGAAAAATTAAACTCTTAGGCTATTATTGGCCTTATATGGAGCAAAATTGCATCTCTAAGGTCAAAAAACATGACGTGTGTCAATGGCATGACAACCTAATGCATGTGCTATCAACTGAACTACACACAACATAGATCACCTAGCCATTCCAATGTTGGGGCTTGGACAAAAGGGATTGAGACTATTCCCTTTAGGAAGACAACATCATAGCAAGTCTACAAATATGTGCTTGATAACATAGTGAACTATTTTGGTTTATACATGACCATAGTTATAGATAATGGGCCATAATTTTAGAATGTTGAAACTAAATCCTTTTGTGAGAACCTTGGCATTAAACATTTCTTTTCATCACTATACTCCACTTAGGAAAATGGACAAGTAGAGGCCACTGACAAAGTCATCATCAACCTTCTTAAGAAGATGGTAAAGAATAGCAAATGACAATGGCATGAGTGATTAGTTTATGCACAATGGGCCTACTGCATAACATGATGAATAACAATAAGTAAGATGCCTTATAGTCTTATCTATGGATCTAAGGTAATTTTTCTCCTCAAATTATAGGTCCCATCACTCTAGGTAATCCTCTTAAACTTCATTAATGAAAACAAAAAAAATGAGTTGAGAACCGTAGACCTCAACTCAATTGAGAAAGAGCACATGTAGACACTTGATTACATTGAATGGTACCAAGAAAAGTAATGACAAAAGCATTATTACAACTAGCATCAATGCTTGATCAACAAAGGGGACCTAGTCCTTAAGGCCATTTGTGAATTTGTGGATAAATTCTCAGCCAATCAAGAAGGGCCTTTCTTGGTCACTAAGGCAAATGACAATGGAGCATTTAAGCTTGTTGATCAAGATGACAATGAGTTTTCCAATATAGTGAACTATTCATTCTTAAATCCTTATTATGCCTAGCATGTAGTGCTAGATCTCAACAAATTCACTATGACTATAAACTGGCATAGTGAGTCTGCTATGACTATAAGCTGGTATAGCAAGTCCATTATGACCATAAACTAGCACATTAAGTTCACTATGACTATAAACTGGCATAGCAAGATCACTATGACTATAAACTAGTACAAAAAGTTTGCTATGAATATAAACTAGCACAACAAGTCTGCTATGACTATAAACTAACACCATTTATCTGGTATGATGTTAAATTAGCAAAGCATGCATTTTTCATGATGTTAAACTTGCATAGCATTCATCCTTGGGTTATGACATTAAACTAACACAACAACATTTGTCTGCTATGACATTAAACTGGTATGCAGTAGTCCACTAGGACTATGAACTAGCACACCATGGTCTACCAATACCTTAAACTAGGTTCACCATTAGTCATGCATAGTTCCATGAACTAGTGAGCAAGAATAATTTCAACTCCTCTACACCTTCTCGCCCCCNNCGCCCCCCACCCACCCCACTTTTCTACACCACAGAGATGGGGATACTACAGTCCTAGAATGGAGAACTAGCCATCAGCTCCACCTTTGGATCACTTGTAGCATCGTGATCCCCCACCATCTTTTTGATTTTTTGGGCTCTTGCCATTACTTGGCTTTGGAAACACTTGTAGCATCATAGCCCCCTACCATTCTACTAGTTTTCTAAGCTTCTATCATCGATGTGGGCTCTCGAGCACCTATAACATCATTATCCCATAGCATTTCACTAGCTTTCTAAATGCTTGCCATCGGTGTGGGCTCTCTAGCACCTATAGCATCATTGCCTTCCATAATTTTTTTGGCTTTTTGAGGACCTACCATTGGCTTGGCCATTCGAGCAACAGTAGCATTTTTAGTACCTAGCACTTTATTTTCCTTTTGTGTTGTGTGTTTTTCTTATCTTCTCTGAGTTGTGTTTGCAATACAAAGCCTTAAGGTAGTCATGCAAAGGTGCATCTCATTATAGTGGCAAGTCACCATGTCACTCTGATGTACATTATTGGACTAGCTGAGCCTCTCAAGAGTGCATATCCCTATTACCCTGTTATAGCCTATCTACACCATTCCTATGTCTTGATACCATTGCATTGCCCCATATAATCAAAATTGCAAATCTCTATAATGCACATGTGCCATAACCACATGGCATATTCTTGTAGGCCAAACTATAGAACCCAAGGTAGACATAACATAAGTTTTCCCATGGAGAACCTCTATTATCTGGTCAAAGCTCAAGTAGATGTAACACAAGTCATCCCAGGGAGAAAACACCTATCTCACAGATGCAATGTGGTTTTGCAAGCATCAAAGTAAAGCCCATCTAGTGGCATGTAGTCCACTTAATGAAAAGAATTCCACAATTAGTCATTAGCATTGTGAGGAATCCAAAGAAGATTCACCTTGCCAAAAAACAAAAATAAGCAGAAAACTAAAATCAAAAGAAAAGGGGAAAAGCATGCCCCTAAGCAAATTAGCAGAGCTAAAATTTTGCAATTAGTCTATCTCTAAATCCACCTTGACTTTCTCATGAGCACTTTGATGAGAGGTTAACATTTTTAGGGGTAAGCCACCCTAATTCCATGGTCACTATTAGCCATGATGATCCTACATCCCAAACCTTAACATCCTATTTTCATTTCATTTCCTCTTTTTCCCCTAGCACATTACTCGTACCTTTTCCCCCTTGCATACCACTATCCATAGCACTCTTGGGCACAACATAGTGACATATGACCATAGATTGGTAAGTGATGTTGGTGCCAAGCTTGCTATGGTGTTTTGCAATTCTTTGTTAATGTCTCTTGGGCCTTTCCTCCAGATGTCAACAAAGAGGGACCAATCAAACACCACAAAATTTGGGCTATCAAGTCTCAACTACAAATTTGTCTAAGTGTCAACATAAGGAAAATTATTTCTAAGTGCTAGGACTATGCTCTCCACTACACCAGATCATAATCAACCCAATGGAGAGTGTAGTCAACCTAATGGATATTGTAGTAAACTCCAAACAATGATTTTGTGCAATTTTACCTAAGTGTCAACATGATGTAAGAAGCTACAAACTTTTCTAAGTGTTGGGACTATGTCTTCCACTACACTAGAGTGTAGTTAGCTCTATAGAGAGTGTAGTCAACACCAGAGGCTAGTTTTGCAAATCTTTCTAGGTATCAAGCTAGCGCTACAGAACATGGTTTGCATAGAAGAAATAGTTTGGCAAAGATTGTGCTTTCCACTACAATGGAGCATAGTCAAGCATAGTTGGCATGGAATAAATAGTTTGGAAAAATTTTCTAACTATTAATACTATGCTCTCCACTACACTAGAGTGTAGTCAAGTGTAGATAGCATCAAGACCTAATTTTTTGCAATTTTTTCTAATTGTTGAGACTACGCTCATCACTACCTTAGAGCATAGTCAACTTGTAGCTAGATTTTGAAAAAATTCTCTAAGTGTTATGACTATGCTCTACCCCAGTTGGGAGTGTAGCCAACCTCTCCTAGAATGTAGTCAATAAACAACCACTTTTCTACAAAATTTTTGCTATGTCTAGGACTATGCTCTCCCCTACTCTAGATTGTAGTCAAGTGTAGACATGCGTAATGACCTCTAAAGCCCTTAACAATATTGCACCATCATTCAAAATAACTCCAACACACCTTCAACAAGTAGCATACATCTTTTTGGCATGCCCCTTTGTCCCAAAATTGTAACTATGCTTGACACCACTTGAAATAATGAATAGTGTATTCCTAGAGTGTGGTCTTCAAATTTACATTTCTTGCACCTTGATCAGGTACATTGTGATATTTTTGGAACATGAACATGCAATTCATAGAATAGTCATAGTCTAGCAATCTCTCAGAGTTCATTGGAGCATAGTAGACCACAACATTGTTTGCTTCAGTGGAGAGCATAGTTTGGTGTAGCATAGCCCCAACTATCGGATTACCATGTGGCAACCAATCTACATTTCACAAGAGACATAGCCCTATAAATATTCCAATCCTTTATGTTTTAGGGGTTGGAAAATCTAAAGTGAGCTTGACATTTGTGGTATTTTGATTGACATCTATACCATTTTGGAACTTTGGCATCTTAGCAAGAAGAGGCATTTGCACACCATCGCAGACACTGCAGACCAATGTAGTTCAATACACACCATGGCAACCAACCTCGTAAGCATAGACACCATGATGGATGTCAATTTTCATGTCCTAGACACCTCAAGACTTTGACTATGCTATCCACTATACCTGTTGTACATCGCATACCTTATTAACTCTTGAGATTAACTACACTCAACCCTATTTAGGGTGGTTTTTCTTTCTCTCTTACTCTCCCACTATATATTTTTTAGCATTTTTATTTACATTTTGGCATTTTACTTGCATTTTTCACTATTTTTACATGTAACTATGCATTAAGACCTTCATTTTTAGTGGAAACCCTTGACTACATTCATCCCCATTGATACCATTCACACTATGCAAACACTTAGCACCATTTTAGCATTGCATTTTGTAAGTCCCCATTACATTGACAAGACTAATCTAGGCATGGCATATCTACCTCTAGTAGGCCCTCATGTAGACATGGGGTCAAAGTTGGGTGCTCGTGAATCTCTCGGTGTTCCCATTTCAAGCATCAACATTTTCAATTGTTATAGTTAATTTTCTTTCTTTCTAGCAAATAATTTTATCTTTCCATAATATCTAAATTTAGTGTGTTAAATGTGATTTAATTATTAGAGTGAACCTACACTTTTCTTCTTCATGAGTTAAAGGTTAAGTTGTAAAAACCTTACTTAATATTATTATGTAAATGTGATTTATTACCTTTAGAAGCAGAAGCCTTATGCTAATTCATTAAGCACTTATAGCTTACATGTATCAAGGTAACAAAAATTCTCTAAATTAGTTCTTTAAGGATTCACAAGATCATAGTTAGTATTTTAAATGAATTCAATTATTGAGAAAATGGAATATCTCTTAGAAGGATGTATAGCAAAATTCTAAGCATATTCATAAACTAGTAAAGAAAAATGTTTAACACAAATGTGGACTAATGTAAAATGCAAGAGATAATTTTCAATAAGAATCTTATAATAACAATTACACCTCATAGTTATGAAATGATATCATTTAGAAACACAAATGTGATAAAATGATCCTCCTTAGCTTTTGTTTATTCTCAAATAAGTCTACATATGGATATTGAAAGAGTGCAAAAAAATTTCTTCTTGATGAGTTAAAGGTCACGATGTAGACACCTTTGTCAATGTTATTATGTAAATGTGATTTATTACCTTCAGAAGTAGAATCCTTATGACAATTCATTAGATACACTTATAGGTTACATATTTCAAGGTAAGACAAATTCTCTAAAGTAGTTCTTAAGGATTCGTAAGATCATTGTTCATATTTTTAGGGGATTCAATGGTTTAGAAAATGAAATATCTCTTGGAAGGATGAATAGAAAAATCCTAACCATACTCACTAACTAGTCAAGCAAAAGGTTTAATACAAATGTAGACTAATGTAAAAGGTAAGAGATAATTCTCATTAAGGATCTTATAATAACAATTATACCTCGTAGTTATGGAATAACACCATTTAGAAATATAGATGTGTTAAACAACCTTCATCTTTTGTTCATTCTCAAATAAGTCCACATATGGAACTTTCTTTATGATCTAATGGTTTTGTTTCTCCTTTTTAAATATGGTTTTAATATTCCCCTATTTAATTTATAATAAAAATATAACTGAGAAAGATATATAAGGAAAATAAATCTACCATGTTAATAACTTAAATTAATTCTTCTATTAATAATAAGGGGTAAATTAAGATTTTATCAACTACTAATTCCAAGCCTTAACCAAATTTATAGTATGTGCATCTCATATTTTTTTGTTACCAAGTGAAACTAGGAAAAATCCTTATTCTTAACTTGTATCACTTGGGAATATTTTGTTTTCCTAATTTCAAGAGTAGAAATTAAATAAAGAAAGAAAAATAGATAAAATAAGAAATAAAATAAGGGTTAAGAAGCTTCCTATCCTTTATTTATCTCCAAGGGCCAATGAATGTAGTTATAGTTCTTCCATTAAGAAAATATGGCAAGATGATAATGTTCTAGATGGTAAAGCTTGATCTTTCTCCTTCACTTCTTTTGTGGAAATTAACTTCAATAGTCTGGTAACATAGAAAAAATAAACATCTTACCAAATATAATTGAAGGTCTTAACAAAGAAGGATTTGTATGGGTTCAATTGTACTAGGTCAAACACCACAAAATTTT
Source organism: Gnetum montanum (assembly GCA_015680685.1). Classification (NCBI taxonomy): domain Eukaryota; kingdom Viridiplantae; phylum Streptophyta; class Gnetopsida; order Gnetales; family Gnetaceae; genus Gnetum; species Gnetum montanum. The sequence goes on along the minus strand of MNCI01000556.1, from coordinate 1,367,902 downwards.
GCATGTTATAACCAATCTTCATCATGTGGCTTTCATTGCATGAAACCCAAGGAAAACTTTCAATGTAAATGTGAAAATTGTAGCCAAAAATGGGAAATTTCACATATTTTATACTTTTGGGGCTGAAAATGCCTCATAAGTGGTCAAAGCCTCATTCCCCAAGTGAAAAAAGGTTACATAGTATTTATGTGAGGTATAAATTTTTCTATGCTAGAAACACTTGCAGGGGGTATATCTCACCTGCCCCAACCATGGAAGGATTTTAGGTTTTGAAACTTTTCCCCCTTCAATGTGGAGACCAAATGCACAACTTGCAAGCTTTCCCCAAGCCTAGAAATTATTTCCCCTTAGCCTAGAAAGTATCCCCTAATCATGGAAGCTTTTCCCATCTTGGAAACTATTACCCTAGCCTAGAATGTTTTTCTCCTAGTGTGGAAAATTCAATCCCTCACTATGGAAGCCACAAGAAGAAAAATTCATCAGTTCATGCACTTCAAGGTTGAACAACCACTTCAACAAGCATCATGGAGAGATCAATGTGGAAGATTCATCTCCAACATGAAAGGTGTGCCATGGTTACTATTTATAGTAAATAGAATGGCCCTGGGAGGAAGCACTTACTATGTATAGTAACCACCCAAATTTGGGCACCCATCTCACCTAAATTTGGCATCCAATTTGTAGCAAAATCACATCAAATTTTCAGCCATTTCAAAGCCAATTTTTAATGAAATCATAGCAAATTTGCAACCCCATTTATGGCCCAAGAAACCTATAAAAGCCAACCTCAAACACCATTGAGCGATTCTAAGATTTTTTGGATGGTTCATCAATTTTTAACACACAAGCACTTTGGCAATTCAGCAATTTTAAGTAATTTACATACACACAATTCAACACTTCAGGCATTTTTAAGCACTGAAGAGCTCTTGCAAGTCCTCATACCTGCATTCTCTTGAACCCTAGTGTGGAAGAATTATGGCCTTGAGATTTGGTGGATTTCTGGTGTCAACACTACACTTCTTGGATTTCCAAATACCATCATGGAACAACTTGGCATCCACATTTTCCACCTTTCTCACCCCCTCAGCAATGACCAAATTGGAAGATCTAAGGTTACAATAGTGAAGGAAGGTTCGATAGCATTAGGAGTGGCTTAGTACCTAGATCATGGAGCAAATCTCATCAACTTCAATAGGCTTTGAACTTCTACAAAAGTGAATCTCCTATTTTTTACTCATCTACTCACTATTTGTATACATTTCTCTAACTTATTCTTTATTCTTTTTTCAATAAAGTTATAAGTTTTGAGTTTTGTGTTAAAAAATAAATATATCTTTTGTGCATTATTTAGATCTATTTATGCTTCCACATTTCACATTTTCTAACTCCCTAGTTGATCTACCAAACTAACCAAGGTGTCTCAAATCCCATTTTTATTATGGAGGGCTCAGGGATTTAGGTTTGGGGAACTACTTGCACCAAGGATCCTTAGTTTCCATTCTAGAAATTGAGGTTTTTACTTGTAAAAAATTTTCATTATCTCACCCCATTTTTTCTTCTCCCCCCATCCTCCTTATCATACCTACTATAGAGGTAGTCAAGAGACCAACTTGGATGATGTTTAAATTCAAAGTTTTCAATATTCCATTTCTACTAAAGGGGTAAACCCCCTTTATTCCCCACTTACTAATTATAGTAGGTACATCATCTTTTGCCATTTTTATTTCCTCTAATATTTTTTTAATTCCATTCATTGGTATTTACTCCTATTTTCCCTTTCATACCCTATTCTTAAACAATCCTCAACACTATAGTCATGCCTTTTTGAAACTCTACCAAATTGCCCTTCATCTTCACTGGTGAAGATCATAACCAACAAGTTATGAGGGTGTATGATTCCAAAGACCTTGCCATCATTGAGTGTAGGCAATATTTGAGAGTTATAGTGGAGATTCCTAATTTTGCAGCCATAAATGAAGATTGTTATAACTTTATTTGTGCCAAAATATACGACGGCATGTTAACTCAATGAATTGAAGTTGAAAAGGGAGTTTGAGCTCATACATAGGGGTGGAAAAGAGTACATCCCTTCCCCATACAAAGAAATTTCTCTTAATGATGTCTATTCTAGTGTCCTAGCTTGATTGATCACCATAGACAAGGAAGATGGCAAGCCTACCTTTGGTGAACAATAGAAAGAGGAGGATGAATTTAAGGTAGAATCTAAGCTTGAAAACATCCTTAGAGTACTATTCCGACAAACATCCCCCAACATCACAAAATCTTCCCCTAATGCTTTGGTTTTCTCTATGGGCCTGGTGCCACCAATTTCCAGTCCTCCATACCCTACTACAACAGCTCCCATACTAGCTATAGCCATGTATAACACTTAAACAATGCCACAAATAACAAACTATAACACATTAATGTCATTTAAAATAAAATATTGATATGTAAAACCATCAATGGTGGTTTTTACCACCACAAATTTATTGACTACTCACATAGGGCCCAACATGGGACCCCCAACAACACAAGGGTCACACACCACATTTTTCTTGTTTGTGCCTTAAGTACCCAAAAAAACATATTTTTCCTTATTTGGGCCATAAGACACAACCATAGTGCAACCTTTTCCTTCTATCATGAAATCCTTAATAAGGCCACAAATATCACAATAGATTTCACAACCTTAAGCACAAACCTTACAAACTATGGTGCCACTACAAGGCTCAGGACTTCCAAATGATCTAAGACCTAACAGAGTTGTTGAAAAGGCTTCAAACCTTTACCACACAAATATTCAAGATTTGGACTTCTACCAAGATGATCCCATAAGTCCTGTAGTTCCACCCTTAATAGTTCCTCTTAGTGTCCAGATTTTGTAATTTAGAGAATATAGTAGATAAGGTGACCCTAATGTTCACCTTACTACCTTTTGATTTGAATGTTTACTCTTACAGTCATGTCCTTAGATCATACTGAGGATTCTCCCTATGTCTTTGACTAGGAAAGCACTTTATTGGTATCATGCATTTCCTAGAGGATTTATATTCTCTTTGGAAAACTTAGTAGCCTAGTTTGTCAACTAGTTCAAGTATAACTTTAAGCCTAACACAACACTTGAACAACTCATGAAGGTTAATAAGGGACCCTTGGAACTTGTACAAAAACTCATTTAGTGGTGGAATTAACTGCTGAATAAAATTATAGAGTCTATAGCCAAATCCCACTTGTTAAATATATTCAAGGGAGTAGTTAATGACTTCATCAAGTCTAAACTCTACTACCTTGATCCATGGTCTTTTAGCCAAGAATTTTCATAATTTAAAAAGATAGAGGATTCCATAGAGGCTAGACATCATCCAACCTATATATCATATAAAAATCAACATACTAGAAGAGACAAGAAAAATGGAAAACAAGACAACACTACCATAGAAACTATAACCTAGAAAACCAAGACCATGAACCAAGGGACAAAGTTCAACCTACCCAAGGATCCCACAAATGACCTCAATAACCAATCATCAACTTCTAAGATAACTACATTGACAACAAATAGACATAACTTCAAATGGAATGAAAAGTCTAAATACACTACATTGCCATTAAAATAATTGAAGTTTCTAGACCAACTATTCAAAAGTGGATGAATGCAACATAAACAAATGACTAAAACATGACCAACAATGCAAAATAGCCAAAGATCCCACTCGGGCAATGAAGGATGATCTTAAGTTGCCTAAATACTTCAATCTAGACCACTTTGCCATTATTATCAATTGCTTAGTCATTATATAGAATTCTACCTTACACTAAAGGATGACCTACAAAGGATGATGGATGGTAGGAAACTGATCTTAGATGCTTCAAACCTAGTTAGATCATGAAACTAGTTGATGTAGTGCTATAAACATCCACTGAATGCTAATGATAGCCATTATGTTTTTTCAACATTTAACAGTGATTAAAATAGGATACCTACAAGAGAACCATTCATGATCTAAGTAACCCTCTACAATGAAAAGGCTTCTTCGACTTCCCATAGCTTAAGATCCCCCTTTTTTGTGAGAGTACCATTAGGAATGCCTTTGAGGGAACCCTTTTTCATTAACGCCTCTCAACCTAATACAACCCAAATAACCATAGCCCAACCAACTATACAATTATCCCCTATGGTGGCCAATGCTACTATCTCTTCCTTACAATCAATGACTAACAACCAAAAAACTACAACCAACAAAAGAAATAAGCATAAGAAAAAGCCTTACAACAAGAGAGATAAGATGATAGAGGCATAAGAGGAAGTGGGCCCATCAAAGCCCACTCCCATTTAAAATATACCTATGACCTCCTTTGTCCCATCTTCTTCAAGCAACAAGCCATAGGATGACACCATAGCCCACAACCAAGACAACAAGAAAGAGCTACAACAACCATAGCCTAAATCTAAAGTCTGCATTTTAGAATGCATGGAGGAAGTAAAGCACAGCCAAGGTGACAAGCCCATGGTCAATAACAAAACCTTCCTTAGTGTAATGGACCAAGTAAAGTAATCCCTCAAGTAGAAAAACACAACCTTAATCTTGTATGACCTAATCATGAATTTTCTCACACATCATGAGGTGCTAGTCAAAATGTTGACCTCCATACCTATTAGTGATTATATTCCTACTAATGAGAAAGACATCAATGCAATGATGATTCCTTCATCACTAGGGGAGGAAATGTCAACATAGTTAAAACTTCTTAATAGGGAAATTAAAGTTAATCCCTAAAAAGGTGAAGTGACTACAACCCCTTTATTCATAACCATGTGTAAAAGATAATTTAAAATACATTGGGTGCATGTTGATGATGGAGCAGCAACCAACGTCATCCCATGCATCATTATTGAATGCTTGGACTTAACTAAGTACAACATAAAACCACCATAGCTCTTAATTCCTTCAATGAATTAAGAGTTGTTATCAACGGATCTATCTCCTTGGATTTTATAGCCCAAGGATAACTCCCTACAATTGCAAAATTTATGATGGTGGAAAAGACACCAAGATTCAACTTGATTCTAGGAAGACCTTTGTTGGATTAGTTACAAGGTGTGTCCACATCCATCCATCAAAAAATTCAACATCCTTACTAGGGAGGTGAAATCAACATTCATGGTGATAATGTGGCTCCCCTAGCTATGAACAATGTAGACATAGAAAAGGTTCTGAAGTGGAGCTTCAAGAAGAAGCTCCTATCCATGAAGAGAAAAAACCCAAGACAACCAATGATGAAAATTATAGGCAATGGGATACATTATGGGATGAACTCCATTTTAACATCATAAGAAAAGGGAATGGAAAACACAAGCTTATGTAGAATAGGCCTTACTCACTCCCTATTTTTGCAAAGATTAGGAAGAATCTACATAAGTGAAGTTCATCTTAACCTTCCCATGCATCGATAGCCATATAGCCTTACTTTTTGTTTATAGTTTATTACATAAGCAATTGTTATTTATAGTCTAATGCATGTAGCCTAAGTTTTTTTGCTTTTTTATCTACCACATTTCTTTATTTTTACTTATGGTTTAAACATAAAAAATGTTTCTCTTTCATGTTTCATTTGCTAAGATGTTAAACTAGCACCATGTCTGCTAAGATGTTAAACTAGCATTATAGTTTGCTAAGACTATAAACTGGAATATGGTCTACTATGACCTTAAATTCATACCTTGTCTACTAAGACATTAAACTAGCACCACATTTGCTAAGATGTTAAATAGGCACTACAATCTGCTAAGACTCTAAATTGGCAATATGGTCTACTATGACCTTAAACTAACACTTTGTTTACTAATATGTTAAACTGGTACTACAGTCTACTAAGACCTTAAACTGGCATTACAGCTTACCATGGTCTTAAAATGACTATGTAGACATACTCGCACAACATAACCTATGCCTGTAATGGTCTAAAACTAATGTTGGCACATTTGGCCATTTCATGGAATAGTAGGACTATCTTATCCAAAATTGGAACATCGTATGATGTTGAGACCTAATTGGGATATGAAATTAAAGTGCCAAATTATCCCTTTATCAAATATTAGAAGATAGTACAATAGCAAAGAAGGAATTATATTATTTACCCTAATGAAATCATTGATCATACTTTAGATCGAAGGAAAAATTATGAAGGCAGGTCTTCTTATTGGTCAAGTAAAGGATCAATTGATACAAAGGCTCCTGAGACATTGACATACAGGATGCACACAAACTCATCAGTCATACTACCCCAACCCATAAAACCCTACAATTAAAACTCTGAAATCTGGTTATTGCATTATCATATTTGGATCCTCCTGTTGTCGTGCAATGAAGCAACCGAGGTCTTATGGTGACGATTTGGAAAATGAGGACATGGATAAGGACTGGAACAACAACGGTAGACACGACAGGGATGCCACTAAGATTCGATCACTTAAAGGCATAGACTTTGCATCTACATCTACATCCGTGTCTACATCTGCCTCTGCCAAATCTTATGCTCCTTACAAAAAATCAATTTTTGCTGCCTACCACACTTCCTCTGTTACACTAGACTGCAAGCGTGGTGGCACCAATCACGATGCAAACTCGAATTTTGATCAATGTGACTCCTCCTACGGCAGGGTTTCCAAGTGTGACTGAGGGTTTGATTAATCTAGAGATGCCTCGTCTACATACACCAAGGGTGGTGGCAGTTCCAAGTTTGGTAGATCCAGCAGAAGCTTCTCCTCGAAGTGTGACAACACCGGCTTCAACGATGGCAGTGGCAGATACGATTCGAGTAGATTCAAGGGTTTTGTTTGGTCTGGTTTTGTTTGGTTTGGTTTTGTTTTCATTTTGAAATCAACTAGGTTCATTTTTAGAAGGATGTTAAAAAAAATGTACATTGTTAAGATATTTGTGTAATGTCCTATTATAAAGGGGACATTTGGCTATTATCCCTTTTATTCATATGGAAGTTGTAACTTCCTATGATAGTTACAATTATGATATTTGTAACTAATTTTAATTTTGATTATCATGAAGACACTTGGCAATTAAAAAGGCCACTTGTCAACTATAGCCTTTTTGTCTCCACAATAGCCACTTGTCAACTGAATGAAGACACTTGTCAATTAAATAAAGACACTTGGCAACTGAATGAAGACACTTGGCGAATGAAGGGACACTTGTCACCTGAAGCTTTTTTCTCTCTATGGTGATTATAACCACCCAGGATATTTTGTAACTTACCTACCTACCTTTGAACTCTATAAAAAGGCTTCAGGGGTCAAAGGGGGGGTCTCATACATCATACTTAAGGAGAAGACATGAGACATCACACTTTGGAAGGCTACTAGCTAGCACTTGGGCTCTCACTTGGAGACACACTTTGACTCTTGGGTAGAGCATTGTAAAGAAGAAAGTGTGAACAATTTCTTGTAAGATGGCTTGCTAGAGTAAAGATTTCAGCCTCTTTGTCATAGTCCTGTGAGTTATGTTTTATGTTTATTTTTTTTAAATTGTTTAGCTAGTGGTTTAGATAGTATCATCCTTGGCAAGTAATTTTGGGATTTTTAGATTGCTCTTATTGTTCTTGTTGCCTGAGAGAAATTTTCTGTTAAAATTTTTCCATAGAAGTGCTTGTGTTTAAAAGCCTTAAGAGCATTTCAGTAGTAAATTTTGTTATTGTGTAATGTATAGGAACTGCTATTGAGATTGTTGTAAGAGAGCCTCTACTTGTAGTCATGTCGTTGAATGATTCAATAGTCAAGAGGGTTCAGAAAATCTTTGGTATTTTGATGGGACTAGAATAGCTTCTTTTTATCTTTAAAGTGAATCTCTATGGTATTTCAATCAGAAATTGTCAAGTCTTTTGAAGGTTCTGTTGAATGCAATTATTGACATCCATTATCTAGCCAAAATGGAGTTTCGTACGTGGTAGTTTACCCAGCAATTTTTTGGTAGCATAGTAGGATTGTCTTGAATAAATTGCTTATTTGAGCCTTGGAAGTTTGAACAATTCATAGTTATTGAATTTGGGATAGCTTTATTACGAAGTGTTTACTAGTGTCATTTTACCTTGTTTAAATATTTGAGCTCTACACAAATCTATTTTCTTTTCTATCTATTTCCATTGAATCTTGCTCTATTTCTAGTTTTATTCTGAAATTATCTCGTTCTCTGGGGAGAATTAGAAGTATATTCATAGAGTTGTGCTTAAATGTTTTTGCAAAATTTTATTTGTAACAAGTAGGTATTATAAGGACCACGTAGACTAGGCAATTGAACAAAATAGGAACTCTCAACAACTCATAGTACTTGGCAAAGTTGGCTGAATCTCTTTAAGATAAGTCATCTATAGTTTACACAAAATGAAATCATTTCATTTTTCACAACTGCATGCCGCAACAGCACACACACATACTCACATTAACTACTGAGTTTATTTGGAGCTATCTGGGCCATGGTGTTGCCAGAGACCAACAAGCACCTAAATCTTGTTTGAGGACACTCATTGGTGGTCGCGTCCCAAATAGTCGCCAACAACTAACAAACATCTTATTTATTATGACACTTCCTTTTGTCAATTAGCCATAACCAAAAACATCAACATAGCCATTTTCAAGGTTTACAGCATTTATAATACTTACTACTACTATTAATGCATATAGCCAAGAAAATTAATATTTAAATTTAAAATTAAAATACCCATAACATACATAGCCATTGCCACACTGTGTGGCAAAAATGTCAAAGAATAACAATAATCCACAACATAGTCTTGGCACACCATAGCCATCAACATAAAAAACATAAAAAGGCTGAATTGACAGAGGCTACTAAGTGGCATCCAAAGGAGGAAGTGGTGGGTCATTCCCATGCTCATTGCTAGGGCCACCAATATCTCCTAAGGCTTGAAATGCAACAACATATAGCTAGTTAGTAACCCATAGCCAAAATCATGGCTTAAAACAAAAACCAAAGCATAAAATATATCAAACCTATTGAGAGTCTGGCTTTATTACTTCTAGAAATAGATGTGGAAGGCCTTCCTCCAAACAATGGAGGATCAACATCCCTAAGATCAACACCAAAAAGAATGTTTGACCTATCTATAGGAGTCCAAGTAGGAGGTGCATGAGTAGCAGCAACTGTAGATGTCTCACCTATAATCATGGTGATTTGAAAAGTAGGAGATTAGTTCACCTGTAGAGTAGTTTTGAAAACTTAATAAGAACTCTATACTTGGATCCCTAGAATGAATAGCTTTCTATTATGTCCTCCTATCTTTGAGCATTTTTCCTTAAGGCCAAAACTTCCTCCAATAGGATTTTTTGGACCTCTCTAGCTCCCATGAAGATTTTGCACATGAAATTGCTAAATTAGTGGCATTTTTATATAGTTTCATGGGTATACTAGACACATTAGAGGGAAGTCTAAGCAAGGAGTCTACCCCCATGTCTGTACTTGCATCCCACTCCATAAATTGTACTACACAAATAAAAAATACAATCATAAGAAAAAACCTTAAATAACCATAATGTAAGTAAAACCACAACTAAAGCACATAAAAAAAATCCTTACCTATCTCAGGTGCAACCTAATACAATCAATTGATGATATCCTTAGTAATACCATGTAAGAACTCCACTATTTCTAGAGTCTCTACCCATGATTTCATGTGAAACATAGGGATAGGAGCTTGTGTTGGTGGCTCAAGAATCACTATAATCACAACAATCATCAAAAGGTCAGGATGACAACCAAAAATAACCAAATAAGATATAATGAAAATAGTAAGCCATAAGCATACTTGGATCCTCTTCCTCTTTCTCCTCTTGGATGATGATGGGATAGGTACTTGGTATTGCCTCCTCTTGGTACTTGGATATGATTCCTTTGCATCAAGGTTCATGAAGCTATTCATCAAAATTCTAGAGTGGCCCATCTTGCCACCAAGCCGCTTTAGAACTTCCTTATAATGGCCTCTCATTAGTAGGGACACCAAACAAGTCATGAAAGAAACCAACACTTACATCCATTTTTACCTTAACACCTCGAATGATGTTGCTAAAGTGACCAACCTCCTCATCAAAGGAGTTGATGACATGTAGCATATCTATAGCATGAATGGAAGGAATAGGTGTCATAAATACATTAAGAAAATTTGCATGTTGGATGCTTTTTTGAACATATCTAGGTGTCTTTCCCTTTAGCCATTCCTATGCTAATCTCACATACCAAACTTCAGGATGATGGTATCCTCATGATGTGAATATGAAAGTGGTATAGTGGCATTAGCTAAGATGGAAGTTGTTGCAAAGAAATAACCAAGGGTTAGCATCCATATGAGAAATTTCAAAAACAAAGAAAATCAATAAAACACTTAAAAAATAAAATACTAGAAACTACATGTTAACCTTTACTTTTCTTTTGTGGTGTGTAGGTTCCAGCTACAAGGGTTCAATCTATGTTATTGGCATCCACCACTAGCTATCCATCATCCCATCATATTTGAACTTTTTATATACAAGGTTAAACCTAGTGATGTATTCATGAAAGTCCTCTCTTAACAATTGATATAGAATAACTTTGATTTGGGGACTCTTGGTGAATTCATCCAAAGTAGTTTGAGCCACTATCAAGATTTGATCATTGATGATCAAGCCTTGATTGTTGACCTTGTACCTACAAGAAGTTAAATTAATGAATTTAGGTAAGGTAATTGAGCCAAAAGTATAAAAGCATTACAATAAACATGTTTACCCCTATAGATGATACATAGTGCTAGGCAGGTTCTCAAATAATGTGTGGGCTTTATGTGCCACCATTAGAGTAGTGTCAATATCATACTAACTATACTCTAGCATCATCTAGATCTCTGAAAAGTAACATAAACTTATGACATCTTCCAATCCCCCTGTAGTCTTAAGAAGCAACCTATTAGTAATATACCTGGTAATTAGGCCAAACACTCAAGGCAACAAGATCTTCATAATGACCCCAAATACATTCATGGATAAGTGTAACCACAACATCATACTAAAGTTCCTAAGGAGGTAGGAAAGGAAGTGCTTTGCCCCAAGCTAGAACCAAAATTAGATCTTTTCAAAAGGCATGTCATGTGGTGGAGTATTGGTCTTGGGATGACCACTATAGAAAAAATACCAACTAGCTCCACTATGATGAGGATAGGCCTTAAGAAGATCCCACATGAAACAAAACAAAAATATTGTGACCAATTAAAATTTCTTAACAAGTTAGAAAAACATCCTGTTCAAAGGTGGAATTACCCTCTATAAATGAATCTAAGGTGTTTATCTAAATTGGCTTAAGGAATTTCACAAAAAGGCACTATTATGAACTTTCAAAGTAAAAAAATTATGACCTATTACAGTTACTTAGCAAATTTAGACAAAACATCTAGTTGGAGATGAAATTAGCCTTTGTAAAAAGCTCTAAGATGTTTATCTAAATTAGTCTAAGTAATTCCACAAGAAAATATTATCACAACCTTGCATAACCCTTCATCATGACCAACTGGAATTTCTTTACAAATTTAGAAAAAAAATTCCTAAGTGAGAGGTGAAATTAGCCTCTATAAAAATCTCTTAGATGTTTATCTAAATTGGCTTTAAGAAATTCCATAAAAGCATCATTACCATAGCCTTTATAGCCAAAACATTATACCCAAAACTATGTCTTCATCTAAATTATGCATAAACTTCAAAAAGGCATCTAAATTATGCATAACTTTGTAGAAACGCAAACATAGGCTTAGAAAAAAAAATCTAAATTATGCAAAGCATCCATAAATTCAAAAAAACATCTAAACTATGAAAAAATTTAGAAAAGGCATGATAAACTTAAAAAATAGCCATGTAGCCATAATAAAATATTATTTAAAATAGAAAAATATTTAAAATCAAAATTAACCATTGATTTTACATGTTCACAAAAGAAAAACATAAGTTATACATACCAACCACTTCTATTTTAAGTAATGTACTACAACTGTGAGCTTTGCCTTGATTTACACAGCCATAGCAAAAAATTCATTTGAGCTCCAAACTAAGTGATTCCACCACTATTTGGAAGCTTAAATTGAACCCTACATATCCATACATAGAAAAAATTTAAAAACTTTATTGTTTATGTAGGAAAAATTTGTCAATTTGGACAATAATCCAAAAATAGCACAAACGTCCTTACTACACATTCCTAATAAAAAATTTATTTTAAGTCCAATCAAAGTGATCCTACCTCTGTTGAAAAGTTGAGGCCAAAGCCTATGCACCCATGATAAGAAATACAAAAAATCTTTGTTATTTTCTTATAAAAATTTCACAAATTTACATAAAATTACAAAAGGGGCACAAATAACCTAACTATGCAATGTTACGAAAATAGTCATAACTTCCTTGTTTCAAAGTAAATTAAATGCGATAATAACCATTAGAAAGATTAAACAAAGGGCTAAAAGTCCATAACCTTTAATTTTACAAATATGCAGTTTTTCTATCAAGAAGAAATATACAACTTGGCTTGCTTTTTTATACCAAAACTTCAAAAATCTGAAAACCTAAATTTCATATAGCCATTAAAATGGTCAAAATAGAAAAAACCATTAAAACCCATTAAAATTAACACCAAAATAATTGGGTATGACATTGTTAAAATTTAGTTTAAATAAATCCTAAGGCATATATCTAAAAGAATAGCCACACCCCAAAATTTTCAGAAAAAAGCATGAAATAGTAAGCCCTATTTTCAAAATCAAATCTACAAACATTAAAGCAATTAAAAAGCTATAAATGTACATGGAAAAAGCCAAAAGAGAATATGGGGATGGGATTTCATCAAAATTCCTTTTCGACCCCTCTACTGAAGTAGATCTAAACAAATGTTCTCAACATCTAGAAAGTAAAAAAATTGAGAAATCACAAAAAGCAAAGGCAAAAATAGGTAGAAATGCCTACCTTGGAGTAGTGAAAAATGGGTCCTAGATAGAGATAGGCTTGAGAACCTCTGAAAACTCCCTATAATTCTTATCCATCATCTAGAACATAGTATTTTTTCTCTTTCCCTCTTGTTGCTTGTGTGCCATGGCAGGTTCGACATTGAGGAAGAGGGAAAATAGGAGAAGATAGGAGTTCTATGTTGGCTAGAAGGGAGATGGAAGGCTTCCACATTGAGAATTATTTGTGGCTGCCACAAGAATCTCTACTAGAGCTCTCCTCCAATGCGTTGTTGTAGAATGATAATTATGATCAAAAATTATAAAACTTAACATATAAAACCCATTTAAAACCTAAATGAAACCCCAGTTACCAACTTAGTACACCATAACTACAAGTGCACTAAAAAAAAAGAAGGGAAAGTCTAGTTCATGTTGGTTTTAGATGGGAAACAACTTCACTTTTCAAAATTTTAAATCTTTCGATTATGGGAGCCACCCTGCACATTCACATTTGACCAAAAGTTGCATCAACGTTGAGATTTTTACCAATTTTAACACTTAAAACATTATGGCAACCTTACTCCCAAGCATCCACACTAGGAATACCATGCCCAACATGAAAACATGATTATCACTTTATGAATTCATTAGAATTACAAATATCTTTCTATTTTTGGTAACACAAACTTGCCTTTTTCAACATCGAGTTTCCAAATTTTGATAAGACATGGGCAAGGCTAGGCACCATGGATTTCCAAACTGAGGAAATAGTGCCCAAAGTGGAAGAAGGAGGGTAACACTGATTCTTGCCTCCCACCACTCATCTAGCATAAGTTTGAACCCAAAGTGAATCCCACATGACCTAGAACCCCTCCAAGCATCTTTGGTAGGCTTAGAACCTCACCAAACCTAGTCAAACTAGTCAAAACATGTCAAAATCTAGAATTTGATGTGTTCCATACTAGAAAAGGCTTCTTCCATGTTGATCCTCTCACGCTCAGCATGGATATATGGGGGGAAGTAAAACATGACCTAAATTAATGACCGAATAACCATTTCTTGATGCCTGGTGATCCCTAGACCCTACCAAAACCCTTTGGAGCTTTTGGAAACCTCAAAATTGGTCAAACATGGCAGAAAACTACCAATAACATATCATCCATGTTAAGGCCACCATTCCTAGTGTGGAAGAAAGGGGGGAGATTTCATGAGGTAGTTAGAAGCCTCCAAACTATCGAATCCTAACACCCAACATTGACCATTAGCATAAGAAACCCTAGAAGTTGACATGCATTGTTGATTAGTTGTCAATTTGGCATATAATTAACTTTTATCACTAAGGGGGATGTCTTCCATGTTGAGCCTTCCACCCTTAGTGTGAAAAAATGGGGGGAAACTTGAAAAACTACTCACAACCCCCAAAAAGATCATATCTTGGGCTTAGGCACTGATTGCCAATGCCAACAACCCTATGAGCACTCATTCATATCTAGATCATCTAAAAGTAACAAAAAAATATTTTTCCCCAATTTTCTATGTTGAGCATGGAAGCCCCAATGTTAGAAAATGGGGGGAAGTCCAAAAAAATGCCTAGTGATCCTTGAAACAACAAAATTTTAGCATCAAGTAGCAATAGTTGATACTAGCAAACTTAGGGGCTAGCATTCATGCTAAAAAATGATCAAAAAGATTTCAACCCAATTTTCCACACTACGCATGAAACCCCAAGTATGGAAAGAAAGGGGGAAGCCCAAAAATTACCTAGAAATCCTTGAAATAACCAAATTTTGACATCAAGTAGCAGTAGTCAACACAAGCAACCTTAGAAGGTTCCATGCATGTTTGAAAGTGATCATAGAGGACCAAAAAGCTTTCCTTCTAATTTTACAACTTAAGCATGGAATCCCTAGCATGGAAAAAGGGGGGAAAGTTCAAAAAACTCCTAGTGACCTTTGGAACAACCAAATTTCAACATTAGATATTAGCAATTGATACCAACAACCTTGTGAAGGGGCATGCATGACTGAAAGTGACCATAAAGCTTTAAAAAGTTTCACCCAAAATTTTCCATGCTACACATGGAAGCTCTAGTGTGGAAAATGGGAGAAAGTCCAAAAACCATGCATCAACCTTCATAAATGCAAAATATTAACACCAAGCATCGACTAGTGTTGCTAGTAACCTTAGCAACCTACATGCATGATCGAAAATGATGCAAAATCATCAAAATATATTTTCTAACATATTTCCATGCTACGAATACTATCCCCAATGTGGAAAGAAGGGGTAAAGTTTAAAAATTCTTAACAATACTCAAAATGACAAAAATTTAACACCAAACCTTAGTCCTTAACCCTGGTAGCCCCTGAGACTGATATGCATATGCAATTGAAATCAATGTTGGTCTAGATCCAAGTTGCACAGTTCATTTTCATTAGGAATCCCTTTTTGCATGTTGAGGGTGGTATCCCCAGCATGGAAAATCAATGGGGACTTGTTTGAGGGTCCTTAACACCTCAAAATCGCATCAAATAACTTTTCATGCACTCTAGAACCTTAGTAGCAGCCACTGAAGCCCTTAGATTTTATAAAACTAATATAAAATGATAAAAAATTCATTTTAATTTATTTTCCACATTTATCTTTCCATCCTTAGTGTAAAATAAAATGGAAAATCCAAAAAACCACTTAGGGATGCTCGAAACTACTAATTTTTAACACGGATCCATAGCCCTTGACCCTGGCAACCATAGGAGGTAACATGCATGGTTGATTATGATCTAAATTGGCCTAGAACTAGGATTTTTACTTCTATCTATGCTATAGTAACCTCCCTAGCATTGAATCAAGGGCAAAAGCTTCTTTTCCACTTCTAGAAGCAAGATGGCATTCCCAGAAGCCAAAGATCTATGCTAGAGAAGCCCATGACCTCACAACCTCAAGATTTTGCTTTTTTAACCTCATTTTAATCTCCAAAACCTATTCCCCCCATTATTTCATGTTTTAGTAGTTTCCCCATCATGGAAACAAAAGGGAAAGAACTTAAGTTCCCTTAAACAACCTTCAAACAAGCCAAAAACTTGTAAAATTGAAGTTTATAGACCTAGGGGCCTAGAAACCTGGTCAAAGTGCCTCAAAATCACTCGAAATTCATAAAATAAGTGTTTCCATATTTTTCCATGATAATCATACTATTCCTAGCATGGAAAAGGATGGGGGTGGGGAGGGGGAGGGGGGGCGAAAGCCATTTCAACACCTATTAACATTCAAAATTATCTCAAATTATCCCAGAACAAAACTAGGAGATGCACAAGTTCGAGATCTAAACTCCAACTACCTATTTGATCATGTTTGATCTTAATTTTTTTATGATTTTGGTCCCCCATGCTAAACCCCCTCTTTTCAATGCTAGCCAATGTGAAAATAAAAGGGGGAAAGCTTTAGAACCTACTTTTTAACCTTTATAGACCTCTGAAGTGCCTAATTTTAATGGATCTTACCCTGCACTACCTTGGGAAGGTCCTGGAACCTTAAATTTGGACCTTTGAACATCCCAAAACCTATTCAATCTTCATATTAAGTCTCCCTATATCGAAACTGAGCCCAAGATGGAAGCCTCAAAACACTTGATTTTTTGGTCTAAATAACCTAGAAATAGCCCTGATTGATGCCTAAACTAACCTAATGGCCCTGTAGCTCCAAAACATGGCTCACCAAGGCCTAAAACTGGCAAAACCTAACAATGAGTGCCCTATGTTAATCAAATTTTGTCATATATAACCTATTTCCCTTATTTTTTGCCTTATTAAAGAATGTTTTGGGCATGTTTTTGGACTTATGTTAACTTGTTTACCTTTCTAGCCTTCTATAACCTTTATACAACATTATATGTTCATTTTTTGTATTATTAAAAATATATTTTCCTTTGTTTGGCCTTTAAATGATATCAAATAATGGGGTTTGAACTTCCTTGACCACCATTTGACACTGCATGATCATGGCCCACTAAGGCCTTAAATTGGCATCATAGTTCACCAAGAGTATAGACTGGCATCATAGCCCACAAATGCCTTAAAATAGTAAAATTGTGACCTTTATTGATAATTTGTATCCTTACTCCCTATACTTCCCCTTATTTGACCTTTGTGTGATAGTTATTCGCCTCTATTGCACTTTTCCAAATTCACCTTATTTCATTGATGACCTTGGATAGCCTTAATTGCATCATATTTGCATATGTTTCATGCCATTTTAATATTATTTATTCAATTTTACCCAAGTTCCACTTAATATGCTTTTGGTTGATATGAAAGATTAGAGTGTGAGTACCTAGAAGAAAATTAGTTTGCCTTTGTATCTACATGGATCTCATGGTGATATTAAATAGTGTATTGACCCTAATTGCCTAGATCTTAAGCCTAAGGGTCTTTTGGGCCACATAGCCTTGATAGAGAAACCTCTATAATGGCTTGAATACCTAGTCATAACCCTTAAATTAGAAGAAAGAGACATAACCAAAGACTCTCTAGTTAACGTTCTTGTAACAACACATAGTGGTGAGGAGAAAACCCTTACACTAAGTTCCTCACTAGATCCTCAATGTGCTCAAGATATCATCATATTATTACAAATAAATATTAAGGGATTTTCCTAATCATATAAGGATATGTTAGGTCTATACCCACATCTAGTCTAACACAACATCATACTAGATCCTAGCATTAGACCAGTTAAGCAAAAAGTGCACAAGATTAGACCTAGTTCAACCTTGGTAGTTCATAGTGAAATCTTAAAGCTCTACCAAGAAGGTTTCATTAGGGTTATCAATTACGCATAATGGGTATCCAACATAATGGTAGTCCCTAAGAAAACTTGGAGTATCTATATTTGCATTGATTTTAGAGACCTAAATTAAGCAACTATCAAGGATGACTTTCGTTTACCTAGTATTTATCAACTTATTGATGCTATGGCTAGACATGCCTTGTTGTCCTTCATGGATGGATTCTTGGGATATAACCAAATTAGGATCAACCTAGAGCACCAATTTAGCATGACCTTTATAACCACATGGGGTACTTTTTGTTATACCATGATGTCCTTTTTAGCCTTAAGAATGCCAGAGCGACATACCAAAGAGCCATGACCTATATTTTTAGTGATTACATGTTAGGTTTTCTTATCAATTACATATATGACATATTTGTGAATTATAAGAAAGCCAATGACCATGCTAATGACCTAGATCTTATGCTGAAATGATGCCTCAATATGAGCTTTCGCTTAATCCTAAGAAGTGTGTCTTCGGTGTCAAGATTGATAAGATGCTTGACTTTGTAGTCTCTAAAGAAAGGATACTTATATATCCTAATAAGGTTAAGGCCATATCCAAATTGGTAGCACCTACAAACCTTAAATAGCTTCAGGAATTACAAGGCATATTATAGTTTATTCATAGGTTTATCACTAGGCTTATGGATAAGTTATAGTCCATGCAACACTTGCTTAAGAAAGGAGTTCATTATGACTGGATGAATCAATGCCAAGAGGCCTTTGAAAATCTTAAACAAGAGTTGACACAACTACTAATAGTCTATTCCCTATAAGAAGATAAACCATATTACATTTATCTCACCATCTTTGATACATCCATTGCCTCTCTACTCTATCAAAAGTGTGACAACTATGCAGAAATACCTATATACTACCTTAGTCATGCATTATCTGTCCATTCATGAGTGGTGAGTTACACCTACATCTAACCATATGAATCACAAGCATTCATGCACAATCCAATTGAATTTCATGTATGGGACTAGTTGTGGCATTTAGATCATTATGTCTTGATCAAAGTTTCCTATCTTCCCACTTGGACTAGTGGTAGCTCTGTCATGTATGGTTTAGTCCAAAGTAAGGCATATGATTTTTATTATTTTATATTTCATTTTTCTATGATCAACAATAGGTTGAAACTCAATTTATAATCAATTCAACTAATCTAATTTCTAATTAATAATTAACTACCCTAACATAAGTATTCGATCCCACTTTCTACCCACATTCTGGACATGTATAACACTGCTGGGGTATCAAACATTAAGTGTTGTTGGGATTACCAAGAGTCATACATATGCTCAAAGTAGTTGTACTTATGTGCTTAATTAATATGCATGGAAATGTAAATATTCACTTAGTACATGAAAAGTAAATTACATGGAAAGTAAATCTAATCTAAGTCAAAGTGCTATAATGAATAAGAACCAATCTCAATCTTATTTCCATTCATGAAATGTGTCTAGGTATATTTCCACTTGAATAAGACTCTATACAACTAACTTAGATCCACTCTACAAGCACTCATTGACCATTCTATAATATTACAAAATAAAATCACAAGACTATGAATACTCTATTAACAAAACTATGAAAAACTAATGCCCAAACCATGTGCCGAAGCACTATATTTATAGGCTAACACACATCCCACAGTATTGGATATCTAACATCACTTTTGGGCCTCAATATTGGGTATCCAATATCAAAGCTCTGATATCATATACCCAATATCAAAGCTAGGAAAAACAAAGTTCATCACCCATGAGGCCTAATACACTGAAGTGGAGAAGTATTGTTTAGCATTAGTCTTCTCTTTGAAGAAATGGAGATACTACCTCTTCAAAAGTCAAGTCAACATAATTTGCAAAAATAACATACTCAAAGCCATAACAATCAACATCTATAAATGTAGCTGTATAGCCTAATGAAAGTCCATAATCATAGAATTCAACCTTTATTACATCTCTCAATCCTAAATGAAAGGTCAATATATAGTCGTACTGCTCACAGTCTCACCTATTGATGACCAAGTAGCCATAGATCCTGAGTTCCATAATGAATACATTAACATAGTTAGGAAAGTACTTGAGGGTTATGAGGTAGTCATGAACTTCAATGGAGCTTCAACCATCCATGGGACTAGTGTTGATACCATTGTAACATTTCCATCTAGTGAAATCTAATACTTTGCCTATCATTTTGGGTTTCCCAATACCAACAACCTAGTGGAATATGAGGGTTTGATCAGAGGGATGATGGTAGCTCATGACCTAGGAATTAGATGCCTAGCCATCAAGGGTGATTCACAACTCATGGTTAACCAAGTAACCAAATTCTATGCATGCAAAGCTAGGTACTTACAACCTTACTATGACCTAGGAAAGTAGTTATTACAACAATTCATAGATGTTGATGTCCAACAAATACCTAGAAATGAAAACATCATGGTTGATGCAATTGCAACACTAGCCCTTAGTGTGACACTAGATGTGTTTAGCAAGTTTCCTACCTTAACCATGGACTATGTTATTTCCATCACATAGAACACTAAGGATACCTTTATGGTTGTCATTGATACTACTCCTCCTAAGGAGTGGTATGATGATATCAAATTTTACCTTATGCATGATGAATCCTCACAAGGCCTAACTACTAATCAGAAAGACACCATATGCAAGTGATCAAACTAGTATGTCATCATAGGTGATAACACATTATGTCAACAATCCTATGATGGCATACTTTTGAGGTGCTTAGGTAAAACCAAAGCTAGAATAGTCCTAGCGGAGGTTCATGATGATGTTTGTGGGGGACATATAGGACCTAGAGCCATGGTCACTAAGATTAGATAGTTAGGCTACTATTGGCTCCATATGGAAAATGATTACTCATAAAAGGTTAAGCAATGTGACACATGTCAATGATATAGTAACTTGATACATATATCACCAACTTGAGTTACATACAACCAAAATAACATGCTCATTTCAATGATGGGGGTTGGATATTGTTGAATGTATAACACCTAAGTCTTCCACAAGACATACCTTCATCATCACTGTAATCGATTACTTCACCAAATTGGTTGAGGCTCTTCCCCTAAGGAAGATCACATCTGAACAAGTTTGTAAGTTTATCCTGGATGACATTGTAGCTCATTTTGGCATACCCATGATCATCATTATAGATGATGAACCTTTATTTAGCATTCAAGAAACTAAGAATTTTTTTCACTACCTAGGGATTAAGCATTCTTTCTTGTCACCTTACTACCGTCAAGCTAATGAAGAAGTAGAAGCAAGTAATAAGTCCATCATCAAATATCTTATGAAGATGCTCAACAATAGCAAGTGGAAGTGGCATAAGTGGCTTGTCCATGCACTATGGACATATAGAACAACTTATCACATGACAACTGGCATAACCTTCTTTATGGTTTTGAAGCTATTTAACCTATTGAATTGCAAGTGCCATCACTTCAAATAGCCTTGATTGACTTCATTAACAATGATTAGATCAAGGAGTTGCAAATAGCAATCCTAGATTTGGTGGAGGAGTGGCATATGCAAGTGCACACTCACATCAAGAAATATCAAGAGGGGTAGAAGTGACAACATGATCATGACTTGACCATGTGTAAGATCAAGGAGGGGGACCTTGTCCTTAAGCCTATCTGGTGAGCCTGCAAACAAATTCTTGACCAATTGGAAAGGATTCTTCCTTGTCACCAAAGCCTACAAGAATGGAATATTTAGAATAGTTGACATGGATGAAAATAAGTTGGTCAATCTGGTCAATCATCCCTATCTAAAGCCATACTACATGTAGCCAATGATCATCAACAAGTGATCCTACTTTCAAATAATTTTCTATAACCTTAAACTAGCAACACAACTTAGCAAGGCCTTAAATTGGTACCATGGTCTACCATGGCCATAAACTAGCAACCTTGGTAACTTGGAAAGCTTAATTCTCATGTGGCCTATATGTATTGTAGCAGTATAATATATAGTGGTGTTTTGTATTCTTTTTCCATGCCTCTTGTGTCAATCTTCTAGGCACCAACAAAGAGGGGACACTGAAACACGACAAAATTTTGCATGTTATAATTAATCTTCATCATGTAGCTTTCATTTTATAAAATCCAAGGTAAAATTTCATTGTAAATGTGAAAATTGTAACCCATAATAGGCAATTTCACACATACTTTATACATTTGAAACTGAAAAATGCCTCATAAATGGTAAAATTCTCATTCCTCAAGTGAAAATATCACCTAATGTCTATATTTGACTTGGGGAGGGGGGTGGAAGGTAGGGGGTGTTCAAAAATACCTTTTGGAATGCCAAAAATGGTAATTTGATGGGTTTTATGGAGGGTATACATTTTTCTACATGAGAAATAGCTATGGAGAGGTAGATCTCACCTCTCCCCTAAGTGAAAGGATGGGGTGTTTAAAAACCTTTCTCCCTTCAATGTGGAGACCAAATGCACAACTTGGAAACTTTTCCCCAACCTAGAAACATTCCCCCACAAGCTTGGAAAGTTTCCCCTTAGCATGGAAGTTTCCCCTAGCTTGGAAATTTTCCCCCAAGCCTTGAAAGCTTCCCACCTAGCATGGAAAATTCAATCCCCCAGCATGAAAGCCACAAGAAGCAAAATTCATAAATTCATGCATTTCAACATTGACCAGCCACTTTAGTAAGCATCATGGAGAGCTCAACATGGAAGATTCATCTCTAGCATGGAAGATGTGCCCTAGTTACTATTTATAGTAAACAAAATGGCCATTGGGGGAGAAACTTACTATGTATAGTAACCCTTCAAATTTGGGCATCCATCTCACCTAAATTTCATAGCCAATTTTAGCAAAATTACATCAAATTTGCTATCATTTCAAAGCTAACTTGTAGCCATATCATAGCCAATTTGCAGCCCCATATATGGTCAAAAAAACCTATAAAATCCAATCTCAAACACCACTGAGGAGTTCCAAGAATTTTTGGATGGTTCAACAATCTTTTACACATAAACACTTTGGTAGTTCAACAATTTGAAACAATTTGCATACACACAATTGCACATTTGGGGCATTTTCAAGCACTCAAGAGCTCTTGTAACTTTTCATACTTACATTCTCTTGAACCCCAACATGGAAGTATTATGGACTTGAGATTTGGTGGATTTTTTGGTGTCAACACTACACTTCTTGTATTTCCAAACCCCAACATGGAACAACTTCGCATCCAAATTTTTCACCTTTCTCACCACCCCTCTTGATCCTCACATAGCAACCCAATTGGTAGATCCAAGGTTGCAACAATGAAGGAAGGTTTGATAGCATTAGTAGTGGCTTAGTACCTAGATCATGGAGTAGATCACATTGGCTTCAATGAGCTTTGAACTCCTGCACAAGTGAACCTCCTTTTTCTGCTCATCCAAGCATCGTTTGTACACATTTCTCTAACTTATTCTTTATTCTTTTCTTAGTAAAGTTTTAAGTTTTGACTTTTGTGTTCAAAAATAAATTTATTTTCTATGCATTATTTAGATTTGTTTATACATCCACAGTTTGCATTTTCTAGGTCCCTAGTTAATCTATCAAACTAGCCAGGTTGCCTTAAATCCCATTTTTATCATGGAGGCCTTAGGCATTTGGGGTTGAGGAACTACTTGCATTGAGGATTCTTGGTTTTCATTTCTATGATCGAGGTTTTTAGTCACAACACTAGGCAATGTTGAGCTATAAAGGTCTAATTTAACTACATGTCTTAGAGTGTACCTATATTTTAATTATTTTAGATTCCAATATGCAAATAAAGAAAAATAAGACTAAAAAATATAGGTATTTTCTTAGGATAAGGCTAGCATGATGAGGATGATTTTTATTGTTTACCCCTTAACACATTTTTCATATCAACGCCTACCCTAATTTATAAATATTACTTTCATTGAATAATGGTGTACATAGAACATTGAAATAGTGATTTAGAGACATAATTACCACACTAAACCTAGGGCTTATATAATTAACCACAGCAAAATTAAAGAGGATAACCATCAAGGCTAGGTATGAATTGATAGGTGATCTCTAATAATTAACTAAAAGTAAAGCTAATGGCAGAGAATCGAGAAAAGGAAATCCCCTTAAATTGGGGGAATCGATGCCCTGCCAACCCAAGGAACTCAACGACTAAGCACTGCCATATAAGACAGTTGGGAGTTGAAATTAGAACAAACAAGTAAGAAAGAAGAAGAAAAAGCAGTGCAGCAAACATGGCCTCCATAGTGATGAAGATATTACTGGCGTTAACAGTAGCAGTGCAAGGGTAGGTGCTGTTGCAGGCATTCAACTGGGGTGCGGCCACGAGTGGATTAAGCCGTTGGTACAACGTCATTGCCGGACTGGTCTACGACGTGGCCACAGCGGGTGTGATGGACGTGCGGTCTCAACCACCATCGCAAAGTGTGGCAGCGCAGGGATATCTTCTGGGCCAACTCTACAACCTCGACGCCTCCAAGTACGGCACCGCCAATTAGCTGCCTTCTGCCATCTCGACGCTCAAAAATAAAGGAATACGCGCAGTGTCTGACATCATCGTCAATCACAGGCGACATCGATGCAGGACTCGCAGGGGTGGTGGTGCATCTTCGAGGACGGCACCAGCGACGGCAAGCTTGACTGGGCCATCTGGGCCATCTGCCCCAATGACCAACCCTACAACTGCGGCACCAGAAACGCCAGCACCGGTAATGATTACATGGCGGCGTTGGACTTGGATCACAAGGAGCTCACCGATTCGCTTAACTGGCTCAAGTCCAACATCAATTTCCAAGGCTGGCACTTCGATTTCGTCAAGGGCTACGCTGGCGGCATCCTCGGCGACATCTGCGTGGACGGCACCTCCCCAACCTTCTGCATCGGCAAGTATTTCGATGGAGACACTGGTAAGGTCACCAACTAGTTCAGCTCCACTAACAACAAATGCAGGGCCACTGATTTCCCTATCAAGGGAATCCTTCAGAATGCTATCAATAACACCGATTTCAGTTCCCTTAACAACGGTGGCAAACCCAACGGCATCATTGGCGCCAACCCTGGCAAGGCCGTAACTTTCATGGATAATCACGACAAAGCACCTCCGTAGAGCCATTGGCCGTTTCCCAGCATTGGTGAGAAGATTTTGTGGGGCTACGCTTACATCTTCACTCACCCGGGCGTGCCTTCCATCTTCTACGATCACATCGTAGATCCCAAGTACAAGAACGCCATTATCAAATTGGGCAACATTCGCCAGGGAAACAAACTCACTTCTCTCTCCAACACCAATGTGAAGGCTGCCCAGTTGTAACTGTACGTTGCCATGACAGATGATAAGGTTATGATTAAAATTGGGCCCAACAATGATATGGGCTACAACGCCTGTTCTGCCCAATTCAAACTCGCTGTCTCTAGAAATGGCTGGGCTGTCTGGGAAGACTAGTAAATCTTTGCCAGGCCTAGCCTGAATCTACCCTACACTATATTTAACACATATTCCACTACTTCGTGAAATTATAATTTACAACGAAATTGCAAATAAATCTATAAAAGTTAGGCAAGTAGTTGTAATCATCATCTATAACTACCTTATCTTAAGCCTGAGTTGGGATTTGATTAAATAGGATAAGATATCCTCTTTCAATTTTTCTTAGCGACATCATTCATTGCTTGGATAGCACTATCTATGAAGTGGCAGGTTTATAGTTATAGTTTAAATTTAGATTCAGTAAATGATATTTTAACTAGGATAGGAAAAGGATTAGTGGTAAAACCATGAATATTTGAAATACACATTCATGTTCAATTCTTTCTTGCTTAGCTTTATTATAATGAACATTTATAATGGACATTTATAATATACGTTAATTGTAAACACCTTTTCAAAATCACGAGCTCCTGGTGGACAAATACTATGTGCAGGTTGTCCA
This sequence comes from Gnetum montanum, assembly GCA_015680685.1. Classification (NCBI taxonomy): domain Eukaryota; kingdom Viridiplantae; phylum Streptophyta; class Gnetopsida; order Gnetales; family Gnetaceae; genus Gnetum; species Gnetum montanum. Next base: position 1,342,108 of record MNCI01000556.1, on the reverse strand, counting down.
TACTTTACCATGCTTTCGTTACTGATACTTCACAGCGAATTCTTGGTTATTTTGTTTAGAAGATTGGAGGTGTTTGCTCCTGGTTATTGCCACATCACCCAAACATTTCTATACTTGGCCCTAGTTTCATGCAAGCTTTGTGCTAACTGCCTAAAACATATGTATATTTTCTCTATTCATTTTCTAGAGTTTCAAATTTAGATTTTTATGTTCATATTAAAATGACATAGTGGTTGTAATTTTGAAGGTAGTAGCCCTAATTTTGAAGTGCTCTAAAATTTGTTGATTTTTGGGCATCCATTAGCTAAAATTTCTAGTAAACCCTAGTTTGATTTCCTAGAATGCCTCGGTTAAATTTCATTTATATGACTACAAGATACCAATTGCATATACTCCACCTCGCTCTTGTTGGACAGAAAATTCTATAAAAGAAATTTTGAACCACAGGTGTCCTAGTGTAAGTAAATCTTTAGGTTTTAGTTTCAAAATACATTTACTATTGCTTTTTAAGTAGGGATTGTTCTAACAACTTTGAGTTTTTTTCTTAAATACATAATTGTTAAATATATTTGATGGCATGTTGAATAAAAAAACTATTAAATAATGTCTTTGCATTTGTTTCCCACCAAACAAAAATTATTAACTGGCAACATAATGTCTAATAATTTAGACATTATTAAAGATTACAATTGAACAACATTTTGAAGATGATACTATTAATAAAATAGGTCAACAACTATTAGAATGGAAAATTTTTTTATCTTTTCATTTGTAATGGCCTTGTTGGATTTCCTCAATCTTGATCATTTAATTTTAGAAGAATTTAGGGTACCTCTTGCATTGATTTTCTTTTATGTTCTTATGAAGACATTAAATTTATTAAAGAGTTGAAAATTAGAAATGATTTAGGAGAGTCTTGGCATCATCATGTAGAAATTTTTTTGTAAATTAATTTTTTTTTCCAACAACAAAAAATAAAATGGATCATCACCTATAGGCTCACTGCTCATCTCACTAAGGCAGGGTCCTAGGAGTGTCAATGGATGAGCAAAATTTTAATGTCTTTCAAGTTGTTACACCCAAACTCAAACTCAGATCTTATGACTTGAGAAACAACCACCTTGCCATCACTTCAAGTGGCGGTTCCTTCAAACTACAAATAATAGAAATACAAACAAATTTTTATACAAAGTTATCCTAAAGTTAAGGGGTCTTAGAACTTGGAATAAGTGAAACATAGGAACTCCCCAAGATATATAGTCTAATTAGTACTTTATATAACTCACAATTACCCACAATAATTGAACTCATGACCTCAAGCTTTCAAATCAAGTGTCTTACCAAATCAAGTCATTCCAAAAGTCAACAAAATATACATGGATGCAACACATTAAAAAATAGATTCTTAAAAGATAGCATAAAGAGTTGATAAATTTTACTTATAACTACTGAGCAAGTTGTACATTTAAACAAGAAGATGTTAGAAGACATGGTTTGATGAGAATTGCTTTTAGGCTAGATTGAATATTAAGAATGTAAAATAAGAATAACAAATAACGTTTAGTTAAGGGATATAAATGCCTAATTAGAACTAAGAAGAGGAAATTTATTTGAGAGCAATAGTAATATTTTACTTACACTATTAGAAAGTAGCCTAGACAATTCTAATAGTATTTTCATCATAAACCCTCTTCATAAGTTAATTATTCTTTTGAAGATATTTTCTTGATTTACAATAAACTATTTATAACATGTATAACTTCCATTTTGTAGGTACCAATATGCAAATAGTAAACTCATTTAAATATTTGGATCTGATTTATATGAATAATTACATGTGGAGGACTTGCATCAAAGAAAAAATAATAAGAGGTTTTAAGGCTCTATATTCTTTCAAAAATAGTGTAAGGATTTAGGCTTGTGCATTTAAATGGTCAAAAAACAAAATTGTTAAACTATCATCTATCCTATTGTATTGTATGGATGTGTTGTTCTAGGACTTGGACTTAGCACTAAACTTTGGAAAGATATTATAAGAGTGTGCAAAAAAGTTTTATGGAGGAAAACCTCTTCAGATTTCCTTGTGTTTTTCCTACAAGTTTCTTTTGTAGATTTTCATGCTTGAAGGACACCTGAATAAGTGTGTCTTCTTAGGTTGATTTTTTATGATGAATATTCTTGGATATTTTGGCATGTTTGTAGGTGTTTTTGGATTACTTTGATGAGTTTAGGGGTTTTAAAAACCTATGGGGACTTGTTTGGAGATATTTGAAGGTTCCAGACATCAAAATGAGCACTTTTATTTTTGGCACCTATAAGATAGATGTCTAACCAGAAAGAGAGATATCTCATCTTAGATATCTAATCAAATGTATGGACATCTCTAGATCTAAATAGACTACTAAAAATATCTAAGATGGCGATGGATTAATTTCTAATGTGGCATTTTGTTTGGGAAACATTTAAAAGACTCTAGATCCTCTTGGGAATCATCTACAAAGGAAAATAAAAAGCTTTCTTGGATTTGGAATCTCTATAAGTATGTATGTATCCATCCATGATAAAAGAGAAGAGCTAGTATGCAAGAAGAGAGAGCTTGTATGTCAAAGGAGTGAGAGAGAATGCTTTTGAGAGTGGAGAAGTTGGTAAGATAGCATGGGTAAGCACATTGGGTGAGTGTAATTGGTGATTGCAACTCCAAAATTAGCTTGTAGTATGTTCATCTATGTGTTCAATTCTCTTGTATCACACTTGTGAGTTGAGATCTTAATCTTGAGTTGTAGGAGATATTTCTATTGGTTGTTTTTTACATTGAAAAAAACAATTGTGTGGTTGTAAAGCCTCATGCTCTACAATATTAGTTGATATTGATAGGTATTGGATGCTTCTAGGTTGTGTAAATCCTATTGTAATCTTCTAATAAATGAATTGAAGATAGCTAGAGAAAGGTTAATCTATCTATGGGAGTTTCATAGCTAGGTAGAGATGGATTAGATGAAGAGGAAGGTTAATCTGGATATGGGAGTATAGAAAATGAAAAATCAAAGATTCCAATGGGAGGGAATCCTATTCATCAGATAAAGACTCAAAGGGCTCTAGTGGTATTCAACAGTTCTTCAAGTAAGCTTTGATGAGTGGAGAGGTACCCCTACACTCAACCATATGAATATAAGCGTTTTCACGCATGATCCGGTCGAACTCCGCAGACAGACTAGTTGTGGTACCTAGACAGTTAGTCTTAGGTCGTAGTTCGTTGTCTTCCCACCTAGACTAGTATTATATTTGTCACATATGGTTTAGTCCAGAGTGAGGTGTATGATGGGTTTCTACTCTAATGCTACTCCTGAGGGCAATGGAAAGTAATATTATCTAAGCTAAGAGAGAAAGGGTAAAAGAATCAAATCTAGCCTAAGTGTGATGAGCATCTGTTCCTTGATCATCCATACACATCTTGGACCTCGTGCATGACTACCATTGGGATTACCAAGAATAGATCCTAGGTATGCCACTAGGTTACCAAGTAGTCACACTTAAATGCTTGTAATTAAGTCATACTCACTCTGCGTTCTAACATGAGTTTAAGGGTGAGAGAGACTAATTAGGAAAGTAGTAAATAAAAATTAAATAAATAAATAAATAAAGTGAATGATGCAATGATGAAGTAATCTCAATCTTTATTTCTGGTCATGTGTGTGTCCAAGTACATCACACTCGAATAAAGGATTCCGTACAATTACATTCACCACACTGCGGGCAGACATTGGAAAATATTCTAACTCTGGAGGGATGAAATTGCCAGAGTCTAGCTACAATCTAAATCTATGTTATTAAACAAGGGAGAGCCGCCTCTTATTTATAGATTTGGTGGTGCACTACGATATTGCGTAAGCGATATCGCAGGGGAAGATGCGATATCGCATACGCTATATCGCGGCCCATGTGACATCACGTCCCATCATACCCCCACGACTAAATAAAAAATTTTCCTCAGGTTACAGTGATTACACAATGGATAGGTATGGGATTATTAGATGAAAATGGGGGATGATGCCTGTACCATCCGAAATCGTCGACGTAAGGCTGGAGGAAAAAGAACGTCAAAAGATCTCCGGAGAGATACAGATGACCCTTCCTTCGCATGAGGGCAAGCTAGAAAAATGAAGGCAGAGTGCCTTGGATGGTCTGCAAAAAAATCAAATAAGGAATTCCCCGAGCGTAAGCTATGGATTGCGTTGGGCTTATTGTAGCAAACATAACATAAAATATGTAAACAGAGCGTAGATGTAATGTAAGAACAGAACAGAATGATGCAAATGTAAACAATGAACCAGGATAATGTAAACAGTGTAATGGAAGGAAAAATACGGTATTCTATTAATTTAGAGAATAAAGTGCACCAATCAAAACGCAGCTGCGTGTGCAGATGGTAGGTCAAGCGTCAAGCCCCAAGATGAAGGATGAAACATTTGCAGATGCTCAAGTGCTAGGGATCGCATGCCCTCGAGCATCCAAGGTTTCCAGTCAATGCTCTTTAGGTTATCCCTTTTGCGAAAATTGCCAACCCTATTTATGTCAATGAATAGGGTATTTATACATTTTTCTAGGCTCGGGAGTAGGATTTGTGAATGAGGTCAATGGCTGTGAGATGAGCGAAAAATGGATCGTGTGACAGGTGTACATAGGCAGACTACATTCTAGACTGGATACACTATATCTTACAATCTGTTTTAGCTTGCGCAAGCTAGCTTACGTCCATGTACAATTTGTAGCATAAGATCTTGATCAGCTCAAAAATTTAAAAAATTTACAATGACTGATAATGTACAACAAGAGCATTTGCCTCCAGCTCGCTTGGAACTTTTCAATCTATGACCTGGCTGCTGCTGGAAATGTTTTGCTTCACCAAGGTCACCAGCGTGCCCTCAACACATGTCTAAAGTGCTTTTTCTTGGTCGTGACCAGTGCTCACGGTGGGCTCACACTATTAGTGTGACCTCATCGTGCGTGATAAAAAATGATGCATTTTATGTCTAAATTCTACCTTTAAGACTTGCTTCTGAAGTGTAACTACTACCTGACCTAGACGACATCCTGTATGTTTAATTTGAGCCTATCTGTGCTTGGATTTGGGCCACTCTTGGTAGCTCACACTGGGTTGATGCTGTCAGCATGACCTCAATGTGCATGACAAAAAATGATGCGTTTTGTGTCAAAATTCCACCTTTAAGACTTTTTTTTGAAGTGTAACTGCTACCTAACCTAGAGGACGTCCTCTATGTTTAATTTGAACCTATTTTTTCTTGGATTTATACCACTCTTGGTAGCTTACGCTAGGCTCACACTGTCAACATGACCTCAGCGTGACCCTAGCATGACCTGGGCATGAGCAAGTTGAGATGGTACATTTCACACCAAATCTTGATATTTTGAGACCTCTCTTTCAAGTGTAACTACTACCTAGCCTTGGGGACAATCTGCATGTATATTTTTAGCCTGTTTATGCCTTGATTTGGCCACTCTTGGTAGCTCACGCTGGGCTCACGCTGTCAGTGTGACCTCAGCATGACCCCAACATGACCTGGGCATGAGTAAGATGAGATGGTATATTTCACACCAAATCTTGATTTTTTGAGACCTGTATTTCAAGTGTAACTATTGCCTGGCCTTGGAGACAATCTGCATGTAGATTTTGAGCCTGTTTGTGCCTTGATTTGGGCCATTCTTGGTAGCTCACGCAGGCCTCATGCTGTCATCATGACCTCAACATGACCTGGTCGTGAGCATTGAAAACGAAGTATTTTTGAGCCTAAAATTAGAATTCTAAGGGGGCCTCGAAGGGGCCTTGTACTGTTGAAATCAAGGCATTTTAACATTGTTTTAAGGCTATTTTGAGTTACTCACACTCGACTCATGCTGCCAATGTGAGCTTGGCGTGACCTCAGCGTGAGTAGCAAGATTTATGCGATTTTGACTTGAGATCTTGTATTTTGGATGCTGAAACCCGGGGCAGTCATGAATGGGCCCCAAGGGGGCCTTAACCATTCAAATTAGGACCATTTTGACCTGATTTGGAAGCTGTCAGGATTGGTCACGTTGAGGGCAAGCTAGCTTAATAGCATGAGCAAGCTGGCTTGGACAAGCTAGGTGTGAGTTCCATGCCTTCGTCAAGTTTTTCCTCTTGAATGCTGAAAAGGGCTTAAGTCATTCTTGTTTCAAAGTGTCTAAGCTAAAATTTTGTGGTGTTTCATTGGCCCCTCTTTATTGACATCTTGAGGAATCCACCTAAGAGGTATTGACAAAGAAGTATAAAACACCATGAACAACCAAGCATCAAACATTAACCATCGGCCCTTGACCGGATGTCATCGCACCATTTTAAAAAGTATATGGTATTGAGGGAAATGTAGTTCAATATGCAAGGGGATTGGTTGTAACTAGGGAAATCAAAAGATGATCAAGGGTTATAAGTGTCATTGGGATTATGAGATAGAAATGCTCTCACGTGAACAAGCTATATCTTTGGCCTTCGTCAATAGCCAACATTCAATAGACTCGAAGCCAAGACATAAGAAGTGCATTCTTTGGAGAAACGGGACTCTTAAAGAGTGTTTACGAGGCCCGTTGTAAACATCCAAAATCATGCGATGATGTGCAACACGGTCCCTTTGAGACACAAGTGTAACTATTTTTCCAAGACAATTGCCTTCTTGTCTAGGGCTTGTATGAGAATGGCTAATATTCTTTTGTTTATGATGTCAACGGGGTCTTGAAGACTGAAACACTGTAGAAATTGTGAATCGGCCTCAGGGGAAGATTCGTGATTCGAGCGAAAGTTTGCGACGGTAATCCAGAAGACAGAACAAAGCAAAAAGGCATGCAGCATCCAGTCTCAGAGTTTCTCATAGATTTTTAACCTTACTTTGTTTTCTCTCTTTATGCTACATTATGCAACATAGCGTAATACCGCTCAGCGTAATTCTGTTTAGTGTAGCCCGATATCAGAAAGCAACTGACTTTGGCAGTTTTGACGACATTTAAAATTTAAAACTTATCACATATTAGGGTAAGTCTTTTGCCCAGGGCCGAGTTTATGCTCCTTTACACAGAGCAGTGTAACGAGCTTCAAAGAAGACAAAGTCAGAATACAGGGGAGAGTTGAAGACTGATTTCTTTTCTTTGCAGATTGGTCACTTTACGCTTATTACGCTATGCAGCATGGACAAGCGTAATTCGTTGTAAAGTTGATCATCTTTACGCTCTATTACACTTTACGGTGTAAATAAGCGTAAAATAGTTGACATCAACTACTCCCATGCTCTATTATGCTCTGCCACGTGACGCAGTGTAAACGAGTGTAATACAACGTAAATCCGGCTAAAGCAGTCACGTATCTGCTATCCACACGCACAATACGCTAATGAGCGTATTGTACGTAATCGTGAAACAGCTTTGGTAAAAGTGTTGACAACGTACGTGGTCCCTTCTCCCAAAAATGTGACGCAACATGGCCAGTTTCAACATAAAGTTTACCAGGTCAACGGTGTTTTGAAAGCTCGGGACACGTGTCATCAGGGCCATACTTTCTCCACATGTTGTCGAACTTATAAATACTCCAGTTGACGAAGAAACAAAGGACGCCCGACATCTGCAACTTCTGGCAGCATCACCTTTTAGCAGAGACAGAAGACATTTTGCTTGAGCATTGGCAGTGAGAGCGATCAGTCCTTTGGCGAAAACACAACTCTCTTCATTGGCAATCATCGGCAGCTTTGAGCAGAGACAACCCAAGGTAAAAGGAGTAGATCAAAGATTGAAAGATCATCTAGTGCGGTTTGCAAGTTTTATTGATCAAAAAAAGTTCATCGATAAACGTCAGAGCTTGACCTTCCTTGCACCCCATCTCTGGCTTACGAGGTAGATCGAACTCCATTCTATACTCCTTGTTAAATAGTTTTCTTGTCATTTTGTGTAAGCTTTGCACAAGATAAGCAGGGCTTTTCCATTGGAAATTTGTATGCAATATACCCAGTTTTTGGGTCAAAGTACAGATCTGGGAATCGTGCATTTTCCTTAAATTCGATCCTTCCTGTGGTGTTGACGTTGTTGTTATCTACATTATTTTCTTCTCCTTTGGCGATTCACCGAATCAGATTATTCCACAGAATATCTACAATATTTGTCGATTTACTGATTGAGTAAGTCCCTGTCTGATCGACAAGACCGTTTAGGGCACCACGGATTTGTTTTCCCCAGCATGGCCCTCACACAGATCCGTGTTTAAGACTGTGTACACAGATTTTTGTTTGGTATTTTCTAGCTACCAACATTCTCCATCGTTACAGTTTTCTGGAGCTAGAAGGAGGGCCTAGGCTTCGATTCGTATTTTTTACGGGTAGCCCTGTAAGCCATTTGTACCCATGTCTCTAAAAACTTAAACATAAAACCTCTAGGGAAGTTTATGAAAAATAGTGTGGTGTAGATCGGTCACTGTAATGATTCCTGTGGAATCCTACAGGGTAAAAAGCCTAATCGCGATCTTCTTTGTCCGTCGCCTGCTAGATCCAGTCACTTATTATCGTCAATCTATTTGACCAATGGATTTTGCATACGCAACCACATTCGCCATGATTACCATTGACTCGGGTGCCACGTCTGTGAACCCCATCACCACAACTGGACCAGCCTCTGGTGTTATAGGACCTCAGGGACCGTCGCGTCGTTCGTTGAGGTTACAGGGTAAAGATCCTGTATTCACCATTATGACGCCTGAGGAATATAATTTTATTTGCGTCAAGATTCAGGCAAAGCTTGCTCTCAGCCAAGCCGAGATCGAAGGGAAAAGAAACTTTGAGCTGGTCCATAGAGGGGGTCAAGATTTTACCCCCACCGCTTACGACATTATCCCCCTAATAGAACATTACCATGAAATCATAACACAATTGGTCATGGCTAAGAGCCAGGCTACACAGTCTATGCTGGAACCTCAGAAAGGGGAAGAAGAGGAAGATGAACTTGCAGCCCAGTTTGAACATTCATACCACACTCTCAACCCCCATATGTACATAAATCCCCTGTTTCCTCTTGTAGGAGAAGCCGCCCACCTTAATCCAGCCATGATCGCTCAAACCCACATTCTTGTCATCCCGCAGGTCACTACGCAATCATCCTTCCTACAGGTGCAAATACCACCCCAAAATAACATGGGAGCGGTCTTGTCACCACGCGTAATCAGTATTCCGTCAATGGTGCTTGCGTCCACCACACCCTATTACATTCCCCAAGTGCAATCTCATGCCATGCCTACAACTTGCATGGTACAAAATCCAGTCCAGACCTTATTGTTGCCGCCCCCTCCAAGGCAACAGATCACAGCTACCACTTAGCCACAGACATCCATCCAACAACCCACCGCGAGTCAGTGGATCATGCCTATGATCCAACACTACTAGTCTATGCTATATGGTGTTCAACCCTCAGTTGCATCCACCACACAGGTCCCGCAGATGGTTCCACAATATCCTTATAATCCCTATCCCACACAATCGGTAGCGGCTAATTTCTCTGCTCAACCCAATGGGTGGTGGCCTTCGCAGGCAGCTCCATCTACAGGGATCCCCACTTCATCGCCTGCCAGACAAGCCATCCCTCCGTTTCCACTACTTGGCACCACTCTTTTAGGTCAACACCGTACTCCTCCTGCACAAACATCTTCATCAATAGGCTTAGATCAAGCTTTCTTACTTATTCAGACCCTCACCGAGGAGGTTAGACGCCGTAAGGCCGTTGGCTCTGACACTATACAGATCATGGAATTCTATCAGGATGATCCCATTAGTCCAGTGGTTCCCATGCTATCATTACCCCCAGGGATGTCCTTACCCCACTTCACTAAATATAATGGGAAGGGAGATCCTAACGCACATCTGGTTACCTTCAGATCTGAATCCTTGTTGCTACAACAATGGCCTCATACAATCATCCGTGTCTTTGCGATGTCCCTGGCAGGGAAAGCTTTGGACTGGTATCGAGCCCTCCCTCGCTCTTCCATCTCAACCTTGGAAGAGCTTCTGACATAATTCATGACTCGCTTTAAATACAACCTAAAGCCAGAGGTCACATTAGATCAACTTATGGGAGTGAAATAGGACCTGCTCGAACTAGTCCAAAAGTTCATACAGCGGTGGAGTGCTACTTTGAACGAAATCCGTGAGCCAATCGCGAAGGCCCACTTGCTGGCCATTTTGAAAGGAGAAGTTAATGACTTCATCAAGTCTAAGCTGTATTACCTTTCTGCTAGCTCCTTACATCAGGCTTTTGCTCAGACTAAAAGCATCCAAGATGCTACAGAGGCCAGCAAAGACCCAATGTATGTCGCCTATAAAAACGCTAACAACAAGGGCAAGGATAAAGGTAAAACAACAACAATGATGGTAGCTGTGCTAGTTGAAGGCTCTAAGAACAAAAACAAGAAGGCACCTACAGTGTCTCCCGAGACCACGGCTAGTGCGAGCAGCACCAGCCAAGACACATCTACCGCTGAAAAGCCCCCCCATCCAAAACCAAACTTTGAGCATAAAGATCGCTCAAAGTATACAGCCCTACCTGTAAAACATTTGGAACTGTTGAAACAACTATTAGGGGCAGGATACATTCAGACTAAGAAGGTATCCAAAGAAGCTCTGAAGCGTCATAGGCATCATTGTGAACTGCTGAAGAATCCTTCTTTAGCCCTACCTGACGAACCACCAGTTCTGAGGTCTTTTAGGCTTGACCGTTTCTGTGACTACCATCAGTTGTGTGGTCATGACATAGATTACTATTGGGCGTTGAAAGATGACATTCAACGCATGATCGATGATGGTTCTTTGAAACTAGATGGCAGTAGTCCAACCCGTCCCGAAAACCAAGCGTTGCACGTGTATAAGGATCCGTTAAATGCAAATAACGCACCCTACATAATGAACATGGTGAGTACGGATAGTGAAGGGAAGGTACCGCCTAAATAGCCCTTTGTTTTACACGTGCCTACTAGTTCACCTCGGGGGATAGGCTTTTCACCAGCGGCTAGTGGCATCTCAAGGTCGCCCTTTATCATTCGGGCACCTTCTCTAGATTTAACTGAGCCTCACACTAACAGTAAAGCCACGGCCATGTCCACGCCTATATCTAAAGCACCTTTCATCCTCAGAGTACCAAAACCACCGGCTGCTCCTTTTACACAGGGGCAAACCTCTAACCAAAACCATCCATCCCCACCCAATAAACAAAGGGAAGGAGATGCGTCCATTAATGCGGCCAAAAACCATGTTACGCTAGGCTTTCCTAAGCTTAGGCCTTTGGCCTCTGTACCTTCGCTTGCATCCCATGGGCAAGACAAGGGTACAGAAACACAGCCACCTCCCCTCAGCAAGAAGAAAAACAACCCTTCGACTGATGTCGTTCCACCTCAGGTGATTTTTCTCTTTGGATGAATGGAAGAAGACAGAGGAGACAAACAAGCCAGCCAAGAATGGGATCTCCTCGACGTGTTTATGCAGGTCAAACAAGACCTAAAATAAAAAAATACAAAATTGAGCCTCATGATGTCCCAAAAACACCGTGAGGCCATGGTCCGTATGCTGACATCCATACCTGTGGATGAAAGCTTACCAGCGGAGGAGGAAGCGATACACGCTGTCATGTTTTCCTCTGATGCTGAGCGACCTAAACCTACCTCGTTGACCTTTCATGAAGAATCCATTAAAGATGATCCTGAGAAAGGTCAACTGACAAATGAACCCATGTTTATGACCATCTAGGTTGGCCAATATCGGATCCGGAGGGTGCACGTGAACGATGACGTGGCTACAAATGTCATCCCTTACCCCATCGTGGATAGGTTGGGTCTAGTCGACTAGATCAGTCCCACAACGACAACGTGCATAAAGTTGTTCAACGGAGCATGGGTTCAAGTCAAGGGGATGGTGCACATCGAATTTGTGGTAGGGGATCAATTCCCAACAGATGCTAGATTCCTTGTTGTTGAGGAGATGCCTGGCTTCAACTTAATCCTAGGAAGGTCCTGGTTAGCCCAACTGAGGATGGTTTTGTCACCAATACACCAGGAAATAAACCTACCCTATGAAGGGGGGGGGGGAAGGTTGTAGTACACGGTGAAGAAATCACCCCCAGGGCTATCAACAATATCGAAGAAGAACAGGGTTCGAAGATAGAAATATCCGATGATCAGACCCATCCCTGAATCCCTGAACAAACTGAAATGAATGATGACAGTCTAGCCTGGGCCGAACTACCATTTCAGGATGGTGGTATGGAGGAGTCCGATCACAAATCTCCTCGCCCTTACGCATCACTGAACGTAAAGGCCATCAAGAAACAATTGTGAATTAGCAATTGATCTGAGTGGCACTTACACACATCAGCATGCTTCCACTAGTTTTCCGCTTACGCTTATCGAATTCAATTGATAGTTTTCTATGTACATGCATTTATGCTTTCTGTCTATTATGTTATTTTACATTCCTCATTTTTTACGCAATTTACGCTCTTTGATTGCTATTAGTCACTTTGACGCAATTGCATAGAAACACACGCTATCATCAGTTACACTTCCACGCTTATGCAGATGGCCCACAACAGCCTTAAACTAGTGGCGGCCCGTGACGGCCTAAAACTACCAAAGGCCCGTAACGGCCTAAAACTATTGTTGGCCCGCAATGGCCTAAAACTACCTTGTATCTTACGCAAACGCTACCTGGCGGCCCACGATGGCCTTAAACTAACAATTCCATTCTACAGCAACGCAAACTATCTACAGCCTTTAACAATTTCGCTTACGCTTTGCATGCATAAAAACATAAAAATAAAAAAAATAGTAATAATTCATACAAAAGATCTTATAGTCAACCTTTCCAACATTTATATAACCATTGTTCAATTCCAATCAATAAAATCACGCGTAAATCAAAATTACGCATTCCCCCTAGTACCACTGTCACCGGTATCCCTCAGGTCCAGCTCCAAGCCTAATAAATCATCCTCAAGTGGGCCGTCTCTTTTAGAAGGTATTCCTTTGTGAGGAATGTCATCTCCATGAGGTCCTTTCTCTAACACTGGCTCCACAAGAGGACGGTCTTCGTCATTACGCTCGTCTTCCTGCACTTGCTCACCACCCTGTTCGCCTTCTTCGTCCACTCCTAGTACCTATATACAGTGAATACGTCAGTAAAAGTCACCATAGGATAAACCCAAAAATTTGAATTCAATAACACCCAAACTTACTCATGATGGTCCTGCTTCCATAGCAAAAGAGAGCTGCTCTAAACCCACCCATAGGCGCTGCATAATTTCATCCTCAGTTAATTCAGACCACACACCATCCCATAGATTAGTCCCAGCTTTCAGTTTCCCCTTCTTCACACTAGTCCATCGGGGTGGTTCAGGGAAGAAGGTAGGGACTGTAGTCTCGCCCCCAGGAAGAGCAATCTCTCTTTCTGGGGACGCGCTTACGGTCACCTGCTCCTGGAACTTCTCAAAGGCTTTGGATGTGCCAATGAAATCGAGGAATACCTGCAAGGATTGAGCTTCAACGGCAGAATCTATATAATGCTGACAATAAGCAAGACTTTCTTTCTTATACAGATGCTTATGATCTTTCTCCTTTTGCCCCCACTCTTGCACACTTGGGCAAAAATCCTTCTAGTCTTGGCTTTTCTGGGACAACAGCCCTATTTGCATCCTTTGCTCCACCAATTCCCGATTGGTTTGCATGATGTTCTTGAATGCAGTCCAATAGAGAGCGCAGTCAATAACAGCTGTATGCTAGTCTCTGTCACCCATTTCCCGCACCTGCAGGAATTCACACTACGATCTTAGGTCTCCGACCTCTTTGGTCAGAGACACTCTTTCCTTCTCTAACCTCTGCAGTCTCTTCTAGAGGTCTTCATTGACACTTCGACTCTCCCACAAGGAACGTGTCAAGCATAACGCACATTTATGCATTGCCTCATAAATGTTGCATGGCATGACCGCCCCATCCGATGAAGGCTCTATTGTGTCCAAGTCAATGGGCTCCATAGGGTCCCATCGAAGATGAGCTCCTGATAGCAAAAAGTATCCAGTGTAAGTAAAGCATTACAACTTTGTAGTAAAATAAGTCTATTATAGCTGCAACATACCAGCTCTAGGATCGAAGTGCTCGAGACGCTCGATCATATCGCTGACAATGCCTTCCATGAAGGCAAACTTGTTAGGAAATTCTCTCTGCTTACAACGGCGGACGTGGATGCATCTTGTTCATCTGTAGCGTAATTAAGTTAAAGCTTCTAATTATTAACAAAACTCCTTAGAATTTTTAATATGATCATTACCTCTACCAGTTACAATGGGAGGTGCGTCAACATTTTCCTCCTTCTCTCTCTCCTCATGCACAAGGATCTATGCGTCACTTATTCTAACAGCCGGGGCCTCCTCTTCCAAAACTGGGGCCCTCTCCCCACTCCGTAATACCACTGCCCCAATTTCAGGGGTCAACCGCTCCGCAGGCCTCGCTGTTCATATCACATAATGCAGTTAAACGATTCAAAACACCCTGAATAAAGTTGCGTAATACAGTAATTTCCATGACTTCCACTATGTCTCTACACTTACCAGGTGGAGGTTTACTCCACTGAACTCTGACTTGCACTGTCCTGCCCATGCTACTTGCTAGTTCCACAGGGACCTCAGTTAGGCGAGGTCCTTTGCACTGGACAAAGGTATCTACAATCTCTACGACTAGGCACTTTCCCCGCGATGCGTCACCGGTGTAAGTGGATAGTACCCCACCTACACTGTCAGCGCCATGCACTCGAGGTGTTGCCAAATCCCTTGTCGTTATAGACTGAGACTCCCCAATTTCCTCTAGAGGATCCTGTCCTCAAGTAGTGCCAAAAATATGGGAAATCCAAGGTTTGGATAGCTGGTCTTAGTCTTGCTGCACCCAGACCCCATTCCTTTGGACAACTAAAAATTCGGCAAAACGCCGGAGGTAAGCTATGAAGAAGGTGAAGTGCACATTGAAATGAGACTCAAGCTTTTGGCGGAGCCTGACCATTTCAGTGCGTAACCCCTCAGCAAAATAGCTTGCCTAGTTGAATTGGGTTCCTTCTTCCATAACTTCCCGCATGATACGGGCCTGTTCTATTATAAAGAACTTCCCTTGCGAGAGTGTTTTGGGGAAAGCCCGGGCCCGGAAGAGGGGATAAACAGTCTTGTCGATTTCTAACTCAATCCTATCACAGGGGATCCCCTTGAGCTCCTTCTTGGCCCCTAGCCACTCCTCCATATCTTCCTGACATTTGAGGCTCCTCTTCACTCTTTCCTCTATGGGGAGACCATCAGAAGGGACGCCGAAGAGGTTAGCAAACAGCTGAGCATCAATATCAAAATTCACACGCACATGATGCACGCGCGTGCAAAAACGCTCAGCCGTCTCGCTAACGGAGTTGACCAGGGTTAACATCTCGCTAGCCATGACATCAGGAGTTACGACCAGAAATAAATGCATTAGCCTCGCTTCCCGCAGCTTGGTGACCAACGCAACTAGGGCTGCCACATGGCCGAGCCAGCATTACGCCTCCTTAATGTCACCATAGCGGAAAAGGAGGGTATTCACCTCGCGGCCGGAAATTGTGGTGGTAATCTCCCGGGACTCCCTGACTGAACAACGCAAGACACATGTCTAAGTGGCAAAAATACTATTACGCTACATTTGAAAAATAGACCAAACACAAACAACAATATAATATCTTATAAATAATAGTAGTAACAAAACCTTACCAGGGCCAAATGGCAAAGGAAATGGAGGAAGTTTCCTCTGCACATCCATGACAGTAAGGGGCAGGTCCAAGGTCCATTCTTCATGTAACCACCCAAGATTCTAGAAATTCTTGAAAGAATCAGCATAACGGGTGGGGCACTCATGAATGTCGAAGGCAATCTACCCTATTACACCAGCGCGTACATTGCTAGTCAAGGTAAACGCCTTTATTGCCATCTCGGTCCAAGTTAATGTATCATTATCACCTACTAACTTGTTCTCATGGATAAAAAACCTGTATCACGCGATGTATGCTTATCTTATGCTTTACAAATCCAGACAACAAACACATAGTGACTATACCGCCAACAAAAACAACTCACCCGCCCGAATAATACACTGTGCCTGGTGGGTTCTGGAAGTAAGTTGAGACATGATGGGCCATGAACAAAGTGTTGTACACATGGTAACAGCTAAATATGGTCATTTCCCAGATCCAACTCAAGTGCCTCAGCCCTCTAGCACTAAGTTCATGGTCCTGGGGATGACTAGTGTCGATAGCCCCATCTATCAAGAAAGTCAGGATTCCCTGCGTAGAACCCACTAACAGGTGTTCCAAAATGACGCTAGCAATATCTCCCGATAGGTGTGACCATACAATAATGTTGTAGTTACGCAGTAAAAACTACAAAAACTCCAGCGCACCCTTTCGGAACCATATGGCCCTCCCATGCAACTGATTCTAAGGAGGAGGAACATTTGGTACGATCGGGTTTATACAGCACAAAACCCCAACTATATCTAAGATGATTAAGACAGGTTTTAACATGATACTATACAAAGAAAATAATAAACACATTAACGTCTAGATTCAGATTTGCATGCTTAAATTATAGAAAATTTACAAATTACATGCTAGCTACATAGTCGAAATTGCCTAAACCCTTGTGAAAGTGCAAGGTTTGTCCTTGACAGTAGCGATAGACGTAATCCTATTGTATAAACCCTCGTTTTAACGTGAGGTCCACAACCTAAAACTCTAATTTATGCAGAATGACTCAAAAAGAATAAACATCACAAAGAAGAAGCATATCACAAAAAGCAACACAAACAAGCCAGGGATGGCCTACCGATTCAGGGGAGCCACATCCCTCACTTCAACCAAAGCATGCGAAGCACGCAGCAGGCTTCCTTGTACCTCATCTATCTTGGCCAATTTCACATTCTTCCCTCTTACTTTCAGCGCCATTGTTGCAGTCTTCACACCTTCACACCTTTGCAAATAACACACTGCAATCTTTTGTTCTTTCTTCTTCTCTCTGCGACCGCTGAGAATTCATGTTTGTGACAGCCAACAACCCGCTTTCAAAAATTATTGCCTACTTATATGCAAAATTATCTGACTTGAGGCCCGATTAAAATGGGACTTTCCTAAATGCTGGTATCAGTATAAGATGGAACCCAAAAATCAAGGCATTAATGTGACGGATATCGCATGCGCCACTATCCGAAATGATGTTAAACTACCATACCTTATCACCTCGTAATCGGGTAGCATTAATGACAGGCTATTCGCAATATTCAAAATTCAGTTAGCTTTTCACGCTTGAAAACACCACATCATGCTTTCTCCTAATCATTTATGCAACTTTTTCAGCACCCCTAACTTTAATAGGTCCATATGGGAGAATAGTTAGGCAATTCGATTTTACGCTAGTAGAAACAAACCCTTCCCTCGATGACGTAACCATAGCCATGTCGGAAACGTCTCCAAAATGGCCAGAATAATCGATGCGCATGCTAGACCTGGAGTCTGGAGACATAACCAAAGACCCCCTCAGTGAGGTTTCTGTCGTTATGCATAAGGGTGAGTCCAAAACTCTTAAGGTTAGTTCTCTACTAGATCGGAAAATGCATGACTCTATAAAACATGTCCTCCAGGACAACGTCATGGTATTTGCATGGTCATATGAAGACATGCCAGGACTAGATCCCAGGTTAATTCAACATAACATAATCTTAGACCTGCATGTCAAAACAATTAGGCAAAAAGCATGAAAAATCAAACCAGAAATCATGCTAGCAGTGCGTGATGAGATCACCAAACTGTACCAAGCTGGTTTCATCCGCGCCGTCAATTACTCGGATTGGGTATCTAACATTGTAGTTGTCCCAAAGAAGACCAGAAATATATGTATCTGTATAGACTTATGAGACTTAAACAAAGCCACAATCAAGGACAAATTTCCACTACCGAGTATTGACTAGCTAGTCGATACAACAGCTAGGCATGTGCTTCTATCCTTCATGGATGGCTTTTCAGGCTATAATCAGATTTGCATCAACCCAGAGCATCAATTGACCACAACATTCATGACGCCCTGGGGGACCTTTTGCTATACCATGATGCCTTTTGGTTTGAAAAATGCTGGAGCGACGTATCAACGGGCTATGACATACATCTTTAGTGATTACCTCCTAGGAAGACTGAATGATTATGTTGATGATATAGCTGTTAAGTCTATGAAACCAGAAGATCATTCAGAGGACCTGGAGTTAGTCCTTAAAAGATGCTCCAAATATGACCTCCGACTAAACCCAAAGAAGTACGTATTCAGAGTCAAGACCGGACGCATGTTAGGGTTTGTGGTGTCAGAAACCGACATACAAGTAGACCTTAATAAGGTCAAAGCCATTGTCGAGTTAATGCCTCCCACAGATCTCAAGCAATTACGCGGGTTGCAAGGACGATTACAGTTTATCAGGCGATTCATCTCGAGATTAATAGATAAACTACACCCTATGCAACATCTCCTTAAGAAAGATGTTAATTTCAAATGGACAGACGATTGCCAGCATGCGTTTGACAACCTAAAATAGGAACTTTGATGCTTGCCAACGGTATTCCCACCACAAAGGGATCAGCCGTTCTACATTTACCTTGCGACCTCAGACTTAGCCTTAGCTGTATTACTCTGTCAAAAGAGAAACGATGGGTTAGAAGTACCCATCTACTACTTGAGTCATGCCCTATGTGCGTACGAAACAAGGTACAACGAAGTAGAGCGTAATTGCCTAGCGTTAGTGTTTACGCTAAAGAAATGTAGGCACTATCTCTTCCGTAGTCAGGTCAACATCATCTGTAAAAATAACATCGTTAGGGCCATTACGCATAATCTATACGAAAGTAGTAAAATAGCTCGTTGGAAAGCTATCACGGTAGAATTTGATCTGCATTACATTGGTAAATCTTCTACGAAGGGCCAAGCGATAGCCGACCAATTAATAACATCACCTATTGATAGTCAGAAAACCATAGAGCCTGAATTTCCAGATGAACATGTACATAGTTTAAGCCCTGTTTTAATAGGCCCCGAAGCAACGTTATATTTTGATGGAGCTTCAACCACTAGAGGTAGCAGTGTCGCCACCGTCATTACGCTATCACCTGAGGATGTGTGTCTCCATGCTTACCACTTGACCTTTCCATGTATGAACAATATGGCAGAGTACGAGGGACTCCTCAAGGGATTATTAACTGCTAGAGAACTTGATGTTCGACACCTGGCAATTAGGGGTGATTTGATGCTTGTTATAAATCAAATCACAGGAGTCTACACCTGCAAGGCTGCACATTTATAGCCCTACTGCGATATGGGTAAAGATCTTCTGAAGCGGTTCACAACCATCGATGCCCAACACATGCCCCGCAATGATAACACACTAGCCAATGCACTGGCTATGTTAGCCTTACATGTGCCATCTCACCTATTCGACACCTGTCCCACATTAATAACAGATTGCACAGACCCTATCACTCAGGTGGTGCAAATATCTTCACTGCTTGAGGATAGAAGGCCGTAGTGGTATGACCACATTAAAGCTTACCTCTTGCATGGTGAACCACCGCACAAGTTAACACGCGCACAGAAAGACACTATTCGCAAGCGAGCTAGGCAGTACGTCATCATAGGAGACAGTACCCTTTGTAGATGCTCTTTTGATGGAGTATTGCTTACTTGCGTTAACAAAGATCAGGTGCAGTGTATAGTCGGTGAAGTTCATGAGAGATTATGAGGAGGACATGTAGCACCACAAGCCATGGCCTCTAAAATCCGTCACTTAGGGTATTACTGGCCATACATGGAAAAATATTACCTTACAAAGGTCAAAACATGTGACACATGTCAACGTTACGTGAATCTCATACATGTGTCACCTACGGAACTACATACGACCCAGATCACATGGCCCTTCCAACGATGGGGACTAGATATCATAGGGCCCATCACACCAAAGTCTTCCGCAGGGCATAGCTTTATCATCACAGCTATTGAGTACTTCACGAAGTGGGTGGAAGCCATCCGTTTACGGAAGATTACATCTCAACAGGTCTGTCATTTCATCTTGGACAATATCGTAACCATATTTGGACTCCCAATGACTATAGTGACCAAAAATGGGCCATAGTTTAGTAGTACGGAAACCAAATCTTTCTGTGACAATCTTGGCATCAAAAAATCTTTTTCCTCACCTTACTACCTGCAAGAAAATGTTCAAGTTGAAGCAACAAATAAAGTCATTATCAATTTACTCAAGAAAATGCTCGATAGCAACAAGAGATGGTGGCATGAAAAGATCCTCTATGTGCTATGGGCATATCGTACCACATGCAGAACAACTACAGATAGTACATCCTATAGCCTAGTCTATGGATCTGAGGTGGTGCTACCTCTCGAATTACAAGTTCCTTATCTACGGATGATCCTCTCCATGATTATAAATGAGGCTCAACACACCAAGTCTCGGATCATGGATCTGGATGCCGTAGAGGAGAAGTGAGTACAGACGCTTGATACCATTGAAAAGTATCAAGATAAGTAGAGGCAAAAGCACCGTCACAATCTTTAACAATGTCCTATCAAAAAGGGAGATTTGGTTCTCAAGGCCGTTTGTGAACTAGTAGGTAAATTCTCTGCAAACTAGGAGGGCCCTTTCTCGGTAGCTGATGTATATGGCAATGGTGTATTCAAGCTAGCAGATATCAATGACAACAAGTTACCGAATCCTATAAATCATATATATCTAAAGAGGTACTACATCTAAGTGCATATCCAGTGTTAATATCAGGTATGACAACAATCGTCCGCTACGACGCGAAATTGGCAACAATCGTCCGCTATGACATAAAACTGGCATTCCCGTCATGTGTCTGCCACGATGCTAAAAAGGTAACAATCGTCCACCATGATGTAAAATTGGCAAGTTGTAACCGTCCTCCACGACATAAAACTAACAGTGTTGTATAGGTTTGCTAAGATGAAAAACTGGCAGTTTCTGCACGCGTCTGCCATGACGCTAAACTAGCGCCCATTTTCTGCCAAGACATAAAACTGGCACAGGTAAGTAGCCGTTTGCTAAAATGTGAAACTAGAACAGATTTTTCCATGTGCCACGACATAAAACTGGCATCAATAGCATGGTCTGCTGAGACCATAAATCAGCTCTGCCATCGTCCGCTACGACGTAAAACTAGCATTTCTTGGTCTGCCCAGACATTAAATTGGGACCATGATCTGCTGAGAGTTAAAACTAGAAATGACAGTCTACCAGGACTTAAAAGTGGGATTTACGGGCTACCATCATGCAAATCAAGCGAGCGTAATCATTTCTATGCAGCTGCAAAACAAATGGGGTGGGGTATTGCAATAGTCCCAGCATCGCTACCTCACTAGCATCCTGCTGATTCCTTGGACGTGTTGAAAGGCATACTACTGACCCCTTGGAGATACCATCACCACCCCCACTGCAGCGGTGGTACCTCTGAGAGTTTAGTTTTGTTGACCGGAGCCCCAAATCAGTTCTCATCAAAAACGACCTTCGGGATCTCCGCTCATCATCGCTATCAGGCTCTGGCTTCACAGATTCACCTAGCTGGTTCTCTACGTAACCAGTCGGGTGCAATGAGTCTGGTAATCTTTGGTGGTGGTATGCTGGGTTGAGCGTCAATGGTAAAGACCCTGGCCTCGTGCTATAGTTCCTCCTTCGCAGCCCGCTCACTCTGTCTCGTCTTAAAAAAATGTTTGTTTCAACAACCTCTCCGGTGATTTGACCAAGCAATGGTGTCTTCTGTTTACTTCTTTGGTTGTAGGTTACTTGCTACGAGGATGTCGTTCAAAGGTGCGTTCATCTAAGTGGTGAAGTAAAGACAACGCTTTGAGATGGCTGCTTAGGTTTACCTGTTCACTCAGGAGTGCATCCCTGTTTTTCCCATAATCCTACCTCTAGTTCTTACTTTCCTACATCTCCAACATTTTCTTCCCTTACGCACAACGTACATATGCAGCACACGCTTTCTGCATTTGCATTACAATCAAGTCCATAAACTGGTGCAACGCAGCTCGCCTAGTGGACACCAAATAAAAAGGAAGTGGGTTGGCAAAATGGATGAAACACAACACATCCAGGCTACGCAGATGCAACATAATTCATCTAAGAAACCCCCTTCATCTGCAAAATGATGACACAACTCCATGCAAACACAATCGTAGGAGAAGGTCTAAGTGCTTATGCATGAAAAGGAACCTCATTTGGGTCTTCCTCGAACCTCATTTGCATCTTCCCTGAACCTTTTTCCTCTTACCTCTGTAAAAATTCCTTTTCATACCCTTCTATCCTCTGTGTCCCTCATTTTTATACTTCTCCGTTGACAGGGCGACACTTGAGTAACCATTGATGAACACTGTTGGTACTTTTACCTATCTAGTGTTTCATATTCTTTGTTGACGTCTTTCAGGCAAGCCCTCTAACTGTCAACAAAGAGGGGCCATTGAACCACTGTAGAAATTGTGAATCAGCCTCAGGCGAAGATTTTCGATTCGGGTGGAAGTTTGTGATGGTAATCTAGAAGACAGAACAAAGCAAAGAGGCGCGCAGCATCCAGTCTCAAAGTTTCTCATAGATTTTTAACCATACTTTATTTTCTCTCTTTATGCTACATTATGCAACATAGCGTAATGCCACTAAGTGTAATTCTGTTTAGTGTAGCCCGATATCAAAAAGAAACTGACTTTGGCAGTTTTGACGAAGTTTGAAATTTAAAACTTGTCACATATTTGGCTAAGTATTTTTCCCAGGGCCGAGTTTACGCTCCGTTACGCAGAGCAGCGTAACGAGCTTCAAAGAAGATAAAGTTAGAATACAAGGGAGAGCTGCAGACTAATTTCGTTTCTTTGCAGATTGGTCGCTTTACGCTTATTATGCTACACAACGTGGACAAGCGTAATTCGTTGTAAAGTTGACCATCTTTACGCTCTATTACGCTTTGCGGTGTAAATAAGCGTAAAACAGCTGACATCAACTACTCCCATGCTCTATTACACTATGCCATGTGACGCAGCATAAACGAGTGTAATACAGTGTAAATCTGGCTAAAGCAGTCACGTATCTGCTATCCACATGCATAATACGCTAATGAGGATATTGTGCGTAATTGTGAAACAGCTTTGGTAAAAGTGTTGATAGCGTATGTGGATCCTTCTCCTGGAAATGTGATGCAACATGGCCCATTTCAACATAAAGTTTACCAGGTCAACGGTGTTTTGAAGGTTCAGGACACGTGTCATCAAGGCCATACTTTCTCCGCATGTTGTCGAACTTATAAATACTCCAGTTGATGAAGAAACAAAGGACGCCCAGCATCTGCAACTTCTGGCAGCATCACCTTTTAGCAGAGACAGAAGACATTTTTCTTGAGCATTGGCAGCAAGAGCGATCAGTCCTTTGGTGAAATCACAACTCTCTTCATTGGCAATCATCGGCAGCTTTGAGCAGAGACTACCCAAGGCAAAAGGATTAGATCAGAGATCGAAAGATCATCTAGTGCAGTTTGCGAGTTTTATTGATCAGAAACAGTTGATCAATAAACGTTAGAGCTTGACCTTCCTTGCACTGCATCTCTAGCTTATGAGGTAGATCGAACTCCATTCTGTACTCCTTGTTGAACAGTTTTCTTGTCATTTTATGTATGCTTTGCACAAGATAAGCGGGGCTTTTCCATTGGAAATTTGTATGCAATATACCCATTTTTCGGGTCAAAGTACAGATCTGGGAATCACGCATTTTCCTTAAATTCAATCCTTCCTGTAGTGTTGACGTTGTTGTTATCTACATTTTTTTCTTCTCCTTTGGTGGTTCACCAAATTAGATTATTCCATGGAATATCTACAATATTCGTCGATTTACTGATTGAGTAAGTCCCTGTCTGATCGACAAGACCGTTCAGGGCACCACGGATTCGTTTTCCCTAGCACAGCCCTCACATAGATCCATGGTTAAGACTGTGCACATGGATTTTTGTTTGGTATTTTCCAGCTACCAACATTCTCCATCGTTACAAAGACCTTTTCCTTGCATTTTTCTCTTTGACCTTTTTTGTTCTTATTTTTTTTTGTGTTCTTTTGGTCTTTTTTGAAAGAGCTTGCTTTTTGTGTTGTGCTCATGTTTGAGTGCTGGCATTTTGTGTCATGCATTGTGTACTGTGTTTTGCTTTGCAACTATTGAGGGAGTTACAGTGTGCAACAATGTATCAAGAGCTTTGGATGAGTAGGATACAATGTATCTATGGAATGCAATTGAGTAGGATGAGGGTACATTATGGGGAATAAGGAATGTATCAGGGGTTGGGAATGTACTTATGAGTAGATTGATTAACACAATTGTGAGCATTAGGAAGAATGTGATACCTTGTTGTGATGATGAAGTGCATCTATGCATGAATGCCTCAAACATGTCATCCTACAGACACAACTCCAAGGGGACAAGAAAAACACAAATGATTCAGTCAACTAAACACTTTAAACTTAAATGTAGTAGACAGAATGGAGCCATCATGTAGAGTTTCAAGGAAAAAAAAATCTTGAACAACATTAGTTTCATCTAGGTATATGTGACAAATCAGGCGGTAGGTTTTTTGGTGAGCACCTACAACCAATTGTAGCAGCATGTCTTTTCAAATGATGCCAGGTTGTTGATGATGTCTCCATTTTGTAGTCTTAGTATATTTTTATGGATTAGTTTCATGTCATAATCCTTTGGAAGTCACCATTTTATCGTCATAGTGGATGGTGCAATGCTAGTTTATAGTCATGGCAGACTATGAAGAGGTAAGCTAGTTTATAGTCTTAGTGGACTCTGATGGACAAGTGTGGTAGTTTAGTGTCATACCAGACAGAGATCTGTGGTGTCAGTTTATTGTCATGATGCCATGACATTCTATGATGCTAGTTTAAAGTCATAGCTCTAGGACTGTTCTGTGGTATCAGTTTTAGGTCATGATGCCAGGACCATTACATACCTTAAGCTCATCAGACGTAGAATGGTTTTAGGTACATGTGGTTTGTAGGATTGGCGAACTCGTCTTCATCCATGTTGGCAAGTTTGAATATCCCGTTACCATATGCCTTGATGATTAAGTAAGGCCATTCCCAGTTAGTTGAGAATTTGTTCAAGTGTTCACAAACCACCTTGAGAACTAGGTCACCTTCCTTGATCGGCCAATTATGTGGATCTTGTTGATGATGTCACCGTTGTTGTCTCTGGTGCCATTCGATTTGATCAAGCACTCGTACTCTTTCTTCCTCCACCTAGTCAAGGTCAATAATGCATAGCTCATTGTTCTAACCTTCATCGAGGAGGCTAGAGAGCATTATCTGCAATGAGGGAACTTGTAACTCCAAAGGTAACATAGCTTTAGACCCGTATACAAGGCTATATGGTGTTTTACCTGTGGACATTTGATGCATTGTTTGGTATGCCCATAATGTATAGATTAGCCACTCATGCCATCATCTCTTGCTTTGATTCAACATCTTTTTGAGAACCATGATGATCATTTTATTCAGACTCATCTTGACCATTTCTCTATGGGTAATATGGTGATGAATATGAGTTTTTAATACCTAGGCTTTCATAGAAGCTTTTAGTATCCGTACTGCTGAACTGTGGCTCATTATCGGTGACTATGATCATCGGGATACCAAAGTAGGTCACGATGTTTTCTAGTATGAAATTACTAACATGTTTAGATGTGATTTTCCTAAGGGGAATAGCTTCTACCCATTTTGTGAAATATTCGGTTGCAGTGATGATGAAACTATGTCCTGCTAAAGATGGTGGTGTTATCGGCCGAATGATGTCTAATCCCCATTTTTGGAATGGCCATGTGATTTGTGTCATATGAAACTCATTAGGTGGCACATGTATTAGCTTACCGTGCCTTTGGAAAATGTTACATTTCCTAACCCTGGAGAAGAAATTGTACTCCATGTGTGGCTAGTAGTAGCCCAAACGTCTAACTTTTGTTGCCATTGCTTTGGGTGATAGATGCTCTCCACAAAGTCCTTCGTGAACTTGTTCCATGATTGTTTGGTCATCGACGCTACTGATGCACATCAACAGGATGCCTTCATAGGATTTGTGACACAATGTGTCTCTTATTAATGCATATTGCCGAGATCGTTTTTGCATCGCATCCTTTTGGGCAGTTGTTAAATGTTGTGGCAATTCGCCTTGTTGAAGGTACTCTTTTATGTTATCATACCATTTTATTGCTTGTGTAGTGCTGACGGATGCTATGGGTATTTTGTTGAGAGCATTGGTTATAGGTTTGGCATAATTTGTTATAGAACTAGGCAATGCATGGAACATCTCAGGTGTCATGTTCAAGGCTAGTGTAGCAAGTGCATTGGCAATGGTATTTTCATTCCTAGGAATATGTTGCACATATACATTGATCAATTGTTTTAGCAAGTTTTTAGTCAGGTCATAGTATGGTTGCAAATGAGAAGCTTTGCATGCGTAAACCTTTGTGAGTTGATTGATTACTAACTGTGAGTTACCTCAAACTGCAAGACATGTAATTCCCGAAGTTAGTGTTGCTATAAGACCTCTAAGAAGATCTTCGTACTCTGCCATATTTTTGGTACAAGGGAAGGTTAGTCGATAGGAAAAGGGTTGAATTTCTCTAGAGGGATATGTTATGATGGATGTAGCACTTCCTTCTTGGGAAGTTGAAGCTCCATCGAGGTAAAGGATTGCATCATAGCTATCAGGAACAGTGTTGATGTTGTTAATGCTTTCATCAGGGAATTTGGGATTGATTGTCACTTGATCTTATGTTGGTGAAGTGATTAATTGATTGACTACTGCTTGACCTTTGGTGGAGGATTGAGCTACATAGCGTAAGTCAAACTCAGCAATCATCACTTTCCATCTGGCTATCCTACTTGATTCATAGATGTTGTTAGTGATAGCTCGAAGCACATTATCTTTGGAAATGATATAGACTTGGTTATAGAAGAGATAGTTTTTTCACTTTTTCAAGGAAAAGACAAGGGCAAGACATGATCTCTCTATGTCATTGTATCATTGTTCGTAGGTAATTAAGGCATGGCTTAAATAGTAAACGGGGATCTCGATTCCATCTTCTCATTTTTGGCAAAGCACATACGCAATAGATGAATTGGATGTTGCTAGGTAGATGTAAAAAGTTTTATCACTTTGCAGGGGATGAACTATTGAAAATTAAGCTAGCTCCATTTTTATGTTTTCAAATGCCTCCTAGAACTATTGAGTCCACTAGAAATGCACATTCTTTCCTAGTAAGTGCTACATGGGTTTTAGCTTATTCGTTAGTTTTGCGATAAAGTGTCTAATGAATTGCAGTCTATGTTGTAGAACACATAATTTAGTAAGGTTCCTAGGTGGTTGCATACTAGTTATTGCTTTAACCTTATCAGGGTCCACTCGTATCCCTATTTCGGAGACTACGAAGCTAGGCATTTTTCCTATTTTAACACAAAAGACACACTTCTTCAGGCTGAGTCTAAGGTCATGTTTAAGATAATGTTTAAGCACTAAGTCCAAATCTTTCACATGTTGTCCGGTTGTTTTAGATTTAACTACAATTTCATCAACATAATCGTTGAGCAAATCAAGCATATAATCTCTAAATATGTATGTCATTGCTCGTTGATATGTAGCACCTGCATTCTTAAGGCTGAATGACATCATTGTATAATAGAATGTATCCGAAGGTGTCATGAAGGTTGTTCTGAGTTGATGCTTTGGATTGATTCTTATTTGGTTGTATCCCAAAAAACCATCCATAAAGGATAATAATGCATGCCCAGCAGTTGTGTCAATGAGCAAATTGATGTTGGGTAGCAAGAAGTCATTCTTTATAGTGACTGTGTTGAGATCACGGAAGTCAATGCATATGCGTATACTACTGTTTTTCTTAGGGACTACAACAATGTTTGATATCCAGTCAGAATAGTCAACCACTTGGATGAAACCAGCTTGGTAGAGCTTTGTGATTTCATCATGAATTGCTAATGCTACCTCAGGTCTAACCACTTGTGCCTTTTGTTTCACCAGTTTAATCTTTTCATCAAGGATGATATTATGTTGGACGATTCGAGGGTCCAACCCTGGCATGTTAATATAAGACCACACAGACATCTCTATGTTGTCTTTCAAAATCTGAGTGATATCACTAGCGAGTTGTGTGTCTAATAAGGCACTTAATATTAATGTTCTAGTTTTATCACTGGAAGTGGTAATAGAGACTTCAGTAAGAGGATCCTCAGTGATACTATCGGCCTGTAGATCTAGAGTCTTCATCATGTTTTCAGGCCAGTACGATATTTCTTGAGTGGATGCTATTAAATTTGTGTAAGCAGATGGGTCTAGATCCAAAGATTCTAAATTGATTATCCTTGTTACTTCTCCATGTGGTCCATTGAGAGACAATGTTGAAAAGATGTTCTTGTTGGCCATGTGTTTGCTCCTACCAATTTAAATCCCGGAGCAACGTGAGTGAAATTTTCTTGATGAACGAGTTGCTAAATGTAAACTAGCTTCATGTAATATATGTTATGATGAAATTGTAGAATGTAGGGGTAATTTAATGTCATACCAAGACTGCATGGCAGTTTTAGGCCTTACCGGGCCACTACTATTCATTTTTCGTGTGAACAATAAGGTTGTGGGTTTTTATGGATTCATGAATTTTTGGTTTTTTAGTTTTGTTTTATTTTGATGTTTAGGATCTACTCCATAAAACATGAATGAGAAAAAGGTATTTTGAATGATAAAATAAGAATAGAAATTAACCAAAGAACACAAGAATGAGAAATAAAGATGAAAAATAAAATAGAATAAGCATAAAATAAAGTAGATAAATTGGACAGAGGGTTTAAAAAGGGTAAGAAAAACATAAGGGATTTAAAAGGTGCAAAACATGAGTTATTTTAGCAAGCATTAGTGCATGAGTGGTGAGCATGAATAGAGAGTGCAGCGTCAGTATACAGTGCACCGTGAGCTACAAGATTGGTAGTGTGAGCAACAGGAAGCACAGGGTAGCGTGAGTTACAGGG
This sequence comes from Gnetum montanum, assembly GCA_015680685.1. Lineage (NCBI taxonomy): Eukaryota > Viridiplantae > Streptophyta > Gnetopsida > Gnetales > Gnetaceae > Gnetum > Gnetum montanum. Next base: position 1,312,870 of record MNCI01000556.1, on the reverse strand, counting down.
CGTGCAAGGTAGCATGAGTTATAGGGTGTGCGTAACACAGTGTGAGTTACATGGTGTGCGTAGCCTGAGAAAATGAAGGGCATAGGGAGGTAGGACCACCAAGGTAAATGGAAGAATTAGGACAACCTGGTGTTTGTAGAGGAGAGCAAAGAATTGCTCTAACACCTTCCTCAACCCAGGGTTTCATCATGGGCAGGGACCCTGCGTAGGTATGTTTTTTTCGTTCTTGCCATTTTATCGTAGCATGAACATTGACATGAGCCATTAGGGCTGCCATTTTTTACTACGTTTACAAAGTGAAAATTTTATTGGATCGTGGATTTCTTTTTTCAGCGTGATCTATTATCATGAATTTTTGCCGCATTCTGTAGCACATTTTGGATGTCTAGGACATCACTGGGGTATTAGGATTTGCTATTTTTTTTTGTGGTTTCTATTTTATGTGATGGCATGAGTGTGGGCAATGTAAGGAATGGCCAAGGCATGCTCAATCTTATAAAATTTCTTGTTCTGGTATTATTCATTTGTTGCAGAGGATCAGCCAGCGTTAGTGACCCAAGGCATGTTGAACGTGAGTTGCAGGGTCATAGGATGTGCGCTAATCCTTGGCATGGGTTGTGACTGGGACTAGTAAACAATCCCCACCCAAATTCAAAACTAATGTCATGGTGATCTCATTGTTTCCAAACTTCCTTTGGGCACATTCTTTCCCAGCAGGGCCATTCTTAGTGTGAGCTAGAGACAGGGCTATTCTCAGCATGAGGAGCGAGGGTGTGAGTTGGGTGCTAAGGTTGAAAGGACATTATTTTGGCATTGAATAGGGCATGAATGCATATTGAAAGGCATGCATAGGGGAAACAGGGAAAGAATGCACAGAGAAAAGATTCATTTTTGTGCTTGGGCGTCAATGTCCCATAGAAAACTAATTTTTTTCCTAGGTGGTCAACGTCCCATAGAAAATCAATTTTTTGTGCTAGGGCTACTTCCCAGTGTTAGCTACTCTTACAACGTAAGTTGTCTCACTACCTAAGTTGTAGCATTAGTTGCATTGTGAGTAGCAGCATGAACTATGTTGTGAATGGGTTCCCTAGTCACATTTTACCGCAACATGCACTACAGCGTGAGTTCCCTGGAACTGGCACATGAGTGAAAGAGAAAGGTGTAAATTATTCACTTGGTGCTGCTAGTTATTTGTATCTTTTTGTTTTTTCTTTCTTGGGTTAGACAGTGAATGTACATGTTTTGTTGTTGGTTTACTGTGAAATGGATTTTTAATGTCCCCAACGAGCGTCAAATACACCAAATGAATACTAGTGTTCTTGTCTCATGGGGTTGTCTTGTATGTGTGTTGAATGTTATTTACTTGTTATGTTTATTTATTTATTTATTTATTTAATTTATATGTTTTAAGTTACTTACTGAAGGTTCTAGCTCTATGCAGGGGACTTAAGACTTTTCTCCTTGTGGTCGAACTTGTTGGTGTGCTATCTTGGTTTGGCCCTTTGGAACTGAACATGCCTAGTTATGACATGTGGATCAGGGTGCATGTAATATGGTTTTGTCCGAATGTCGGTGCATTTTTATCATTTATTTTGCAAAATTTTAGCATTGTCATATGGTCTCATTTTAGTGAGCAACTGTCTCGTGATATTGTTGAGACCATGTTGCCCGGCTCAACACGAGGCATGTTAGCTTTTGTTGTTGACATAGATGAGGGACCATATATAGTCAAGGGGGGTGCTCCCGAAGGTCCTAGATCTACACGTCCTTTGACCCATGTGTGGCTGGCTGGCTGAGGATTGGTCTCTTGATGGGCCTATTTTTCCTCAAATAGTTGATCCTACAGAAAGTGTGCCGACTCCATTTGCTAATGGTAAATGTTTGTGTTCTAGGCTTGGTTTTCACTTTTGTTACATCATTGCTTATCATATTCTTAATTTTCTTTCAATGTCTCCTTTGTCTCTTCTATAGTGGCCATTCCTCTTGATGAGGTTACCTTCATGTCCAGGTGCACTGAGGTGACTCTCTTTATGAAGTTTGGAGAGACAAAGGAGTCACAATGGTGGCTGCACAAGAAGGCACCTGAACAAATCATCAGTTGTCTTACCAATGTAGGCTTGATGGACCTATTTACTACCTTGACTCTTAATGTTCCCGTGACCAAAATGATTTCCATCATTGACTCTTTTAACGATGATGTATCCTATTTTACTACACGAGTTCGAGGAGTTGAGGTGTCTTTCCACCTAATTGCCGAATTCTTTTTTAATATTTTCAGCATACCAACAGATGGTGCTAACATGCTGGTGGATAGAGAAACTAGAAAAGGCCATGTGATCAAGGAACTTGAAGACTGGCTAGGTGTATGATGGGGTCCTAAGGGTTTTTCCATGCAAGCCGATACTCACTTGACAAAGGAAAATTTTTTGTACCTACTCTTTAGAGCATGAGCATTTCCTAAGTCTCTTTCTCAAGCAAGAAGTCTTGGGGTCAAGTCAGCATGTGTTATGTGCTCAGTCTTGGATACTAGTATGCGTTACAATTAGGTGTAGTTCCTTGTATTAAGTCTTCATGGATAGATCATTACGCTACATTCCAATGTTGATGCTAAATCCCACTTTACCTTTACCTTTATTGCGGGCTATTCCCATAGGTTTGCTGAGTTCTTAGTGATCTATGAAGATAACCATTATGTGTTAAGGGATTGTTCATAGTTGTCTCGCCCTTGGATTTGTCATCTATTTAACACCACTAGATCCCAAGATCCACCTGAAGGCATCAAAGAATCAGTCTCTATCACAACAGGGGGTGTAGCTAGTCATTCCCACCATTCATGTGATAGCTTGGGGTTGGAACCACCTAAACTGCACACAGCTGTTAGGAGAGCTAAGCGCCTGATTCAAGAGATCATCGAGAAGGCCAAGGCTAAGGTGAAAAGGGCTAAGAATTTGAGAGGACCTATTAGGGAGGCGAGACCACCAAGGGTAAAGAAGATTCGATTCATCTTGCCGGGAGTGGGTAAGTTTTTTTTTCTTTAAATATTTTTATCACTTTTTTAATTTATTTGCTTACTTAAATATGCATACCTATTATGTCATGCTAACCTTAGATTTATTGGTGCTAACAGAGGGTACCCCCAAGAGGGAAAGGGAAGAATTAGCTCCAATGGATGAGCCTGAAACGATTATCACTCGGTGTGATGAAGAGGAGGAAATGAGAGAAGAAGCAATTGAGGCTATTCCCATCTTACGGGAAGAGGATGAAATGGATACCATGGAAGTGACACTTGCTAAGGCTTTAAATGCCCTGAAGCACTCAAGCAAGGAGAAAGGTATCTTTGACAACTTCTTTGATGGGTCTTTACACCTTGGTGATCCACCTGAGCTAACCAGCAAAGGGCTCCTTGGTACATTGTTTTAGTTTGATCTACATTTCGTACTTCTTGGCTTTGTACATTGTTTTGATTATCATGACTCTTCTTAGCATCAGACATGGATGCTGAAGTGCCTGAAGCACATGCATCTCAGGTGCTCAATTGAACACTTATAACTTGAAGTTTAATCATTGAAAGAAAATTTGGTGAAGGTGATAGAGGAGAGGAATGACTTGTAAGCCCATTATGATTTTGCCTTTGCTAGATTGGCGAATGATAGTACTTGGCATACATTCGTGATCACCTATGCACATTATTGGATAGGCTTGAATAGCAAGGTGTAGGCGATTTGGGAACTGGCCAAATAGAGGGCCCAAAAGGATTTATTGAATAGGAAGTACCATGACTGGAAGTCCTTTGCATCCAAAGTATGTAGATGGGGCTAGGATTAGAAAGGTCATACGCACCAATACAAAAAATGGTTGAAGGAGGAATCAATTGAATGTCATTGGTTGGAGATGTTTGTGGAGGGGTTAGGCTTGTACTCTTCTTATGACAAGTTTGTTGAGTGTACAGAAGTGGAGGGCTCTCTTGAGAGATCCATTACCACTATCTCTGGGGAGGCTTCAACAAGTATGTTTTCTCTTGATCACCCTTACTGCTCTTTAGTGGACAAGGGTAAAACCTTAGCCAATATCGACCTCAGACTTGACAAAGACTAGGTGTGCATGCTTAAAGAAGAGATTTTATAGTGCCTGGAAGCTAATCTCAAGCCCTCCCCACCTGTGAGTGTTTTAGTCCTATATTGTTTTATTGTTTTTAATCATCCATCCCCCTTTTTTTAGTATTTTTCTCTTTTAATCTATTTTTCTATGTTTACTTATATTTTATTTTTGTTTTTGTTTTTATTTTTATAGGGATATGATGGTGAGGCTGGCCCTAGTGGGATGGGAGCTGATGACATAGAGGAGTTTGGGGACTAGCCCCTTACTAATACTAATGCATAATTTGGCTTGTTAGTCTTATCAGTCTTTTCAATTTTTCTTTTTTTGGTTTTTTGGCTGGTTTGTTGTTTTTGGAATGTATGAGGAAAAATGTAACATGATCATGGTGTAATATTTGGTCATCATATTACCATGTTAACACTTTGTATTACATATATTTATATATTTTATTTTTCTTTTCTGAGTTTATATGTGAACGTAAATGTAAACTGGAATCATGTCTGGTAAACATCAAATAAATGGAAATTGTAACTTGCAAAATGTAAATGATAATGATGTAGCAAATTTTTGGTAAACTGACAATGTATTGTGCTCTAGTTTAAGGCCATTTCGAGCCATGCTCATCAATTTAAAGTCATGATGGACTATTGCATCTTTGTCCAAGAAAGGGAGGAGACCGTAGCTATTTCGGTGGATTTAAAAGAACCGGTCATTTTTGACCATGGCTAGTTTAACATCTTTCTGGACATTTGGTAGTTTAACATGATTCTAGACACTTCGTAGTTTAACGTCATTCTCAACGTTTGGTAGTTCATCTTAGTTTCTGATCTACTTCTTTAATTTTCATAATTTGCTGTGGTGGGTGGGATGTGTAGGCATGATCTTGTACTCGTCATCTCCCTCGCTGGATATGTCAAAGGGTATTTTTGACCAAGAGACATCTATGGGATGTCTCCTATGTCTACATCTTCTGATGCTTCTTCTATTCTAGAAAGGTCATGGGTTGGAGATTGACCAATTTCTAGGGTTTCACTAGTGGTGTCTTGCTTAGGTTTAGAGAGTTCAACCTCTAACCCTTGGTTCATTCCTACGTGTGAGGAAGTAAGTGATGTTGCCGCATCCCTATGTATGAAAATTTCACCACCCTCATAAGGTAGGTGAATTTCCTGATGGATCAGTGAGGATACGAATTTTAATTGAGCTAACCAAGGTCATCCCAAAATCAGATTGAACCCCGACATCTCATCCATGACTACAAATTTGGCCGATGTGGGGAACCGGTCCCCTACTATGAAATCCAAGGTAATCATGCCTTTTACCACGACATGGGAACCACTAAAAGATTTCAAGAATGATGTTGTCATTGGTAGTATTTATTCCATGAGGCCTAGTCGTTTAATGATAGGAAAAGGTATTACATTTGTTGCTGCTCTTTCATCAACATGCAACCTATGTATCTTAAATTGGTTAATTTGTATCATTATAAACATAGGGGCGGTAGTGACCTCTCCCATTTTTTTGTCTTGTTTAATGTCATTGGCATGAAATCCTAGAGATGTGGACCTCGATTCTTGATGTGGAGACAATACAGTGTAAATAGATGGTCATTTATAGGAAGGTCTTCACTAACGGGGATTGAAGTCAACATACACACTAGAGCTTCGTGATGTACCAAGGAGGTTATTACTAGGTCATACAGACTTAGAGAAGTGTTCTTTTCTTTTAAGGCTTGTGTAACCTGGGTGAAGGCATTGGCCAAGTATTTGCTCTTTGGAATGTTTTTATCTTTTGAGACTTGATCCATTTGACCCAACATTTGTATCCCTTGCGGAAGAGTTTTTGCGTTATTAACTATAGCTATTAGCTTTGGGACACTAGACACTCCCGAATTCTTGTCTTGATGACTTGTGCTAGGATGATTAGTAATTAGAACCATGGGGACAACATTCAGCAGTATGGATTTTGGTGATCCTAACTCATAACCATGATGTTCTTTTGCCAAATGTTCCTTAGTCAGTTTGTCGGTGAGGCGTTCTCGTGAGGGTGGCGGGAGAACTATTGGGGGTTGCACATCAGGGTGTCTGGGCACCTGGATTACGAATGGAGAAGGTCGGGTTTGCGATGGCACATTTTCTATTGCAACCGCAGGGTGTACTCGAATGATAAATGGTTTTTGCTGCGTAGGAGGTGTATGTGTGGCAAAAGGATCTTGTGGAGGTGTTTGTGTAGACATGGTTTCAGCAGGCACACGAATCACAAAAGGCGTTCGTGGGGTGTCTTGTTCATTGCCGACATGGATAGTGTTAATCACATAGGGTGACTCTTTGCTATTAAGAGGATCTTTTTAGATCCCCATAGACTAATTTTGAGGCCTTACTGGGTTGGCTCCATCAAAGACTATCTCACCTCTGTCAATCATACGCTGTATGTCCTATTTTAGGGTGAAGTAGTAGTCGATTCCATGCCCACATCATTGGTGATACTCACAGAATCTGTCTAACCTAAAACCTCTTGGAATAGGGGGTTCATTAGTTGTTGCCAACATTGGGTTTTTAACCAACTCACAGTATTGATCGTGTTTTTGAGATGTTGTAGGAGACATTTGTTTATGTTGAATCAACCCAACCTTTAGAAGTTGGTCCAGTAGTTCTGAAGGTTTCATGGGTAAGGGTGTGTATTGGTTAGGGTATTTTTGTTTGAAGGTACGAGTATTACTCGTGTTAGCATTTTGGATAGAGGAGGATTTAGGCATGGGAGTAGGAGCGGTTCTTTCATGACTAGTGGGGGTAGTGGGTTTTCTCCCTTTCTACCCTACATTATTGGGTTGAAATGTCTCTGCCACTGCTACGATTGTTGTTTTAGACTTATCTTTATCTTTCTTCATGTGTTGGCTTTTGAAAGTTAGGTAAGCTAGGTCATGACTTGTCTGTGCTACCTCTTCTATGTTTTTGATTTGATAAAATGCCTGACTCAAAGTGTGAGCATTCAGATAATAGAGTTTTGACTTAATGAAATCATTCACAACGCTCTTGAGGATTGTAAGTAAATACGTTTCCAGGATAGGCTTGTGAAGTTCGTTAAGGGAGGCACTGCATCTTTGGATGAATTTTTGTACGAGCTCTAATGCTGTTTGTTTTATTTGGATTAGACTATCTAGCATGGCCTCAGGCTTCAAGTTATACTTAAAATAGGTAATGAATTGATGTAAAAAATATTCTAAAGAGGATATGGAGTTACGTGGTAGGGCTCGGTACCAGTATAAGGCTTTTCCACTTAAGGACATGGTGAGAACACGCAGGATCACATGAGGCCATGCTTGAAGTAAGAGATACTCTAGCTAGAATGTCACTAGGTGATCATTTGGATCTCCCTCTTCATTATACTTGGTTAGTTACGATAGTGAAATTCATTTTGGTAAAGTCAATGGTAGTACTTAAGAGCTAATTGGATCATCTTGATAGAAGTCCAACACCTTGAATTATTTAGTGTTTGCGATTTTAAGATGCTTTACTTCATCGGTTAGTGCTTGCATCATTTTCCTATCATCTGCCCATTCTTGACCACTAGGTGGACTGGCTGGTAGGTTCGATTGTGTGTGGTGATAGTTAGATTGTTGTGTGATTTGTGGGAAAGATGACTATAGGGTTGTTGATGGTTGTATTTGATGGACATTCACAGATGGGACTACAATGGGTGGTATGCTGTAGTGAGTAGGTTGATGTTGTTGAATGATAGGTGCGTGCCACTGCTTGGTTACAAATTGTGAAGAAACACCCTGAACCTGTTGAGTCGAAGTAGTGAAGGGTATTCCTTGGATTTGCACTTGTGGTATGTAATGGGTGGATTTTGAAGCAGGTATTATGGATGGCATCCCAATTATTTGGGATTGGAAGATTGGTCCCATATTAGCTCGACAAGGGGGTTGTTGGGATTTTCCTTGTGAGAGGGAGGGTAAAGTGGTAACTGGAGGAATAACAGGGATGGGCATAGTGAATGGGGTGTTGGTTGTAGGGAAAATAGGAATGGGGGTGGATGCTTCCTATTGAGAAATGGGTACTTGAGTGCTTGTAAATGTATGAAGAGGTATGGTCTCTCCCATGAAAGGGTGGAATAATGGGTTTGCATAAGTATGAGGACTAAGAGTGTGGTATGAATCCCCATGTTCAAATTGATCCACAAAATCATCTTCCTCGTCTCCATTTTGAGGCTCTACGATGGGTTGCCACAAGGTTTGATTCCTTGCCATGAGGAGCTGGGATATGAGTTTGTGGTGGGATTCAGAGAGGGGAATCATGTCATATGATGAAGGGATAAAGTTATGGCCTCCCTTATAGATGAGTTCATAATGTCATTTTGCTTCAATTTTGGTGCGATCAATGGGAAAATTAGCTTGGATCTTTACGCAGATGAAGTTGTACTGTTCCGAAGTGAGAATTGTATAAGTGAGGTCTTTGCCTTGTAACCTAAGTGACTGGCAAGTTGGCCCTTGAGGGATTATCTCTCTAATGGTGACTATAGGTTCAGTTGTGGTCATAGGATTTGAGATTTCGGCATTAAGGTTAGAAACTGGAAATGTTGCTTTGATCTAAGAAGATTCCATGTGTGTAACTGGCTTGACTAGCTAAATGTGTGTAAGAAGTGTATGCAAGCTGAGCTTGAACAAGCTGGGCATATGCAAGAAAAGCTTAAGCAAGCTGGGCATATGGAGGATGAGCTTGAGAAAGCTGGGCGTATGCATGCGGAGCTTGAGCAAGCTTGGAGTATGCAAGCTGGGCATATGCAAGTTGAGCTTGAGCAAGCTGGGCATATGCAAGCTGAGCTTGAGCAAGCTGGGTATTAACATTAGTGTGAGTGCAACCTGAACATGCATACAATAGCTGGTGCATAGTGTATGCAAGTGCAGTGTATGTGCAGCATAAGCACAATGAAATGCAACATGTGTAAGTGTTGTGCGTGCACAACATGTATACGCCAGACGTGTGCAACAGTGTGTATACACTACGTTGGGTTTTTGTAGCGTACGCTATTTTGGATTTTCACAGCGTTGGTGTTTTGCAACATGTGTATGCTATGTTGGGTTTTCATAGCGTGTGCATGATGTACTTAATGTTTTCACTAGTAGTTACAGAACTTACCGCATTGGAAGCAACATAAAAATTTTGCAAGGATTCAATTCAATCATGAATATATTGGTATGGTCTAAGTAAGCTAATATTCTGTTCTACACCTAATCTATGCTATGCATGAAGGGTAACAGAATCAACATTTTATTTTGATGGAAAACTAGATTCAGGCCCTCCTTCTAGCACCAATTTCTGTACCGTCTGAAATCATCAGCGTAACGCTAGAGGAAAAAAAACACCGAAAGATCTCCGGAGAGATTTAGATGACCCTGCCTTCATGTGAGGGCAAGCTAGAAAAACGAAGGTAGAATGCCTTGGATGGTCTGTACGCAAATCAAACAAGGACTTCCCTGAGCGTAAGATATGGCTTGCTCTAGGGTTATCGTAGCAAACATAACACGAAATATGTAAACAAAGCATAGATGTAATGTAAGAATAGAACATAATGATGCAAAAGAAAACAATGAACTAGAATAATGTAAATAGTGTAATGGACGGAAAAAGACTATATTGTATTGATTTAGAGAATAAAGTGCATCGGTCAAAACCTAGATGCATGTGCAAATGGCAAGTCAAGCGTCAAGTCCTAGGATGAAGGATGAAGCATTTGCAGATGTTCAAGTGCTAGGGATCACATGCCCTAGAGCATCCAAGGTTGCTAGTCAATGCCCTTTAGGTCATCCCTTTTGCAAAAATAGCCAACCTCGTTTATGTCAATGAATAGGGTATTTATACATTTAGCTAAGCTTGAGAGTAGGATTTGTGAATGAGGTCAATGGCTGTGAGATGAGTGAAAAATGGATCGTGTGACAGGTGTACATAGGCAAACTATGTTCTAGAGCAGATACACTGTATCTTACAATCTATTTTAGCTTGCACAAGCTAGCTTACACCCATGTACAATTTGTAGCGTTAGAGCTTGGCCAACTTAAAAATGTGAAAAATTTACAATGACTGATAATGTACAATAAGAGTATTTAACTTCAACTTGCTTGGAATTTTTGAATCTGTGACCTGGTAGCATGTAATGATCTTGTCCTGGTGTGCCCTTAACATGTGTCTAAAGTGCTTTTTCTTGGTCATGACTAGTGCTCATGTTGGGCTCACACTGTCAGTGTGACCTTAGTATGCGTGACCAAAAATAATGTGTTTTGTGTCGAAATTCCACCTTTAAGACTTGTTTTTAAAGTGTAACTTTTACCTGAACTAGAGGATGTCCTATATGTTTAATTTGAGCCTGTCTATGCTTGGATTTGGGCCATTCTTTATAGCTCATGTTGGGCTCATGCTGTCAACATGACCTCAGCATGACCTTAGCATGTGTGACTAGAAATGATACATTTTGTGTTGAAATTCCACCTTTAAGACTTGTTTTTGAAGTGTAACTACTACCTAACTAGAAATAATGCATTTTATGTTTAATTTGAGCCTATTTGTGCTTGGATTTGGGCCACTCTTAGTAGCTCACGTTGGGCTCACACTGTCGGCATTACCTTAGCATGACCCCAGCATGACTTGGGTGTGAGCAAGCTGAGATGGTACATTTCACACCAAATTTTGATTTTTTGAGACCTGTCTTTCAAGTGTAACTACTACCTAGCCTTGGGGACAATCTACATGTAGATTTTAAGCCTATTTGTACCTTGATTTTGGCCACTCTTGGCAGCTCACACTGGGTCATGCTATGAGCATAACCTCAGCGTGTCCCTAGTGTGACCTAGGCGTGAGCACTGAAAACAGAGTATTTTTGAGCCTGAAATCAAAATTCTAAGGGTTGGAAATTGGAGCAATAATTAGTGGACCTTAAGGAGGCCTTGTACCCTCAAAATTAGGCCATTTTAACACTATTTTGAGGCTGATTTATGTTACCCACGTTGGACTCATGCTATCAGCATGAGCTGGGCGTGACCTCAGCATGAGTAGCAAGATTTGTGTGATTTTGACTTGAGATCTTGGATTTTTGGTGCTGAAACTTGGGACGGCCATCAATGGGCCCCAAGGGAACCTTGCACATTCAAATTAGGACTATTTTGACTTGATTTGAAAGCTTTTAGGGCTGTTCATATTGAGGGCAAGCTAGCTTGACTACATGAGCAAGCTGGCTTGAATAAGCTAGGTGTGACTTCCATGCCTTAGTTAAGTTTTTCCTCCTGAATTTCGAAAAGGGCTTGAGTCATTCTTGTTTCAAAGTTTCTAAGCTAAAATTTTGTGGTGTTTCAATGTTTCAGTGTGGGGAGAAAACAAAAGAAAGACACAACACATAGAATATGCTACAACTACAAAAATTTGGAACTCATGTAGTTCTTGGTGGTAGTGGATCCTTCATTGGTGCCTTTCATTTGTCTTATGCTAGAGGTTTTGAGGCTTGATGGTGTTGAAGTATGGCCTGGAGCTTCTCCTCTTTGGTTCGAGGGTCTTGTACCATCCATTCTAATGTTCCAACGTTTGATGAAGTCGGCACTTCCCACGAACAGGGTATTTGCGGAAACATTTGGTTGGCCTTGACGTATGAAGCCACGAACACTTGTCGTTCCTCCTCATAAGCTCTGCCTTTGTTCCTGTATTTGTGAAGGTCCATTAGCCATTGAGCCAAGTCAGTTTCGACATCTTTCTATCCCTGGTAGCTGGCTTTTACCACCCCAAGTTTAGAATTTGCAACATCCAGTTTTTCTAACAGCTTCTTGCATTTTGCAAATTCTGCTTCATATTTGATGTGGGTGGTTACTACCTACTACTTGAGCTCTAACCTCAGGAGCCCTAGTGTTAACATGGAAAGGTTGGCATATCTTAGGTTTTCCAACTCCATGTATTCTGTCAAGTCTTGAATCTTTAGGTCCCAGTTCTTAACTTTCGCTTGGTGGGTGAAGGCATATGTGTCCAGTATGGCCTACCAATTAGTGTGTTGAGCACTAATAGTGTTGATTTGGGCCTTGTCCATATGGATCTCCTTTTCAAGAATCTATTTATACATCCCCACCTGATCACAGAAGTGCTCTTTCAACTTCTCATGTCTTTTAGCCTCATTCTGCCACATGCTTATCTCAATTGCCGACTTTTGACGAATGGCACGTACCTCCTTCATCGAGAGGGTTTGATTTTCTCTTGCTAAATGGATCATGTCTCTGTCGACCTGGATGAATTGTTCTCATAATTGATGAAAGTTTTCATCAAGAACATTATTTTGCTTTTCTACAGTGGTCAATCGAAGATTTTCTGCAACTAGCTGCTTGTTTTCTTCTTGTAAGGCCTTGAGTGCCTTAATATGCACATGGGTTTGTGCGTATGCTATGGAGGCATCTCAAATAGCCTTCTCCTTTTCTTCTGCCACCTTCTTATTCTCTACAATTAATTTTGTTAGCTTCTCGGTTCTAAAGTTTTCTAGCTAGTCTATGGGAGCAAATTGTAGAGGGTCCCGCTGTGCTGCTTGTAAGGCCATGAGCTGCTCTTGGAGTATATGCACTTCAGCTTCATCATGCTCAACCCTTACTTTTGTTAAGACCAACTTTCCCTTTGTGGAAATGAGGTTTGACTAAATTTCCATAACATCCTAAGGGTTGTCAAATAGGGACATCATTATTTTCCTTGTTTGAAGCAATTAATCAAGCACATCCTCATATTCCATAAGAGTCATTGAGGTTCCAGCCAGAGTTTGAGCATCTCATGCTCCTGAGAGATCTTCCAATGGCACAACAGGTACATTAAAGGATTCTTTGATGTGTTTTGCGATCACTTCTGTAGCTCCCATGGCATTCTGTTGTTGCATGACCATCACAAACTACACCAAGAAAGATGCCACATTTCCTGAGATCTATTATGACCATCTACTTTCCCCTCCACCTATTTGAATAGATACTTCTCCCCTTGTGCGACCTAATGAAAGAGTAGGCTACCTAGCATCATCAATGACGTGGAAGAGGTTTGCATCATCATGACTTCCCTAACTGACCATCTTATTGATGATCCTAAGATGGCTTATCGATGGTCTGTAGTCTTGCAGTGGCAACGGATGATCCTGGCTTGTGCTAGGCCTTGCTTCTTATTGTTGGCTAGGACCCATGGCTGGAGGTTGACTGGGTTCAACCATCTATTCTTCTTCTTATTTTGGTCCTAGCTCCTTGCCAATGCTTTTTCCTATAGCTAGCACCTTTAGTAATTCAACATATGAAGTAGTCTGGGCCTTTCAGAGGATGTCATTGGTGTATCCCTGAATACCAACATGTCAGCAAAGCTTTTTGATAAGACAGGGGAAAGACAACACCATCTTCCCTATCTTCCATTCTTCAAACTACCTTAGGATCTCCATTAAATATAGATGGGGCAGGTTAGCGTTAACCTTTCCCATCAACACTGCACATCCTCTAGCTACATATGTGGATATTCCTTTTAGGCTTATATGTTCCAATTTTGAAGTAAACCCTCTCTTCCGTCGTCAACTCACCAAAAGCTTTATCCCTTCCATAAGCCTTCTCCAACCACTCCTTTCGCACATTGGGGTTTGAATAGGTGGATAACCAAGAAACATGGGGCCCTATATTCAAAAGGTTTAACACTTCAGAAATGGCCTACGTAGAGAAGTCAACTGTCACACCACAAATATTAACAATGGTGCCTTGCTCCCTATTGTGCCAAAATTGGTACGTCTCTCCTAGGTACCAGGCACCACTTTTAGAGAGGATAGGCCATAAGGGAGACCCTTTGAGGTGACCCCTAATGGCCTCAAGAGAAAAATCTATGAATGATTCAAAGTTCAACTCCACAATCATCATGGCGAATGTGAACTTCTCATGGATAGCTTGAACACAATCTTGGGGCAATGTGAGTTGTCCCGGTTTAGGCACTACAGCAACTCCTCCTTTTGCCTGCCCGAACCATCTAGTAGGAGGTTCATCTTGATGAATTCTGAATGATTTCTCCTCCTATTCTACATGTTTTCTGGCATGACCTTATCTTCCACCCCTCCAAGATTGTTTCTTTCCACCTTGAACAGGACCCTCCTGTTGTCCACGTTTTAGGGCCATCTAGAATCACATGGGCCAAGCATTAGTAAGGTTTCTTTTGAAGTCAATTTTTACCTTACTACTTGTTTTTATTAATGATCTTATTTTATTATGTGTGATATCACCTGAAAAATTGTAATAATGAGTCCTATAACATAGGTGGTTTTCCATTTTATTTTCTCGGTATACCTAGGGATTAAATGATTTTTAGGCACTATTATTCTAAGTGTTAGATTTAATTACCCTAATTGAAGTCCTTTGGATGATGGAAGATTTCAAAAATGTTACGCACTTTTCGGCAAGTGTCCCTCCCCCACGATTGAGTTGAACACTCCGGGTTCAAGCAGGTTCAAATGGAATGAAAATCGGAGCACTAGTGAGCGATATAGAGTGAGAAAAGCATGTTGTCCAGAAGGTCTTTCTCTTCCACCTCTCTGAGCTCATTTGCTTCCAACTTGGGTAAGACCCTCCTATTATCCATGTTTCGGGGCCATCTGCAATCACACGGGCCAAGAATTAGTAAGGTTTTTTTTGAAGTTAAGTTATACCATACTGCTTTCCTTATTTAATGATATTATGTTATCATGTGTGATAGTTCTTGGAAGTTTCTAATAATGAATCTTGTGAATTAGATGATTTCCATTTTAGTTTCCTGGTATACCTAGGAATTAAATGATTTTTAGGCACAATTATTCTAAGTGTTACAATAAATTACCCTAGCTGATGTCCTTTGGGCGATGATAAATTTCAAAAATGTTAGGTACTTTTCTGTAGGTCTCCCTTCCCCATGACTAAGATGAACACTCTAGGTTCAAGCAGGTTCAAACAAAATTAGAATTGGAGTACGAGTGAGTGAGATATGAGGAGAAAAGAAAGGGTCACTCAATCACAATTTGCAAAGAAAAATTTTAAAAACTCCCCCCATGTGAATGAAAAAATGATGCTAAGTGGTTCAGGAGCTGACCTATTTATAGGTGGTGGGAATGCGATATCACGTACTTGATATCTCGTCCCTAGTGATGTGAGCCACAACAAAAAGACCAAATTTTGAAGGGATTTTCTTGAAATAAACATTGTAAATTGAGGACATTGGCTATTATCAAGGATTCTAGGGAAATTGCATTACGTTCAGAGGCACAATTAATGATGATGGTGTGGATTTTACCAATAAAACCTTAGGTGGTAAGAAAAAGGGTATGTAATGATTCATAGGAACATTGAAATTCAGAGGGATAATAGTAGGGAAAGAAAATAAGTTGAAAAATTATGTTGAGGGTAAGAAATGAGGTGTGTGAGCTATGTCATAAGTGAAGATTACATAAGTGGATCCTCCCCAAAGCAGGTTCCAACCTATAATGCGCTTGTGTAACCACGTTTAAAGTGTCCGTGGGCACTAGAAGGGTTAAATGTAATCCACACTAACTTCACAAGACACACACATGTAAATATCACTGGAATGAGGTAAGAATTCTATGTTACACATGACACGAGCTACAACTACATGAACAGTGAGATGAGATGAACTATAGAAAGGGATCGTAGAAATTGGGACATGAGGTAACTGACCCAAGGCATAGTGAATCCTGCATGTAAGCATGATTAAGGTGTCATTAACCGATCATTCCAAGATCAGGACCAAGTCCATCCTTCTAATTAGTGACACCGCATTCTTTCATCCCATGATGAGAAACTATGAGAGTGCCATAACAACAAGGCATACAATCACTTGGTATTTTATTCAAGGGAGGAGTGATTTTTGTTTTGTAGAACTTTTCCTTTTCTCTTTGTTTTTTCTTTCTCTTTTTTTTTTCGAATACTGAATCGAGAGAAATCGCCAACCTTTAGGCATGGGTGCATGTATTTCCAATGGGACCCCCTAGAACAGCATTTGATTTTCAAGTGCCCTTTTGATTACTCTTACTCCATGTTTCATTAGATCTACAAGGATTTTAGTACAACCACATTGCATGATAACTCCCACAAACATCACCAAAGAGAATCCACAAGTCCCCTTGATGTCACACCCTAATCATTTCCTCTTGGTCCATCCTTCTTCATTCTGGGTACAATGAACACAAAATTAATTTTAGGTTTTTAGAATGTCAAGAATATCATTGTACCCTCGAATAGAACCTCTTATTCGTAGAGTGGATGAGTGGGTGTAATGGGCTCACTGTCCACACAATTGATCTCTTGATACTTAATAACATAGAACACACCTCAACCAATGATCCACATGAGTGTTTTATTCATAGATGAGATTACTTACAAAAACGTAAAAAGACAAAAACACAAAAAGATAAAAAGATAAAACAAAAAGTTGAAAAATGAAAAACTGGAAAACAAAAAGTTGTAAAATCAAAAGAAAAATAAAAATAATTTATTAATCCTACTTGCTATTAGAATGAGGGATATCCCTCATAGCTAAATGGTTGAGGATGGTAGGGATTAATAATTGATGATGGGGATCCTTGCATGTTGGAAATCTTCGGATTTGGTCATATTTACCCCATCGGGTTTCACACACTTAAGTATAGTAAGCATAGTGGGGTAATTTGTATGATGTAGTTCCTAGATAACGAGTTGAACCACTATGATATTTGGGACTGTTAGATGGTATGAAAGGATTGGGTTGTCGCTCTTCATTCTTGTGTTCATTGGGCCGTATTGTTGTTGGAGTGGAAGGTGGTGGCCCTGATGAAGTTACATGAGGTGTTGGGTTTGAAGGTAAGGGTGCATCACAATGTGAAACTTGTGGAACTTGTGCTGAGTTGGAAGATGTAGTGGCCTCGGAATTGTGTTGTCCCTTCTTACGGCTGTGTTTAAAGAAAGGACACTTTTCATGTTGAGGAGGCTTTTCACTGTTGTTGGTAGTAGGAGCACAAGTAGCATTCAGCGGTTGTTGTTGTGGTACAGGCACCTTAGGAATAGTTTGTGGTGCTCTAGAAGGAGGGAAAGGATGAGAATGTTGAAATTTAGGAGGAGTATAGGATGCACAAGATGGTGGTTGTGTTGGAGGCATGGGCTGATAGTATTGAGGAGAATGGTACTGTGGTGAGATAAAGTGTGTTCACTTAGTTGCAAAAACAAGATGTTGAACTTGATAAGCATTTAGATCCAGATGATATTAAGGGTGTCTCCAGTCTAGTGGTGGTCTCCCTCACAACCAAGATTGTTGCCACTATGATCGAACACAGTATCTCTGTATGAACTCTAGATGTAACGTGTTTCCCCAGTGCTCATGTAAATGTGACAAGATTAGGCATTAGGCCTTGGGGTGATCATAAAGGAATATGTTACATTCATACATATGATTGACAGTTGAGCTCCTATTTTCCTTATTCCTTATTTTCAATTGTCTAATGTTTTTTCCTACTTCTTGGGTTGTCAAAACTCTATCTCCAATTCTATCAATAAATTCTCCACACTTTTGATACGTCCATTCCAACATTTTATTTATCTTTTTCTCAACTTATTCTAATGTTTTTTGTGCTGGAAAAGATGATGTTTCCACATTGAGATTGGTTGATTTCTCCTTTTCATGATCATGGACCTTTGTTAAGTTGCAATTTTGGTCCCGTTGGCATTTTTCAACACTCTCCCATCTAGCCAATTCTTCTTCTTCTTTTGCTAACTACTTAATAAGCTCTTGGAATTAATGGGTTTGTAGTTCATATAGTTGACCTTGGGCATACATTCCTAAGGTCTCTCTTGTTTCATTACATAGCCCATCAATGATATGGTACATTATCCTTTCCTCGGAAAACCCATGGCCTGGATAGTTGGTTAACAGTGCATAATATCTTTCTAAGGCCATGTCCAAGGGTTCATGTTGTGCTTGTTTCCATCCTTGGATTTGTTTCCTTAAGGCTGAAACTCTTGTGTAGGTTTGATATCGTTCCTTAAAAAGTTCTACCATTGTTGGCCAACATCATATTGAATTTGGTTTTAATGATCTATATCATACTTTTGCTTGGTCAACGAGTGTCATAGGAAAGAGCTTAAGTTTTTTCCATCCATTATCAATGTTATTCCATGTGCACACATCATAGAAGGCTTGTAAATGTTGATATAGGTCTAAGTTATAGCCTGCTAAAAAACTAGGGAAGTTTTTTAAATCGAGCCTAGGTAGATGGCTCTCTTTACGATGCCTACGTGAGATTCGAACAACCTATTGTATTTGTGTTAAGCTTGTAGTGGCCAGTAGGGGTTCATCGTCATCGGGTAAGTTATGCTTTTGTGCATTGTGATGATGTTGCTTCTATTCATGTTTATAAGAAACCCCCACATCAGGTTGTATACTCCAATCTTCATCATCATATAGTTTGTTGGTTCTCCAATCAACTTCCTCACTAAGTGTGGCATTGTTATAGTAGTCTTGTAGGAGAGGCATTGTTGTGTGTGAATTTATGTGTGACTTTTTATAATAACTTCTTTCTAAGAGATATATCATTAACTCCTATATAGTGACCTTGTATGATATAACTAATCTAGATAACTAGCATCGTCCTTGGCAATGGTGCCAATGATGAGTGGCGAGGTATCCCTACACTCAACCATATGAATACAAGCATTTTCACGCATGATCCGGTTGAACTCTGTAAATGGACTTGTTGTGGCACCTAGATAGTTAGCCTTAGGTTGTAGTTCACTGTCTTCCCACCTGGACTAGTATTATATTTGTCACGTATGGTTTAGTCCAAAGTGAGGTGTAATATGGATTTCTACTCTAATGCTACTCTTGAGGGCAATGAAAAGTAATATTATCTAAGCTAAGAGAGAAAGGGTAAAAAAATATAATCTAGCCTAAGTGCGTGAGCATCCGTTCCGTGATCATTCATACACATCTTGGACCTTGTGCATGACTACCATTGGGATTACCAAGCATAGATCCTAGGTATGCCACTGGGTTACCAAGTAGTCATACTTAAATGCTCGTAATCAAGTCGTACTCATTCCATGTTGTAACGTGAGTTTAAGGGTGAGAGAGACTAATTAGGAAAGTAGTAAATAACAATTAAATAAATAAATAAACAAAGTAAATGCTGCAATGATGAAGTAATCTTGATCTTTATTTCCGTTCATGTGCATGTCCAAGTACGTCACACTCGAATAAAGGATGTCATACAATTACATTCACCACACTACGGGTAGACACTGGAAAATATTCTAACTCTGGAGGGATCAAACTACCAGAGTATAGCGACAATCTAAATCTAAGTTATGAAACAAGGGAGAGCCATCTCTTATTTATAGATTTGGCGACGAACTGCGATATCGCGTACGCGATATCGCAGGGGATGCAATATAGCGACGGATGTGATATCACGTATACGATATTGCAGCCCATGCGATATCATGTCCCATCAAGCTTGATGATGAAGATGAGGCAAACCTTACTAGAGAATTCAAAAATGATTCAAGATTTCTATATGTAGAGATGAAGACTTTCAATGGTGTAGATGGCACCAATGCTTTTGCAAGGTAGTTGAAGACACTTAAGAAGCATTTTCACTTGGAAAAGGTATTGAAAACCTTGAGGGTACCTATTCCTAAATCTATACTAGAAGGTATGACTTCTACTTCATTGGAAAAGAAGTCCTAGGATTATGAAAGATGAAATAGTAAAAAAATCAAAGATTAGGTTATGATGATATACAAGTTTAAAATAAATTGTGAATAGTCTTGTTACTGATAAGAAATCATTATGAAGTTGAAATTCCCAAGGCAAGTCATCAAATAATTTTACATCAAATTTTGTAATCTATTCCATCAAGCTACGGTAAAATTTAAGGAGTATGACCAAGCTTCAATCTTTTTAGGAGGTCTTAAAATGGTGTACTAGCAAGAGTTTTCTTTTTATGAGCAGAAACCCTTGATGAGGCTTATGATTTATGATGAAGTGTCTTTCTCAGGGTGCATTGATGAGATGCTATCAACATGATCTCCTAACACATTTTTTATGTTTACCCAGTAACACATGTTTCATCATATTGCATAAAATTACTAATTTGTTACATTAAATTTATTAAAGAATATGGTAATATTCATGTGTTTAGTAATGTTGTTTGGGATCATGATGTGTAAGAAATAAAATTCACATCATGTGATATTACTTTTCTTATATAAAATCCAATTTAATGAAAATCCAAGAAACTAACTTCTATTGCATTATCTTTTGTAAATATGAATTCATTTCAATGACTAATTACATTTAATAGATTTTGGGCTGAAAAAATCATTTTCTCAATTGTGTTTTAAAGTTAAGTTTTTCATTGAAAATTTAATTGACAATATATATACTATTTAACTCTTAAGAAAGCTCCTTATCTACAAAAATTCAAAGTTATGGATATGAAATATTTGTTCATAAAATCTAAAGTAAACAAGGGAAATGTATTGCCAAAATATTTTCCTACAACTAATCAATTGGGTAATATTTTAACAAAGTTGTTTAATGCTTACAAGATTGATTACTGTATGTAGATAATTAGCATTGCAAAAGTTGATGAAAAGGCTTATGATCCTCAATAATCAAACTCCATGATTTTGACATCTCTCATCCTAATGAAGGGAATACTAGAAATAACATGAGATGTATCCCATGTGAATCATCAATGTTGCTCTCATTTTTATGTTTAATGTAATGTTTTTAATTTGAAGTCATGTAATATTCTCAATTTTAAATTACAAGTCATAAAGGATCATTAAAAGATTAGCAATGGACATTGTGTTTGTTATGTTTGCATTTTAAAATATTTTTAAAAAATAAAAAATATGTTCCCACAAGTTACACTTACATCAGTTTGTCTACCTCACTAGTAATGAAAAGTTCAGTACATTACAAAAGACAATGCTAATAACTTTGATAAATCATGTTTTTCAATGATTTGATATTGGGGTGGCCGCAATATTAGGTACATGATATCGGGTATGTGATATCATAGCCCAAGATGTGATATCGTACATTCAATATTATAGGATTACTCCAAGTCTATAAATACATTATCCATGTGTACAATTGGAAGTAAGTTTTTGGTAGTCAAGTAGCAAAACTCTTATACTTTGTCCATTTGAAAGTTAGAATATTTTCCAAGTGCCCACAACAGGAGGTCTAAGGGTAAATGGATCTTTATTCAAGCATTGATGTACCTGCGCACACCATTGTGTTGGCAATAAAGACAAAACTCTTTGATTCATTCATTGCAGCACATGAGACTTTCTTTCTTATGGATTTATATTTTATGCAATTTACATAAATATTATTTATGTAGTAATTAATTTTGATTAATTAAGAAACTTATTAAGATACACAAGAACAACCCCTTCAAACATATGTGTGGCACTTGGTAGCTTAGAAACAACTAGCATTTCATAGCCCAACAGTGTTTGCACAAGGTTCAATATGTGTTCGAGAAGTGGGAATGGTTACTTGTGTTAGGCTAGATTAGACCATAGTTTACTTAACATTTAATCACTCTTACTTTCATTCTTTATCTAGGTGAATAATTTGATAAAACAGAAAATAATAAAAATCTTACACCTCAGTCACACTTAACCATACAATTGCATTCCACAAGTGGGACTAGGAAGACAATAAATGGACAACACGCATGCATTATTTAGCTGTAGCATACTTAGTAATTAGAGTCTGTGGAATTCAACTGGATCACATGTAAATGCCTATAATTAGTATGGTTGGGCATAGGGGTACCATGCTACTCATTATTAGCACTGTTGCCAGGGATTGTAGTTCTTCATGTGCTATCTAAACCCAATAAAACCTAGTAACCTCATCGTTTAAACCTTGAGAGTTAAATCGTATGAAAAAAATTTATTATCATTAAATTAAACCTTAACTACACACTATTTACAAGTTTATTAACATAAAATGTCTTGTTCTCATAGGAGCCCATATCTACCCATGGCAGTTCAAGTGCCTCAACAATATTGGGTGGTATATGCTCATCCTGATGAGTATGTACCAGACTTTACCTTCATCTTGCATCAAAATGAATGATGCAGTGGTGCGATATGGAAGGTAACATTATGTTGCCACCTAACCAATCTATTCCAGCAATGCTCTAGCTAATGCTCATGCAACACAGGCTTCAGCATCTCCATGGAGAATATGAGATGCAAGATCCTGACTCAAGGGATTATCGTCCTATTGAAGCGCAAACATTAACGGATTGTTAGCTGGAGCACCAACATGAACTTATGAAGGGCAAGGTATCAAATATTTTTCCACCTCCACTTGGCCCAATTGATGAAGGTGACCACTTCTTTATTGATTCTCCTATCTTTGACTTTGTTTAAGGATCCCTCAACCAGAATGTATAATCCACAATCCATAATATAGGTTTTGGTCAAAACAGATCCAATGACAAAAATGGATTTTAAGAAGCAAGTCAAGAAAATGGGGACAAAGAAGATCATGATCGTGATTGTGGTTGTGAGCATCGAAGGAAGGATGATAGGCATCAACATAAAGGAAGTTCCTCTTCTTGTTACCCTTCATCATTTTCATCTTCTTATTCATCTAGTTTAGATCATGGCTGTAGAAGAAATAACCATGATGGAGATGATTGAAAAGACTAGAATAATAGAAGGGACCATCGGAATAGTCATGATCGAAGACATGGACAATCTAGAGAGGCCCATCATCAAGAAAGAAAGGTTAGTAGAGAACATCATAGGCATCACCATCATGGCCTTGATGAACCTCTACTTGCTACTTGGGGCATGTTGAATATTGTAGAGGTTGTAAGGATTTCAACAAGGCATGTGAAGGACAACAGAATAAAGAGGCTAGATATAAAAAACATTTCTTGGTTTGAAAGAGGATATTATATTAATCTACAAAATCATCTTTAGGCCTTCTAAGATGCATTTTCCTTGCAGAATATTGAAAATGATTGGCAAAAGTTAAGATTATTTCCAATGACACTCATAAAGGAAGCAGAAAATTGGTATTAATCCTTGTATCCAGAATGAATCAAGTGGTGGAGTACAATGTTGGAATTATTTAATAAACAATATCAAACATACTCCCAAGTATCCAATCTAAGAAAACAAATTCAAGGGTGGAAACAAGGGAATTATGAGACCTTAGATGCTACTATTGGTCGATACTACTCTCTATTTCATAGGTGTCCTATCCATGGATAGTCTCAACTTGATTAGCTTCACCACATCATAGATGGGTTGCAGTCTAAATCCACGAAAACCCTTGGCATCTATGCCCAAAGTATATTGACAAAGTTGAGCACCTGTTGGATTCAAAAATTAATTTAGGTAGGCAAGGAGGAGGGAGAACTAAGAAAATGTGAAAGTGTAGAAGAATACAATAGGGATCCTTCTATTTGGAAAAAGGAGATTCAATTTTGTGAGAATGAGAATGAATTCAACAAAGATGAGGTGGTTAATCATAAAACCTTGTTACTCTAAAACTTACAATGAGAAATCATGGCTAAGGTTGATTAATTATAGGACTCCATGGAAAATAGATTTCAAGCTATTTTAAAAATTGCTAAAGAGTCCAAGGAGAAAAGTGGTAAGTGTGAGCACCGAAGGCGTAAGAAAGCTAAACATGCCATATCTAGGGGTAAAGGTAAAATGGCTACAATAGAGATGGCTATGGATAGCGATTCAAATGATGATTGTGGGTGTGATGTCTGTCAGTATGACAATCCTAAGGGATGTTGTCTAGTTGTATCATACTTGCAAGAATTTAGGGTTTATGCTTTACATCCACGACTTGCATAAAGGAAAATGCCAAAAAGATTACCTTATCCACAAGGAAATCCTCAATAGTTTCACCAACCATAGTGGTATTATCCAAGTGGAACTCCACTGTAGCCTTATGAATTGTAGTAGTAGTGGAAATAATCACAATCGTGGGCATTGCCACCTCCAACACAATAGTACCCTTACTAACAACCAGATCACTATGGTTACTATGTTTTTCAATCTTCATCTCCAAGGGACTTCTTTGGTCATGTTTCTACTTACCAGCCTCACCACTACCCTCTTGAAGCATACCAATTATCCTATCCAAGGAGGAATGCCACCTACTACCCTCATGCACCTCCTATCACTACACCAACTCCTACATAGCTTACACCTACTTTATCCATGTAGGAAGAATTACTTGCACAACCACTACAAAGGAACACTATGAGGGAAATTAATCTACAATAAATTAATCCATCAAGTGGGTCAGAACCACAAACAAAGAAAAGACCATTCTTCCAACCTCATACTCCACCAAAATCCTCAAACACATCAGTGGTTGGTAACCCTACTCCTCGAACTTCCTCTGTTTCCTCTATATTCGATTTTCTTTCAAACCAAAATCCTTCTTGAATCCATACTATAATGCTAACACATGCTGTATATGATTAGATTCGAGTGGTAACCTACCGAGAAAATTAGCTGATCCTGGGAATCCCCTTGTTTACATACAAATTATTGGGAATGAACCTTGTAAAGCTCCTCTGGACTTTGGTTATAGTGTTAATTTAATCTTGCATGATATTTACACAATGTGGAACCTTCCTTCCCTAAGGAAGAGCAACATCTAGTTGCAACTAGCAAACCAATCCATCACTACTTCATTGGGACTACTTGAGGATATCATTAACATCATTTGTGGGTGGTCATATCTTGCTAATTTCCTAGTAATCAAAGTGAAGAACTGTAAGGGGACTTTCCAATTATTATGGGAAGGGCATGGTTAAGTATTGTTGATGCCAAAATGGGAATTAGAGATCTTTCCTTAGAGATATCAAAATAAAATAAATTTGGAAAGATTGAGAAGAAGATAGTTCTATGTATCCCGTATAACGATTTAGGGTTCCATTGTGTGCAAAAGTTATGGTTAGTAAAGCAAACATCTATCTCTGCATACAAGTAGTGTGCACTAGAAGATGAGGTTCAGAGATGTCTGTATACAATATCAACAAAACAAGAAGGCACCCAGTGGCTAACAACTAATTCTAGCAGTAGTACATTATTCATGGAACCTACTAAGGGCCTAATGTATGAATATGTTACAAGTATGGATGAAATCGAGCAAGTTCATCACTAGCTCTCTGAAGGAGAAAATGATTATGTCAATTGGGATGAGTTTTAAATTCTTGATAATTTTAAGCAAGAGCCCCTTGAATTGAAGATACTACCAGTTGGAATGGAGTACGTATTTTTAAAAAATGGAAGGCTAGTTATTATTAATGCCAAGCTTGCTATAGAACAAAAGAGAAAGTTGATAAAAGTTGTGGAAAAATGCTCAGTAGCCTTCACCTGGTCATATTCTAAACTCACTGGGATAGATCAAAGTATATGCCAACATCGAATATACATTAACCCTGTCATCAAGCCAAAATGATAACCACAACAACATTTGAATCCCAAGTTAAAGAAGATTGTCAAAGGGGAGATTGAACAACTCCTTAAAGTGGGATTGATGTACCCTTTCATAGATAGTGAGTGGGTAAGTCCACTCATGATCATACCTAAGAAGGGAAGAAAATGGTGAGTGTTCATTAACTTCGGACTGCTCAACATGACAACTTTCAAGGATCATTTTTCATTTCATTTCATCGACCAAGTGCTAGAAACCATTTCTAGGCACTTCTATTACAAATTTTTGGATGGCTATAGTGGTTATAACCAAATATAAATTGCACTAGAGAGCTAGGCAAAGACAACTTTCACAAGTTCTTGGGGTCTATGTAATGCCCTTGCAAAATTTCAACAATTAGTTCTCAGCATTTTCCAACATTAGATCAGTAGTAGGGTAGAAGTCTTTATGGATGATTTTTCTACCTATGAAGCTATGTTCAAGTAAGCCTTGGACCATCTTGAGTAGGTGTTGAAGAGATGTGTCGAAACAAACCTCCAACTCAATTGGAAAAAGAGCCAACTTATGGTCCAAGAAGGCATAGTCTTGGGGCATCACATTTCAAAAGAAAGAATCAAGGTGGACCCTGAAAAAATAAGGGACATCCAACGAATAACCTACCAATCTGAAATAGTGGAAGAAGTGTGGTCATTCCTTGGTTATACTGGCTACTACCAATGCTTCATCAAGAATTTTTTCAAAATCACGACGCCATTGGTAGAATTGACAAAGAATGGTGCATCATTCATCTAGACCCATACGTGTGAAGCAACATTTTATAAATTGAAGAAAAAGCTTGTTAAAACCCCCATTCTTCAAGCATGAGATTGTTCTAGACCATTTCATTTGATAACTGACGCATCAAATTATGCTTTGGGGGTAGTGCTTATGCAGATGGATGATTAAAAATGTTCATATTACATTCACTATGCAAGCTAGAGAATTACTGTTACACAACTAAGCTACCCCACTACAAAAAAATAGTTGATGGTAGTGGTGTTCACCTCAGAGAAGTTTAGGCACTATGTGCTTGGCTAAAAAGTGTTTTTGCACACAGATCATAGCGCCATTTGATTTCTAATGAATAAACCAATGGTGAGCCCCTATGTCATACAGTGGCTTGTGATTTTGCAAGAATTTGATTTCATTAACGTAGATTGTAAGGTGTGAAGAATATGGTCATTGATCACTTATCATGACTAAGATGGGATGAAAAGAAGAAGGAGAGCCCTTTATTTGACCAATTCCCTGATGAAGCTCTCCTTGCACGGGCTATTAATACACTAATACCTAATGAACCAAAATGGTATGACACAATCCTTACTTATCTACTCAAGCAATAACTTCCATAAAAGTTGGAAACTAGAAAGAAACAACAGTTTCTTGACTAGGTCAAGCATTTTATGGAGCTTAATAAAAACATTTACAAAGTCTATTATGATGGCTTGGTATGTTGGTGTGTTCCTGATACGAATCAACTAAGTGTTCTGTAGGATGCTCATGAAGGGCCTTGTGGGGGCCATTATGTTGGAAGATGCATGGCCATAAAAATCCTTATGGATGCATCTAGGGTCATGATCATCTAGGGCCATCTAGTGTTCTTTTAACGATTCTTTATTTATCTTTCTTCTCAACATTTACCTTCACTTGAGCATGAAGATCGTTCATCTCTTCCACAAATTCTATGTTCAATTGAGTGTCTCCATCAAAGGTCATCATATTATCCACCATCTTTAATAATAATTAACCTCAAATGATCTCTTCCTAATAGCAACATGAAAATTATTATTGTAGGAAATATTAGCATGATACAATAAGTTCTCTAACTTATTTGGTTACCCTTCACACAAACATCTCCAAATATTTATCAAATATATTTTAACCACTTCATTGTAGCCATCAAACTCTAGATGACATGCACTTGAAAAATTTAAATTTATTTCTAAAATATTAAAGGGGATCCTCCAAAAATGAATAATAAACTTTGAGTATCTATTACTAATAATATTCAAATAAATCTCATGTAATCTCACAATATTCTAGAAAAACAAATTTGAAATATGAGATGCAATTTGCTATTGATAATGTGAAATAATGATATCAATATGTTCTTTTGTACTTTTCTAAATTATTTAGGTAAAGAGGATAATAGTAATAAAAATTTTGAAAGAAAGAAACATTAAAGTCATATTTAAAGAGGAGTAGATGTGCTAAACCTTGAAATAATATGGCCATTGACACAACTCAAGACATATATCCAATATGATATATTAATAGAATTATAGAGAAATATAGCAATACCTCAACTCTAACTTGAATTCAGAAATATGCTATTTAGCTAAATAAGAAACTAATTTCTTGGAAGAGAAAGATAGGACGAGGTATTAGAACCTCAAAGAATGACTATAAGTATGTCCCAAGACATAAAGTTAGCATGATACTTTAGAAGAATATAAAAATCCTTATGGAAGATGAATAACCTACCAATCTGAAATTGTGGAAAGGACCTTACATCATTGATGAGACTTTTCCATCTAGGGTCATGATCATCTACAAACCTAATAGCCCAAATAAGAAAAAACTAGTCAACATTCAAGAAATAAAACCTTTCCATGAGCCCAATCCAAAAAATGAAACAAACACCTTGTCAGATGAACAACCATGCTCAATCTTTTGGATCTCTCCCTTCCAACTTAGTCATGGGGGAGATGGGCACCCATAATAACACCTCTTGTGGATCCTCAATCTTTTGATTTTTTTTTTGTTTAACACATTTTTGATTTTACAACTTTTTTTTCATCTTCTTTTTTTTACGTCTTTGTTTTACATATTTGTATTTTTAAGGTTATTGATCTTCTCTTAGTTTTTCTTTACACCATTGTTAATATATTCAATATCTATTGTCTACTCTTTTACTTTCTTTCATGGTTATGTTTGCTTATGTTTGATGTGTTTGTCTACTTTTTCTACTAATAAGGTGATAGGGACAATGGTAATGCATTACTTAATGGTGGTATGCTTCATTTGTAATTTGATTATTGATGTCTAGTTTTTGACTTTGAATGTCATTGCTAATGAATGGGACATAGTTTCTTTTTATGCAATAGGCAGTGAGTCCACATCATCCACCCATCCACACACTTTATGATTTTCTTAGTTTTGGAAGTATGTAGTCTCTTCTTCATTAATGTAACTTTATTAAATTGATGACTTGTGTAGTTTCTGGAAATGGGAAGGAATCAAAGGTTTGGATAGGGTGTGACTACAAAGGGATGCAATATTCTTAATTTTTTTCTATTTTCCTATGTGCAAGAGTGTTCTCATAAGCTTCTCACTATTCCATGTCATTTCATAATAGGAAGTCAAATAAGTCCTTGCATGGTGTGGTCCTCATCACAAAAAATGAAAAAAAGATAAAGAAGATGAGAATTCAAAGCACATCTCTTCGATAAAATAAATGCAAAAAATTCATGAGTCTTTGTATAGTGTGATTCCCATTCAAAAAAAAAAACAGGGGAATTCAAAGCACTAGTTATAAAAATTTTCTTATCTCCTCTAACTAAGGACCTTTCTTACTTCCTACCTTTACTCCAATTTGGAATGGTGGTTGTTTTGTGAAAGTATTCTTGTATCTCAAGGGATGGACTAGCCTTAGAATGTTAATGCGAAGTTACTAAAAGTGGTTGTTTTTGTTCTAGCTTGAGGATGGATCCTACCAAGTAATTTAATCACAAAATTCACAAGGGACTACATGTTACCATAATTAGGAACTCCATTCCACTCTCTCTATCATCCATCTATGCTTTTCATGCCTCACCTCACTGCTTATTTCATGTTTTGATTCAATGTTCTGGTTTGATGTGTCAGGTTTCTCAGTCAATTACTTTTAGATTTTTGTATTTAACTTACCATAACCATTAATCATCCATGGTACCCACAGACTCCTTGGTTTGAACTTATGCAAGGGCATAAAAGGCTTGTGTCTACTTTGGGGAGGACCCAGTTGCATATCTTTTGGTTTTGTTAAGTTAAGTTCTTTACTTTTAGACATTGTTACAATTAAATTCTTTTTATTTACCCCATCCATGGCATCCAATTTTATGCACCTTCACAACTATTTGTAATGAATTCATTTTTATTATTGTGAATACCTTCTTTCCAGTATTCCTTGTGTTAAGCTTTTTCTAAATTTTATGGATTGCTTCTCTTACTTAACCCCTTCGTTAGTCTTTCCACTAACAATATCAAGTAACCAATCCATCACAATTACAACTTGGCTAGATAAAATCGCCAATGACACAAGGTATTCAACTGTTATTTGTACACTATATACATTAATCATTAGTTTTGTTGTGATTGTAGTGGGAAGTGTGGACTAGAAGCAGGATTGTCTTCACCAAGGAGGATGCAACCATATCACTCATGAGAGATTATTCATGACAACTAGATCTCTTCTACCTCTCCCTCATTCTTTTGTGCCAAGAGGGGTTGGATGTCATTTGGATCCATGGGTGTTCTTTCCTATTGTCATGAACATCCAAATTTGTATTCAATTGTAATGTTATCTACTCGGGAACTTCTATGTTTTTCTATTTTCTCTATGTCACCTTTCATGTCAGTCAAATAAGTCCATACCCCCTAATTTATTTTGTAAAGGACTTGTTCCTCTTCTTCTATATTGGAGGATGAGTTTTCATTTAGTTGTGGGGGCATGATAAATCATGTTTTTCAATGCTCCAATATTGGAGTGGCCACGATATTGGTTACATGATATCGGAAACATGATATCGTGGCCCATGATGCAATATTGTACATTAGATATCACAGGGTTACTCCCAGGTCTATAAATATAGCATCCATGTGCATGATTGGGAGTAAGTTTTTCGTAGTCAAGTAGAAAAACTCTTGTAATTTGTCCATTTAAAAGTTAGAATATTTTCCAAGTTCCCATAGTAGGAGGTCTAGGTGTGAACGGATCTTTATTCAAGCATTAATGTACGTGAGCACATCATTGTGTTGGCAATAAAGATGAACTCTTTGATTCATTCCTTGTAGCACATGAGACTTTATTTCTTATGAATTTATATTTTATGCAATTTACATAAATATTATTTATGTACTAATTATTTTTTATTAATCAAGCAACTTATTTAGATACACAAGCATGGCCCCTTTGAACATATGTGTGACACTTGGTAGCTCAGAAACAACTAATGTTTGAAAGCCCAACAGTGTTTGCACAAGGTTCAGGATGTGTCGGGGAAGTGGGAATAGTTACTTATGTTAGGCTAGATTAGACCATAGTATACTTAGCATTTAATCACTCTTACTTTCATTCTTGTTCCAGGCAAATAATTTGATAAAACAAAAAATAATAAAAATCTTACACCTCAATCACACTTAACCATACAATTGCATTCCAAAAGTAAGACTAGGAAGACAACCAAAAGACAACACACATGCACTATTTAGCTCTATTGTACTTAGTGATTATAGTCTATGGAATTCAATTGGATCGCATGTGAACACCTATGATCTTGATGGTTGGGCATAGGGGTACCTTGTAACTCATCAAAATTCATCCATAATTAAAAGTCTATAGATCCATTACATTATAAATAAAAATGTAGAAAATGGTCTGAATTTGATATCAAACCTTTCCTATTTTGAAAGATTTTCATGATGTGCTACAAACATTTCCGTAAAAATTTTACTTATAAATATTTACTTTGTGCATAAAATTCGTAAAAAAATTTCTAATATAATATAATTCACATATTAAAATCCCCAAATATTTAATTATCCAACCCATATACTTCTTTGTAAAATCCTCAAATCTTTTTCAAAGTAGAATTGTTTTTTAGCCTAAATATTATTTCCATGTTTCAGCAAAGATTAAGCAAGTTTTTTCATTAAAGTTTGAATTTAATTAGTTATTTAATATCACATATATTATCAAAATTAAACAAAAGGCATTTATATTTCTATGAAAGGTTCAATGTACATGTAATACCCAAGAAAGAACTACTTGATAAAAACAAACTAGTTTTTAATTAGATTAAAGGATGGTTTGTTTTCATAGTACTAATAGAAAGTGTTAGGACAGTATCCACATCATTCTTAATCCAATTCTACTATTCATCATGCAAGAATAAACTTTGTAACAACTACATGTAATAAGCAAAGAAATACTTTGATTAACATACTCTTTTATATGTTCTATTACATGTTTCATGAAGAACTCATTCTTTAAGAATAGTAGGCATTTGAATAGAAACTTTTTATAACAAAGAAAAAAATAAAATTTAAAGTAGATGTCCTAGATGCATAGAAGCTAGAGCTAATGATTGCATGGAGTAGGGTCAATCCAATTTTCATTAACTCTTCAAACATACTGAATCAAGAATGTATGTAAGAAAAATAAATTTCTTGAAAACTAGATATCTTCAATTAATTTGAAAGATATTACAAAGCATGAGGCTCTACAATCATACACAATCAACCTAAATCCAAGGTATAATCAATTGAAATTTCTTCTTTTATACATAATATCAAGATTGACACAAAAAGAGATAATGGCCAATAACATAGACTAGAATAATCACTAAGATGCACACACTCTCATGAAATGCTTCTTCACTCTTGAAAAAACATGCAACACAAGCCTAATTTATTAAACATAAAGTAAACACATCAGAAAATATTTTCTCAGATCAAAATCCAAGATCCATGGTAATTTTCCACCTCAAATACATAATTTTAGAAAGTTTCCTCTATGAATGTCTAATAGCTTAGCAAGATGTCTCTTTGGTAATTGTAGCTTTCAGATAAGATGTTTATCATGTTGGAAAGGCATCTTTACTGGAGATAAGATGTCTCAGTAGAGACAACTCCCTACCTACCTGTAGGTTTTCCATCCTAGCCAAGATGTCTTCCAAGTAGTGGAACATCTACTGTTAGCTACCAATTCTTAGTCAAGACATCTTCTAGAAGTGTCAAACTCTTAGATAAGACATCTCTCATGTGTCTAAGACATCTATGAAGTTATGAAGATCTTTGTTCCTCTACCTATAGGGGTGATAAAGGGATTGAGAAAGATGTTCCTACACTAACTCTTCTAGCCTTCAGAAAGTGAAGTAGGTGAATAATGAAGTAGGGATAGAAGTAATTCCCCACTCAACAAGTTCGGTCTCATGAATCCAAAAAAATTATCAGTAGATTGATCCTTCCAATACATTAGGAACTCATACCTATTCACTCCATAAGTATTGAAGGCTTGTCTCCTCTTAAGTATAATTTCCTTCATCTCTTGTGAAGGCTTGGACATGTCAATAGTTATCATTAACTCATCAATTTTTTCATGTAATATTTTATCATCTACAAGTCCATGGTAATGCACACAATTTTTAAAATTAAGAACAAAATACATACGCACATCATTTGTTAAGTTAATTTTAAAAGAATTTTCATTAACTTTGATCCTTATCTTGAAAGGATATATCTTTTTAACCTTCAATTTTGAGAAGTTGACACCTCTCAATATCTTGATTTTTAAGTTCAATTAAAAAATATTACAAGTATCAAATTTGAATGTCCTCTTGACCTCATTTCTTTTAAGGATTCTTTATTTATCTTTCTTCTCAACATTTACCTTCACTTGAGCATGAAGATCGTTCATCTCTTCCACAAATTCTATGTTCAATTGAGTGTCTCCATCAAAGGTCATCATATTATCCACCATCTTTAATAATAATTAACCTCAAATGATCTCTTCCTAATAGCAACATGAAAATTATTATTGTAGGAAATATTAGCATGATACAATAAGTTCTCTAACTTATTTGGTTACCCTTCACACAAACATCTCCAAATATTTATGAAATATTTTTTAACCACTTCATTGTAGCCATCAAACTTTAGATGACATGCACTTGAAAAATTTAAATTTATTTCTAAAATATTAAAGGGGATCCTCCAAAAATGAATAATAAACTTTGAGTATCTATTACTAATAATATTCAAATAAATCTCATGTAATCTCACAATATTCTAGAAAAACAAATTTGAAATATGAGATGCAATTTGCTATTGATAATGTGAAATAATGATATCAAGATGTTCTTTTGTAATTTTCTAAATTATTTAGGTAAAGAGGATAATAGTAATAAAAATATTGAAAGAACGAAACATTAAAGTCATATTTAAAGAGGAGTAGATGTGCTAAAACTTGAAATAAT
Source organism: Gnetum montanum (assembly GCA_015680685.1). Taxonomy (NCBI): domain Eukaryota; kingdom Viridiplantae; phylum Streptophyta; class Gnetopsida; order Gnetales; family Gnetaceae; genus Gnetum; species Gnetum montanum. The sequence continues at coordinate 1,279,011 of MNCI01000556.1, read as the reverse complement.
ATGGCCATGGACACAACTCAAGACATATCCAATATGATATATTAATAGAATTACAGAGAAATATAGCAATACCTCAACTCTAACTTGAATTCAGAAATATGCTATTTAGCTAAATAAGAAACTAATTTCTTGGAAGAGAAAGATAGGATGAGGTATTAGAACCCCAAAGAATGACTATAAGTATGTCCCAAGACATAAAGTTAGCATGATACTTTAGAAGAATATAATGATACCTAAAGTGTGACTCAAATTAGTATCCTCTTATCTAATAATAGAATGAGCTAACGATTTGGAGGATGAGGTGTTAAAATACCAAATAATAACTATAATTATACCTTAGAATATATAGATAATAAGATACTTTTGGAAGAATATAGTGATGCCTCAAGTGTGAGTCAAATTGATAACCTCTTATCTAACAAGATAATGAGTTAATCACTTGAGCCTTGTATCACTAGCACTAATGTTTCATTTAGGTTAAATAAACATGTAAACCAAAGATATAATTGTAAAAATATTACAAAGATAAGGAAAATATAATATTAAGTTGAGCATTATAATATAGTTAGGAGCTAGACAAATATATAAGAATCAAGGATAATTAGTGAAGTGTGGGGATGGAGATAGTATTAAAATAATTTAACTATAAAATCATAAAAGATATATAGACAACATGATAGTTTAGAGAAGCATCTCAAAGCACCCACAAGGTATTTGGTACAATAATAGTGTTTGAAGCAAACTATCTTTACTATGATTATTTTCTTTTACATCTTACCAAAGCAACCTTGTCATGTGAAGGTAGTGTAAATGGTTGTAGATTGCATTTCAATAAAGGTTGTTCTTTTACTCATCCACCTATTCTTCAATAATTCCTCCTTGTTAGGATATGCATTTAGAATTTATGTAATGATTTTTCTTAATGTATTATCTTTATTGTAATTCATCAAGTTGAAAAAAATGAGAAAATCCTATAAACATGTCCTTGAGTATGCTAATATGTTATCTTTGCATCATCAAGCTAATATGCATATGTTCTAAATTCTATAAGAGTACTTAAAATTTTAATTATTTGATAATATGGACGTAGCATATTAGATGTTTAATTAAAATACTTCAACCTTCAACATAAGGCTATAGAATAATGAAGCGCAATACATTTATAGACACAAATAAAGACATATTACATAGATATAGATGAATGAAAATGAAGCTAAACATGAATCACAATACATAGAAAATAAGAAGGCCTACATTTTAGTTTAGGATTCGTCAACAATTTGTGGAGTTGAGTTGGAGGTTGTGAATTTATATAGAAGGAACACAATCATATGTTGATAGTTGATCAAGTTGGTCATCATACAATGAGCTAAACTAAAGACCAAACATATCACAAAGCCATTTGATATGAAAGTCATCATCCTCTTGGCTTGGATCAACATCATGTTTATGTTGATCAACTACAATTTCATAACTATAAAGTTGTACATCATGCCATTTGTTGGAATTGCAAAGCACATTTTGAATAACCTGCTAGGGTCAAAGGCCTTTGTCACATTAATATTGATGACACTTCAGATGGTAATTAAGGGACTATAAGGAGTAGATAGGAATAATCATAATTTCAAGTGGTAATTTCCTACTATCACCATGTTTTATGTGTTTTAGTGTGCCAACTCTTGAACTTTAGTATTAATCAAAGGTTAATTTGAATTTTTTTGGAGTTGGGATTAATACCTGTGAGGTAGGTACAACTTGTAGTTAGTCATAGTCCATGGTTATAAGCTCATGCAACTCATAGTGATTCACAATAAGTTAGAACTTAGCTTTTGATAAATTTTTTAGGAAAGAAAGGGACCTAAAAGGAGGATGTAACTCATACTATATCATAGTCAACTTTGGAACTAATAAAGGTTGTATGGCTAGCCATAGGGATTGAGATTAATTTTGCTCTTGGAAAATGGCTTTCATAGTGTAAGACCTTCAATAGCTTATTTATCATCTATTGAGAGGTGAAGATTGAGAGATGTGTTAGGCATCATACCTTTTATCTATTGCTAAGTATTATGAGGTTTTAATATGAATGGGAGGTTTAGAACTTCTATAGATCCTAAGCTTGTGTGTTCATAAGCCCTTCTACATTGTATTGTGATGTATTTCATGCTTTCATATATTAATTAGAGAAGTTTTTAGTGGTGTTTTTCTATCTTACACATTGTTCATAAATTGAAAATGAATTGAGGGTTTAATGATGGTTCTAATTTTAGTTGTATAGGAATCATCAATTACAGATATTAAACATGCTAAAGTGATTGAGCCTAGGCTTATCAGGAACTAGTTTTATGAATTGCACCAACATGATGTTATACTATGTGTTTCTAAACTAGATAAGCAAGTACCGAAGACTATGAATCAATCACTTATGATACCACATTGGAAAAAAGCGTAATGGAGGTAGAAATTATGATGATGATAAAATTGGAAGTGTGAGGATTGATTTCTTATCAAAATATAAGATAAGCTATTAAAAAATGATTGATATATAAGACAAAGCTAATGAAATATGAATTACTTAATAAATGCAAGACATGATTAGTAGCCAAAATAATTTCACTGAGAAACATAGTAGACTACTAAGAAACATTTTAGACTAACAAATTATATGGTAACAATATAAAAAATTCTTTTATTTTTTATGAAATTTAATTGGAATATACATTGAATTAATGTAAAATTAGTTTCTTGTATGGTGAACTAAATGAAGGGATTTATATAGGGCATCCAAAATGATTTTTCTTGGATACAAAGCTCATATGTCAACTAAAGATAATGATTTAGGAGCTTAAACAAGAATACAAAGTATGGTATTATAAAACTAAAAATTTGTTAATAAACTATAGATTCATGACATTACAAAAGGATAATAACCTATATATCTTGATAAAAGATAAGAAGATTCAAATGCTACTTTTCTTTCATGTCAAAGATATCTTAGTAACCAGTTAACCCTTCAAGACATGAAGCATTATAAATATTAACTTTCTTTAAAATTTGCTACATTTTAACTTAGTTTTGCTCATTGATATCTTAATATAGAACTAAAGTGGAAACATGATCACATAAAGACTATAATCACATATGAACTCAAGTTTAAAGTCCATGATCCAATGTTCTTAATGTATATATTGATATTAAATGGGATGGTGACTCACTAGATAGAAGTTTACAAACAAGCTTTTTGGCTTTGCTACTTAAAAAATATAGTAAATTGATGCAACAACATAAAAAAGAGCAATTTGCTATCCTCTATGGAAGTATAATAGCTAGTCTTATGAGAAATAGTTCAAGATATGATGTCAATTAAATAATTACTTATAGAAATTGGAGTGTAAGTATCAAAGCCCATTATTATTCAAGGTATAATTAAAGTGATGAAAACTTTGGTATACCATGTTTAGAACAAGGACATTAAATAATTGTGTGTTTCATGAGATAGAAATAGTCAAATAAGTATGTGGATATTCAATATATATTTACAAACTCTTAAAAATAATATAGTACTATAAATGCATTTGCTAAATAGCCTTTTAATATCTTCTAAGATTGTTTATATATCATTTTGTCACTTGCAAAGTAAAGTGAGTAAGAAATAGAGTCTTGAGAATATAAGTTAAAAGAGTTTTCTAAATCATTCATTATTAAGATTATGGTATTGAGTCTAGAGATTGGGCATCACTCTTGGCTCACTATATCATAGTTTTTCTTTATAGTTCACATCATTGCTAAAGTCATGTTATGTGTAGTTTGTTAAATAATAATGAATTATGAATTAAGAAGGAGTGTTATGTGCAATTCATACTTTAGTGATTTGTTTATATTATGTTGTAAATGGATAAAGTTATCATAAGTTATTTAAATAATATTAACTTATAAATGGTTGTCTATGAAATTATTAACTAAAGAAATGATTGAAGTTGAAAGTTAAAGAGTCTTTCCTCTTTGAAACTATTTAGTCTAGGAATACTCTTATGTGTAATATGTATGTAAAGGATCATCACCTAGAGGCTCAATGCTCATCCCACCAAGGTAAGGTCCTGGGAGGATTGATGGATGAGCAAAAACATAACCTCTTTTGAGTGGTTACCCTTAGGCTTAAACCTCAGTCTTATGATTTGAGAAACAAGCATCTTACTTCAAGTGGTGGCCCCTCTATATTCAACATGTATGTAAGGAAGAAAAAGATCTACTCCTAAAGAAGGAGAAGAAAATAACCAAAAGATTAAAAAAATTTATTTACAAAAGAACCAAAGTTGGGAAGATAGAAAATCTTGTACTTCAGTCATTAATAAGTAAAATATGTTATTGTTATTTGTATTGATAGTTAATACAAATTTTCTTCTTTTTTATTTTTATAACACCTTGAATGCTTGAGGTACTAACACTTTGAAACTAAATGTCAAGCGTAAGATTATGGTCTAACATTATACTTAGTAAAAAAAATCTATCATTTATATATGTATGATTAAGGTTGGAACTCTCATGAAAGGATGAGAATTTTATTATAACCTTATTTACTTACTATATAATTAGAATATTATGGCTGAAACACCACGAAATTTTGCATTTTATAACCAATATTAAGCATGTAGCTTTCATCCCATGAAACCTAATGTAAAACTTCATTGTAAATTAGAAAATTGTAACCCACAATGGGTAATTTCACATAATTTATACTTTTGGAGCTGNGGGGGGGGGAAGAAGTGTTCCAAAATGCCTTTTGTAATGCCAAAAGGGTAATTTGATGGATTTTATAGGGGGTATGCATTTTTCTATGATTGAAACAATTTTAGGAGGGTAGATCTCACCTACCCATAATGTGGAAGTATGGGAGGTTGGAAAACTGTTTCCCCTTCAATGTGGAGACCAAGTGCACAACTTGAAAAATTTCTCCTAGCTTGGAAATTTTTCCCCCAATGTAGAAGTTTCCTTTCTTGGTGTGGAAACTTTCCCCCCAACCTAGAAAGTTTTCCCCTACCTTGGAAACTTGTCCTCTAGCTTGGAAAGTTTTCCACCCAGCATGGAAAATTCAATCCCCCAAGGTGGAAGCCACAAGGAGAAAACTTGATCAATTCATGCACTTCAACATTGACCAACCACTTCAATAAGCATGGTGGAGACCTCAGCATGGAAAATTCATCTCCAGCATGGAAGAAACCCTATAAACCCCCTCACAACCTTCAAAATGATTAGATCTTGACCTTAGGCACTAATGGTTAACATTAACAACCCTATGAGCAGTCATGCATACCCACATTGATAAAAAATGATCAAAAAATATTTTCACCTAATTTTCCACATTGATCATGGAAGCCCTAGTGTGGAAGAAGGAGGAACCCCAAAACATTCCTTATGACCCTTGAAACAATCAAATTTCAATGTCAGATGGTAGCAGTCAATATTGGCAATCCTATAAGCACACATGCATGACCAAAATTGATCAAAAGTGATCAAAAAGCTTTTCCCCCCAATTTTCCATGCTAAGAATTGAATCCTTAGTGTGGAAAAAAGGGGGGATGTTGAAAAACCACCTTATGAACCTTTAAATAATCAAATTTTAACATAAGATGCTAGCAATCAATGCTAGCAATGTTGGAAGCTTGCATGCATGCTTGAAAACAACAAAAAATGACTATTTTTCAATGCTGAGCATGGAAGCCCTAGCATGGAAAATTTTGGAAAAGTCGAAAAAAAAATCCTTATCAATCTTGATACAACCAAATTTTGACATGAAGTAGTAATAGTTACCATTGGTGACCTTAGAAAATAGCATGCATGATTGAAAGTGGAAAAAATTAATCAAAAAGCTTTCCCCCCAATTTTTCACATTGAGCATGAAATCCACAAAATAGAGAAAAGGAAAGGGGTGGGGGGGGGGGGGGGGGGGAGTCTAAAAACACTTAGAAATACTCAAAATGAAAAAACCTTAACACCAAGCCCTAGCCCTTTACCTTAGCAACCCCATAGGCTAATATGCAAAGTTGATTAAGGTTAAAATTATCTTAGATCTAAGATACATGGTTCTTCCACATTGATGGTCCCTTTTTCTATGTTGAGGATGGTATTTCCAATCTAGAAAATCAAAAGGAAACTTATTTGAGGCTCTTAAACACCTAAAAATGACATCAAACAACCTTTTATACTCTCTAAGACCCTACCAGCATCATTTGGAGTTTCAAAATTTAGGAAATTGATGTTAGAAGGTTAAAAATCCATTTTCCCTTATTTTCCACACTAATATTTCCATCCCTATTGTGGAAGAAATGGGGAAATCCATAAAACTACTTATTGATGCCCAAAACTACTAAATTTTGACATGGATCCATAACCCTTAACCTTGGGAACCCAAGGAGGTAACATGCACAATTGATTATGATCCAAATTAGTCTAGATATATGATTCTTTCTTCTTCGACACTAGGGTAACTTCCCTAGCATGGAAACAAGTAGGAAAATACCTTAAGTACCCTTAAACAACCTTCAAGCATGTCTAAAATTAGCTAGAAACTTGTAGAATCAAAGTCTATAGGCCTAGGGCCCTAGAAACCTAGTCAAAGTGCCCCAAAATCACATTGAATTCATAAAATAAGTGTCCTCTTATTTTTCCATGCTGAGAACACTATACTCAACGTGCTAAAATTGGGAAAGCAATTTCAACACCTATTGGCCCTCAAAATGCCCTCAAATCACCTCAAAACCAAGTTGAGAGATGTAAATGTTTCAAATCTAGATTCTAGCTACTTTTTTGATCTTATTTTTACTTGGAGTTTAGTTTTCTATGCTAAACCCCATTTTTTCTTTGCTAGCCAATGTGGAAACAAGGGGGGAAGGCTTCAAAACCTACTTTTTGGCCTTCATAGACCTCTAGGGAACCCAATTTTGATGGATCTAACCTTGCACTATCTTGGGAAGGTCATGGGATCTCAATCTTATACCTCTTAGCATAACTAAACTATTTTCCTTAGTCTTCATAGTAAGGGCCCTTATTTCCATGTTGAACCCAATATGGAAGCCCTAAAACACTAGATTTTGGATCTAAATAGCCTAGAAATAGCATTAATTAATGCTTGAACTCACCTAATATCCTTGTACCTTCAAAACATGCCCTATTAAGGCTTAAAACTAGAAAACCCTAGCCATTTTAAATCTATATTAGCTTAATATTATCATATATAGCTTATTTTGTTTGATTTTTTGACTTATTACATAATGTTTTGCATTGTCTTTGGACTTATGTTGCTTTGAGGACCTTGTTGACCTTCTATGGCCTTTATACAACATTATATGTTCTTCATTTGTCTTATTATAGCTCTATTTGCCTTTGTTTGGCCTTTAAATGATATTAAATATTGGGGTTTGACCTTCCTTGACTACTGTTTAATACCATATGACCATGTCCTGCTAAGACCATAAACTAGCATCATAGTCCACCATGATTTAAAATTGGCATCATGGCCTACTAAGGCCTTAAAATGGCATCATATTCCACCAAGAATTTAAACTAGCATCATGGCCCACTAAGGCCTTAAATTGGAATCATAGTCCACCAAGACTCTAAACTAGCATCATGGCTTCATAAGGCCTTAAATTGACATCATAGTCCACCAAGACTCTAAACTAGCATCATGGCCCACTAAGGCCTTAAACTAGAAAAATTGTGGCCTTTATTAACCATTTGTAGCATTATATTTCACCTTGTTTGACCTTTATGTGACCTTTGTTCACCTCTATTACACTTTTCTAAATTGACCTTATCGCATTGATGACCTTGGATGGCCTTGATTGCATTAGATTTGCATATGTTTTATGGAATTTTAACATTATTTATTCACTATTACCTAGGTGCTACTTAATATGCTTTTGGTTGATATGTAGGATCAAAGTATGAGTAGCTAAGAGCAAATCAATTTGCCTCTGTGTCTAGATGGACCTCATGGTAATATTAAACAATGTATCAATCCTAATTTCCTAGATCTTGAGCCTAAGAGTCTTGCAAACCACATAGCCTCAATGGAGAAACCTCTAGAATGGCCTGAAAACCTAGTTAAAACCCTTGACTTAGAAGCAAGGGACATAACCAAAGACTCTCTAGTTAAGGTTCCTATAATGACACATAGTGGTGAGGAGAAAACCCTTTAACTAAGTTCCTCACTAGAGCCTTAATATGTCCAAAACATCACCAATGTCTTACAAAGAAATAGTAATGCATTTTATTGGTCATATGAAGATATGCTAGGCCTAGACCAATTTATAGTCTAGAACAACATCATACTGGATCCTATGATTAGATCAGTTAAGAAAAAACTACACAAGATTAAACCTAATTTTCCCTTGGTAGTCTGCAATGAAATCTCAAAGCTCTACCATGCAAGTTTCATTAGGGTTGTTAATTATGCAGAATGGATATCCAACATAGTGATAGTTGCTAATAAAAATGAAAGTATTCATATTTACATCAATTTTTAAGACCAAAATAAAGCAAGTATTGATACTATAGTTAGACATGCCTTTTTGTTGCATGGATTCTCATGATATAACCAAATTAGGATCAACCTAGAGCACCAACTTAGCATGACCTTTATTAGCCCATGAATAAATTTTTATTATACCATGATGTCCTTTGGCCTTAAGAATGCTAGAGCAACATACCAGAGAGCCATAACCTATATCTTTAGTGTTTACATGTTAGGTTTTCTTAATGACTATGTAGATGACATAGCTATGAAGTCTAAGATATTCGATGACCATGCTAATGACTTAGATCTTGTGCTTAAATGCTATCTCAAATATGAGCTTAGGCTCAGTCCTAAAAAGTGTGTCTTTAGTATCAATACCAATAAGATGCTTAGCTTTGTGGTCTCTAAAGCAAGGATATGCATAGATCCTAATAAGTTTAAAGCCATATCCAAATTGCCAACACCTACTGACCTTAAATACCTTTGGGGATTACAAGGTATATTATAGTTTATTTGTAGGTTTATTGCTAGGCTTATGGATAAGTTATAGTCCATGTAATACTTGCTTAAGAAAGGATTTCACTATGAATGGATGGGTCAATGCTAAGAGGTCTTTGAAAACCTTAAGCAAGAGTTGAAACAACTACCAATAGTCTATCCTCCATAAGGAGGTAAATCATTTTACATTTATCTCACCATCTCTAATACATCCATTGCCTTTCTACTTTCTCAAAAATGTGAGGATGGAGCAAAAATACCTATATACTACCTTAGCCATGCTCTAGTTACCCATGAGACCTAATACGCTGAGGTGGAGAATTATTATTTAGTATTATTCTTCTCTTTGAAGAAATGAAGACACTACCTCTTCAGAAGCCAAGTCAACGTAATTTGCAAGCACAACATACTTAGAGCCATAACAACCAACATCTATGAAAGTAGCCACATAGCTTGATGTTATGGTATAGTTATAGAGTTTGACCTCCATTACATCTTTCAATCATCAACAAATGGTCAAGCTATAGTCATACAACTCACAGTTTCACCTAGCGATGACCAAGTAGCCATAGACCCTAACTTCCCTAATGAACACATTAACATAGTTAGCCAAGTTCCCAAGAGTTGTTGCCCATGGGGCTAGTGTTTCAAATATCATAACATTCCCATCTAGTGAAATCCAAATCCTTTTCCTATCATTTTTGGTTCCATGTACCAACAACACAGTAGATTATGAGGGTTTGGTCAGAGGGATAATGGTAGCTCATGACCTAGGAATTAGATGCCTAGCCATCAAAGATGATTCACAACTTGTGTTTAACCAAGTAAATAAAGTCTATGCATGCAAAGCTAAGCAGTTACAACCTTATTGTGATCTCAGGAGCTAGTTATTACAACACTTCATAGATGTTGATATCCAATACATGCCTCAAAAAAAAAAACACCGTAGCTAATGCAATTGTAACAGTAGTCCTTAGTGTGACTCCTAGTGTGTATAGTAAGTTGTGCACCTTAACTATGGTTTGTGCTACTTCCATCAAATAGAACACTGAGGATACCTTTATGGTGATCATTCATACTACTCCTCCCAAGGAGTGGTATGCCTATATCAAATTTTACCTTATGCATGGAGAATCCTTAGCAGGCATAACTACTTCAAAGGATACTATACATAAGAAATTGAATTAGTAAGTCATTGTAGGTGATAACACATCATATCGAAAATCCTATTATGGCATACTCCTAAAGTAATTAGGTAAAACAAAAGCTAGAATAGTTATAGAGGAGGTTTGAAAGGGTATTTATGAAGAACATATAGGACCTAAAGCCATGACCTCTAAGATTAGAAATTTCAGCTACTATTGGCCTCGTATGGAAAATGGTTGCTTGCAAAAGGTTAAGCGATGTGATACATGCCAATGATATAACAACTTGATCCATGTATCACCAATTCAGTTACATACAACCTAGATAATGTGGTCATTTCAATGAGGGGTAGTGGATTTGATTAGACCCATAACACCTTAGTCTTCCATAGGACATAGCTTCATCATCACCAGAACTAAATACTTTACCAAGTGCATTGAGGCCATTCCCCTAAGGAAGACCACATCTGAAACAAGTTTGCAAATTTATCCTAGACAACATTGTAGCTTATTTTGGCATACCCATGACCATAGTTATAGACAATGGACCTTAATGTAGTAGCTAAGAAACCAAGGATTTCTATCATGACCCAGGAATTAAGCATTCTTTCTCATCACCTTACTACCCTTAAGCCAATGGATCAGAAAAAGTAAGCAACAAGGTCATCATCAACTTACTCAAGAAGATGCTCAACAATGGTAAGTGGAGCTGGCATGAGCAGCTTGTCCATGTACTATGGGCATATAGAACAACCTATCACACAACAATTGACATGACCCCTTATAGCCTTGTTTATGGTTTTAAAGTTATTTTACCTCTTGAATTGCAAGTACTATCACTCTAAGTAGCCTTGGCCAACTTCATCAATGATAAGAAGAGTGAGGAGTTGTAGATGGCAGACTTGGATTTAGTAGAGGAGTAGCATATGCAAGCTCTTACTCACATTGAGCAATATCAAGAGAGGAAAAAGAGACAACATCACCATGACTTGACCATGTGAAGGATCAAGGAGGGGGACCTAGTCCTCAAGGCCATCTGTGAGAACATGGACAAGTTTTTAGTCAACTAGGAAGGGTTCTTTCTTATCACCAAAGCCTATTAGAATGAAGCATTCAGAATAGCTAACATGAATGGAAATGAGTTGGCCAATCTAGTCAACCATTCCTAGCTAAATCCATACTACATGAGGCCAATATATTTTCAACAAGTGAGCTTGCTTTCAAAGATCTACTACAACATTAAACTAGCAACACAACCTTCTAGGGCCTTAAACTAGTGCCATGACCTGCCACAACCTTAAACTACCAACATTGGTAACTTGGATAGGCTGATTCTCATGTGGACTATATGCATTATGGTGTTATAATATGTAGTGATGTTTTTTATTCTTTGTTGATTCCTCTTGGGTCAATCTTGGAGGAACCAACAAATAGGGGCCATTGAAACACCACATAATTTTGCATGTTATAACCAATCTTCATGATGTAGCTTTCACCCCATAAAAATCGAGGTAAAATTTTATTGTAAATGTAAGAATTATAATCCACAATGGGAAATTTCACATAATTTATACTTTTGGGGCTAATAAATGCCTCATATGTGGTCAAAGCTTGAATCCCCAAGTGAAAAAAGTCACCTAGTATCTATATTTGGGATTTGGTGGGAGGTGGGTGGTCAAAAATGCCTTTTGGAATGTTAGAAAGGAAAATTTGTTGGGTTTTATGAGGGGTATGCATTTTTCTAAGGTTGAAAGGCCTATAGGGGGGTAGATCTTACCTACCACCAATATGGAAGGGTGGGGGGTTTTGAAAAATTTCCTCCTTCAATGTGAAGATCAAATGCACAACTTAGAAACTTTTCCCTAGCTTGGAAACTTTTCCCGTAACCTAGAATGTTTTCCCCCAATGTCAAAGTCCCTCGTCCCTCCCCCCTAAAGTATGGAAACTTCTCCACCAACTTGGAAAGTTTCATCCCCAATGTGGAAAATTCAATCCCCCAACATGAAATCCACAAGGAGCAAAATTCATCAATTCATTCACATCAACATTGACTAGCCACTTTAACAAGCATGGGGGAGAGCTTAGCATGGAAGATTTATCTCTAGCGTGAAAGGTGTGCCCTAATTACTATTTATAGTAAATGAAAAGGCCATGGGTGAAGCAGTTACTATGTATAGTAACCTCCAAAATTTGGGCACCCCTCTCACCTAAATTTGTAGCCATTTTATAGCCAATTTACAGCCCCAATCATGGCCAAAAATCCTATAAATGCCAACATCAAACATCATTTGGAGGTTTTAGAATTTTTTAGCAAGTTAAACATTTTTTGAACAAGCTATTCTCAAGAAATTTTCATACACATGATTCCAAACTTGAGGAATTTTTATTCACTCAAGAGATCTTACAAGTTCCCATACATGCATTCTCTTGAACCCCAGCATGGAAGTAGTGAGGCCTTGAGATTTGATAGAACTTTTGATGTTAATATTATACTTCTAGGATTCTAAACCCAGCGTGGAGCAACTTGGCATCTAAATATTCAATCTTTCTCACCCCTCCAGTAGTGACCCAATTGGTAGATCCAATGTTTCAATAGGAAAATATGGTTTGATAACATCAAGAATGGCTTAGCATCTAGATCGTGGAGTGAATCACCTTGGCTTTAATGGGCTTTGAACTCTTGCATAAGTGAACCTCCTTTTTGCTCATCCAAGCATCATTTGTACACATTTCTCTAACATATTCTTTATTATTTTTTCAATAAAGTTTTATGTTTTGATTTTTGTATTCAGAAATAATTTTATTATTTCTACATTATTCAAATTTGTTCATATTTCCATGTTTTGCATCTCATAAGTGCCTTGTTGATTTGCTAGTTCAGCCAAGATGCTTAGAATCCCATTCTTATCTTGGAGGCCATGGGGATTCATGGTTGGGGAACTAATTGCATTGAGGATCCTTGGTTTTCATTCCAAAAATCAAGGTTTTTGGTCATAACAATGAAGACCTTATTTACTTCATGTATAATTAGAAGATTATGGGGTGGAGGGATGGGGTAGGTACGGTGTTGGAACCTAAAAGAATGACTATAAGTACATCCTATATCATATACCTAATAGAGACATTAGAATAATTATAGACATTAAACAATCAACTATTCACTCTAGCAACTTCTCATTGGAATATTATGTGACTATACATACGTACATTAACAAAGAATCCTTCAAGATGAAAATGATGAAGTAAAAGAATATGATGCAGGGACCACTTCAAATTCCTTTAAGATAAATGATTCTATTGTAAATTATAATTTAAAATTTAAAATTATGCATGTGATATAAATTAAATATAGGATAGGGTAGATCATAGTAGAGGATGGGTAATTCAAGCCATGCCTGGCAAAGATTTACTACTTTTCCCAGATAGCCTAGCCATCACCAAAGGTGACAAGTTTGAAGTTGGTAGAGCGAGTTTGGAGCCCATATAATTGTTGAACCTAATTTTAACCAATACGTTGTCATCTATCATGGAAATGTATAGTCCCAACTAGGTAGCCTTCACATTGATGTTGGAGAGATAAGTGAGTTTTTTGTGCTGGTGAATGTTGTCCAATTTGATGATGGCATTCTTGTAGTTAGGATCCATGATGCGATTGTAGAAGATGGAAGACACACATAGGTGAGTGAAGATGTAAGTGTAGCCCCATAAAATCTTCTCACCATCACTGGGAAATGACCAATGGCTCTATGGAGGTGTTGTATCATGATTATCCATGAAAGTGATGATCTTGTCAAGGTTGGCACCAATGATGTCATTGGGTTTTCCACCATTGTTAAGGGAACTGAAATTGTTGTTATCAATAGTGTTCTGAATGATTCCTTTAATGGGGAAATTTAAGGTCCCTTATTTTTAGTTAGTGAAGCTGATTCATTTGGTGACCTTGCCAATGTCTTTGTTGAAATACTCACAAATGCAGAAGCCTACTGAGGTTCCATCCATGTAGGCATTACTAAGGATGTTGTCGATGTAGCCCTTAATGAAATTGAAGCACCAATGTTGGAAACTAATGTTAGACTTAAGCCAGTTAAGCCAATTAGTGAGCTCCTTCTACATAGTCAAATTCTTGTGATCCATGTCTGGTGCTACCATGTAATCCTTGACAATGTTGGTGTTTTTGCTGCCATAGTTGTAGGGTTGGTCATTGGGGCAAATGACCTAGCCATCCTAATCAAGCTTTTCATTGTTGGTTGCATACTCAAAGATGCATCATTTTCCCTATGAGTCCTACTTTGATGCCATCCTATGATTGATGATGATGTTAGACACCATCTATATTCCTTTGTTCTTGAGTGCTAAGATGGTGGAGCATAGCTAATCGATTGTGTCGTACTTGGAGGCATTGAGGTTGCCTAGAAGATATCACTATGTTGCCATGCTCTACAATGGCATCAAGGCCATGTTTTTTGCACTACTTTTTCTTCTTATTTTTCACTTGTTTGCTCTAATTTCAACTCCAACCATCTTATATAGCATTGTTTAGTAACCTAGTTTCCTTGCTTGGTAGGACATTAACTCTACTAATTTAAGGTTGATTTCCTATTTTGTGTTCTCTGCCATTAGCTTTAGATTTAGGTAGTCATTAGAGATCACCAATCCATCCATACCTAGCCTTGATGATAATCCATCCATCCCTATCCTTGATGATAATTCTATTTTAAAGGTAATTGTATCTCTAAATAACTTTCTAAATGTTCAAGGTATATCATTAGTCAATGTAACTAATATCTGTCTATCATTATTCAACAAAACTAATATCTATAAATTAGGATAGGTGCTAAGATGAAAAATGTGTTACTTGGTCAACATAATAAAACCTTCTCACTATACTATTCTTATCCTAACAAAATATTTATTTTTTAGCCTTATCTTTGTTTATTTGCATGTTGGAATCTAAAATAATTAAGAAATTGGCACACCCCAAGATATATAGTTAAATTATACCTTTATAGCTCATTATCTAGTAGAATTAAACCCATAAACATCCTTCTTTCTCAAGATCTTGAATTATATTTGGTATGATATTTAGTTTTTGTAAGTTATGAAACTATTGAAGTTAATTTCAACAAAAGAATTGAACGAGCAAGATCAAGCTTTACCATCTAGAACATTGTCATCTTGCAATATTTTCTTTATGGAAGAACTATAACTACATTCATTGGCCGCTAGATATAAATAAAGAATAGGAAGCTTCTTAACCCTTATTTTATTTCTTCATTTAATTTCTAGTCTTGAAATTAGGTAAACAAAATATTCTTAAGTGAGACAAGTTAAGAATAAGGATTTTTTCTACTTTCACTTGGGTAACTAGAAAATATGAGATGCACATATTGTAACTTTGCTTAAGGCTTGTAATTGGTAGTTGATATAATCTTACCTCTTGTTCTTACTAGAAGAATTAATGTAGGTTATTAACATGGTAGATTTATTTTCCTTAGATATCTTTCTCACTTATATTTTTTTATATATATAGTGTAATGAAAGATCCATATGCAAACTTATTTGAGAATGAAAAAAGGCTAAGGAGGGTTGTTTATCACATCTATATTTCTAACTTGTATAATTCCATAACTACAAGGTATAAGTATTATTATAAGACCCTTAATGAAAGGAAATATTATAATCATATATGTACCTCTTGAGAAAACCTTTGAGTATTTTACCTAAGGTATTTATACTAGTAACTTTAATGGGCATACTAGCATGTAGTTATAGAGTGAGTAATAGCAAGTAATGGAAGCTAAGTGAAGTAGGATAAGGAAGGCATTGATTATCCCTTCTTTCCAAGTTTAGGCCTAACCATGGTTGTAGTGTTGGATTTCTTCTAAGGGATATATGTCAAAGAAACAAAATTTCATGAATCCTAAGCATGACCTAGATACATTCATTCAATTCTAATGTTCTTATGTATAGAGTTTCTTTTCATTTTATCTTACATTCTCTCTATAATGCTTAATATGTATAATATTGAATATAATATATAATTAATGTTTTCCAACACATCTTAGAATGGAATATCATAATACTAGATTTAAAATATTTTGAAAGCTTCATTGCTTTCCTAATATTAAATATTTTATGCGGGATCTTCCTCAGCAAGGTCTTTCCTATTAGATGACATTTCATGTAGTTGGATGTGCCATAATATAAATGTATGATATACAATTATTTGATGATTATATTTTTTCCATGTATATTTGGAATTGGACTTGTATCATTCTTAATGATTTCTTTGCTAATTGGAAAGAAGCTCTTCTTAGAGATGCTCTTTTTGATTCTAAGGGATTTCTTTCTATCTAGAAGTTCTTACATCTTTCTATTTTACATGTTATTTAAAAAATTAAATATGATATTTTTCATAATCATAAAGTTATCCATAATAAATTCACCCTACTTTAAAAGATTAACATTATTCAACTTATTTTTCATGTTAATTCTTAAGTTGATAATGCTTTACTAGAGGTTAATAATTTGTTTTAGCTAGTGGAAACTTAGACTACCAATATTATTAGAAAATTTTCTTAGAATATGCTTAAGCCTTAATATTGCTCTCTATTTTTTTTACACATTGTTTTTTTCTTATCTTATCATTAACAAATTATAGAATCATTTAATAAAACCTAAAACTAAATAATTATTACTTCTGAAGACTCATAGTATCTATTGGATAAATATTACATTTTCATGAAAAGTAAAGATAGACTCTACAAATTAACTAAGTACCAATAGGAGCAATAAAAACATATCATACAAGTGTTAATCTATCACATTATAATACTATTTTAAATGGCTAGTCACAATATAAAACAAAAGTACATGTAACTCATCTATAAGTGCTCTTAACCTACACAATCAATAGATATGTTCTTCTCAGAAGAGTTAAATTAATCTTTCATTTTAAATTCTAAGATGATATAAACTTAAGTGAATCTTATTAATGATACTTCAATACTTGATTGGAATAGTTATTGAGAGATAGTTAGCTTCTACATCTAATGTGACATCCCATTCCTAGATGCCATGGCAAACACGAAATATATGGTATATTAGACATTATGCATAAGGAAATAATATACTAAACATTAGATATATGTAACATTCAACATTATGCAAAAAGAAAATAACAAAGAAAATGTAAAAGAAAAGAGGAAAGAATGCTTTATTGATGCAAAATAGTATATTTGGATCATGCCTTGAGAATGTTCTTTACAATTTTCTTCCTTTGAAATATATCCCTTATAGGAAATCCAACACTACAATCATGGTTAGGTGTACAATTGGCCAAAAGGGATGACTAGTCATCTTCATGTCCCTCTTCATCCAAAATCCATTAGTTACCTTTTACTAGCTTTGCAACTTTATATTGATACAACCTCTAAGTCCAAGAATAAATACCTTAGGTCAAACCCACAAAGGTAACCTTGAGAGACATGCCCATTATTACAACACATCCTTTCAGGTCTTAATTACAACTCTTATTTTGGGTCTTGTTACGATAATGATAACATTTGATTATGAGGAGGCACCATCTTTGGTATGCAAAAACAACTCTTGGGAACAAGAACAATACAATCTACACTCCTTAGGTTTTGTTCTATCTTGAATGAGTTCATGTTTGCTATCTTTATCTAGATTCAATGATCCTTTTATGCTCCTAAGCTCCAATAATTTGATTTATTCTTTAGGCTTGAAGTTATTTCTTGCTTATTCTATAAACAAGATATATGAGAGAAAAATATATAAAAATTAAAATATTACTTTATTATTACTTAACTCATTTTCTAAGATAATGACAAGAGATGAATTAAAGGTCTACCAACTACCAATTACTAGTCTTAACCAAGGCCATACATTATGCTACTCATATTTGGTTATCCAAGTGAAGGTAGGGAAGATCTTTATTCTTAACTTGCATTATCATAAAAATTTTACTTATCCAAATAAAATATAAGTTAAATAATAAATAAAATTATGAAATTCATAAATAAGAGTAAGGTTGGGATATTTCCTTATTGAGAGAAACCTTAGGAATTAATGGAAGAAATTGCAATTCTACCATAAGTGGTATATGATTGAATGGTCATGTTTTGGATGATAAGGCCTAACCTCGCTTCTTCTCAACTTCTTATTTGAAAATTAACTCTAGTAACATGGTAACTTGGAAGAATTAGACATCATACCAAATATAATCTAGGGTCTTAATGAAGAGTGTTATTGATCCATCTTCATTAATCATGGTAGAGAAATTAGTAAAAAGTGGTTCTTGATGAGTACTATTCATCAACAACATCTCTTCCTAAATTCTAAGATCTCATTTATCTATTGAAGATTCAAAGTAAGTAGAATATGTGCTAGCCAATGGAATTACATGTTGAATTAATGGAAACATATTTTTCAAATTAGGTTTATCTTTTAAGGATTATTTTACACATCCATATTTTAATAATTGATAAGCACTACTTTCAAATTTCACATTGAAGTCTCCAAAAAGGACAACTAGCACTACATCAATATATCTTAGGAATAACTTATTATTCAAAACTTGTACAATTTTCTTAATCAATGATGTATAGCGAGTAGTCCCTATGTTGAGCCATACTAATCACAAGAATTCAGTTCTTGATCTTGTCAAATTACATAGACTTTAGTTGTCTAAGTGTACATAATCTAAGATGGTAAATCTAAGGACGTGATTGTTGTCTTCTTAGTTTGACTTATGTAACTGCAAGCATATAGTTAAGTGTACCTAAGACACATGATTTGTATAATTTTATATTATTTATCTATTTTATGCTAAGCATAAAAAATTAACTAAGTGCTAATTAATCTAATAAACTATCTAATGCCTTAACTAATTCCTAACATAAGCATCTAGTCCCACATGCTATATACATCATGAACACATCACAATGCTACTGGGTTACCTAGTGTAAGCACTACTAGGATTACCAACATTAATGTATGCTTTAGATGGTCATACTTATGGGCATTAATTATTCATATTTAACTAATTAATTAAATGCATGAATGTAAATTTCATGATAGTAAAGTGCATTAAAGTAAACATTATGCTAATTCCAACTACTACAAGGTTTATCAAGAAGTTCATCTTTATTGTCGTTCACACTAAAGTGTCCAAGTACATCAATGTTCAAATAAAGATCTGTATAGTTCTCAACTCCTACTATGGATACTTAAAAATTATTCTAACCATTAAGGGAATAAATTACAAGAACTTTGCTATGCTACTAAAATGAACGATGCCCTAAATGTAATGGATGCATGCATTTATATAAGAAAACATAAATACTCCCTTGATGTATATGCATTGATACATCGAATCATGTGTCAATGGGTATGCATTTAAGTGGTTGCATCAACATAACCAAAACAATGATTCATTATACCCTCTCAACTAATGAAAAAATCATTCTCAAGTAAACAAAAGGAGGAAGAAGCTTCTTACAAAATTTGAAAAGGTATGGAACTAGTGACTGACTAACTAACTCAAACTATTACTAAGTGTGCAAATTCACAATGTTTACAAAAATAAGTACTTAGTAAAACAAAATTAAACACCTTTACAAAAATGGATAGTTGGAATCACTTTGATGATTGAAGATGATAGGAAAATCAAATGGTCCTAGGAGTTGGAGGCTCATGAGGTGCCAAAGGATCCTTTGAAACCTTTGGTACACATGGTGGTTAGCATTGAGGCTATGGCAATTATGGCTATCTTCTTGTAGTTACTACTACTATTAAAAGATGAAAAGCATCTAACAAAGCTTTCATCTTATCCTTATTTCTTTGAGGGTCATACATGGTCCATGCAACATCGCTAATATGGGTCAATATGAGAACATTCCATGGATAGGGCATGATTGAGAACAACTTCTTAACATTGAAAAACTAGACAATGAACTATTTACATTCAATGTTGAATGATTTGAAGGTATTTTTTAGCTTCTCATAGTGATTTATTCTCTTGAACATGTTTTCTACAATGGATCATTAGTTTGTGAAGTGTGCATGAAGAACTTCAAGTTCTACATTAGTTGTTTCCAACTTTTGTTTCATTTCCTCATGATGCTTAAACTCTACCTCATACAAGAGGTACAAGATGACCACTTGTTTCTCAAGTTCAAACCTTAACCTTCTAGTAGTTAGCATTGCTAAGTTCACATATCAAAGGTTGGCTAGCTCCATGTACTTGGTTATCTCTTCAAATTTCAACTCCTTTAAGTAGATTTGTGTCATGTTGTATCCATTCATCAAAGATGGGTTCCCACACATCACCTCCTTATTGAAGTTGCCAAAGAACCTTGTTGACTTTTTCCTTTACTAATTGAATTTCTTTTCATTCATGTTCTTGAAGAATCCAACCTGGTCCTTGTAATGATTTTTCATCCATTCAAATTTTAGGTCCTCATTCTTCCAGGAAACTACCTCAATTCTTATTTTTTAGCAAAGGGCATGAATCTCCTTCATCAAGAGATTTCTATTATTAGTAGGCAACCTCCTCAAATACATGGTTTCCTTGGCAAGATACTCCTACTTTTGTCATAAAAATTCAACCATTTGGTCCTTTTGAGTCTCAAAATTTCATAGGTAGTATTTATCCCAGGTCAAAACCACATTTTCTTTACAGATCTTCAACAAGTTCTTTTTAGTGTGATGGGTTGTGACTTTTGTAAATGATTGGTCAAAGACTACCATTTCCTTTACATGCTCAGCCTCATAAAGTTTTTGTTCAGGCTACAAAAAAGCTTCATACAACTTGGCTAAGCATGGTGGGATCAGTGAGGTAAGCTCTCAACTCTACAACTTTAGTAGCCAATCATTGATTTTGAGATGTGACTACCTCAAGTTGGGCATTGGAAATAATAAGTTTTTTCCTAGCCTCCAATAGTGCTGACTGGTTTGTAGTGATGTTATTTAGAAGGTCAAAGACCTCCAAAAGTGGTTGCCTAGGTCCAACCAATTAGTCCAGCAACTCCTAATGCTAGGCTATGCTTATGTCTCCTACTTATTACTCCCATAGACATCTATACATCAACAAGTGTAGCAATATCACACATAGAGTCTGTAGGAGCATTAAGTGCATCTTGTACATAATTAGCCATCACCATTACCATTGTTTTCAATCCTTGGTATTACTTCATCAAGACAATTGCCTCCTTGCCCTCCTCTAAGCATATCAAGAAAGTAGCAACATTCCTAGAGATTTTTAGAAATTATTGTTAACCTAAGAAAGAGATCATTACTTCTTGAGTACTAGGATTTGACCTTTCAAGGACTTGCATTCTTTAGGTAGTAAATAGTGGTGTGGGGTCTTCTAGCTAGTCGATGGTTTTAGGCAATTCATTCAAATGGCTCATGGCTGGCTAGTAGACTAAGGGTTCACTAGCACTCAACCTTTCTTGCTACTACTATAGGAGATGTTCATGAAGCTTGTGCATGTGCTCAATGATAGCATGAGCCTCCAACATTGTTTCATGAGTGGATGATAGTGGTGGTTGCTCCTCTTCTTATAGCTTGGTGAGAATCTTATAGTTCATCATCTTTGTTGAAGAGGTAGTAGAGGCATGATGAAGGATTTCATTGGCATAGTAGGCAATGCCTCATCTCTTTCATAATTTGAAAATAAGGCATAGGAAGGGGAGTATCTTTCTTCTATGCTCGTTCTTCTTGACCCACTTCTCACTCTTTAGATAGATGATATGTGGGAGATTTATAGGGTATTTACTACTTAGAGTAATACATGATCAAGTAGAGAAGGCCATGATTTTGCATGGCCTAACCATTTGATTGAGGTGGTAGGTCATGATATTGAAGTATGTCCTCTCTACCTTGGTGAGTGCACCATATTCCTTGTGGTCAACTCCATAGCACCGTTGGATCAACTCTTTCTTTGCTTCTAGTTCTACTTGTGTTGATTCTAGCAACATTATTTTAGTATTTGAAAACTTGAGGGCCTCAATAATGGCCTCCATAGAGTAGGACACACTAATGTCCTTTATCTTCACCATGGTGTTAGCTTGCCTGTTGTTCCACAAGAGTTATGTCTCTTCCATATACCACTCCACATTCAAAGTGAGGATAGGGCACATGGGAGAGGTTTTCAATTTCATTTTTACCTCTTGTAGCACCAAGTCCAAGAACCATCCAAAGTTTAGTTCTTGAAGAACTAAACCTATGATCTCCTTGAAATTAATTTTCTTAAGGCAAGATTTTTTCAAAGTGAGTTCATGGTTTGGTCTAGGCCTAGGCACCTCATTTCAATGTGATTGCTCGATCTTAGCCTTAGGAATCTATTGGATAGATTCCACCTTGGGCTCCTTCCAAAGAGGTCTTGTTTCATGGGTCTTTTTTTTTTTACTCTTGGGGTTGTTGCTACTATTGGCCTCTTTCTCCTCTAGGCCACTTCTCCCTTGGTTGGGATGATTCTTCCTCCTATGAGAATTTATCCCTTGATCTAGGTACCATCTGCAATCATAACGTAGCCAAAGATTAGTGTTTGATGTATCACTTAGATAGTTTGATACCTTTTCTCCTTTGATTAGTTACACTTAGGATAAGTTGTGATTATGACAACTTGATTATTTTAATTAGATAGCTACTAGATTTTATTGAAAACGTTTAAACCTCATGAGTTAGTCATTTTAATATTATTTCACTAGTTAATCCTTTTGAGAGTTAGAAAAATCTCAATAATGTCTCCATTAAAAACCTAAGATTTGTGGCCTCCATAATGTAAAATTCACCTTTGGTAGCTGCAGGAATGAAAAATAGGATTAATCAGATAATTGGTATGAAAATTATCGGCTCTAGAATTGTTTAGGCTTTGAAAATAGCAAAAACACCTTTCTCATTTAAAATAAAATCACAAAAAAGTGGCTAAGTGTCCACAGTATATATAGACTTTTTATGCTACATCGACAAGGATGTGTCGATGTAGCCAACTACATCGATGGAGTCGCATTGATCTAGTGGGTGGACAAAATTTTTCACCATTGAAAAATGAATAAATAAGAAATTTTTTTCACATAATATTGAAGTCCATAGAAAGCCAGAGAATCCAACAACATGATGGAATGCTTGAAGAGGCCAAGAATAAACATAAAACAAGAGATTTAATCTGGAGAATATTTGTTAAGGAGTGCAAGCTAGACATAATCAATGTGAAAATCACAAGGGTTGAAAGAAAAAATGTCTAAGGGATAAGAAAGTTAACCTTCCCAACCAAAGGGTATGCAAGTGGATCCTCCCCATAGTAGGCTCTTTTCCTTACTATTCTTGCATGTTCTTAAACTAAGGAGTCCGTTGGATCCATGGCTGATTAATGATTGTGTTTAGTTGAGAACTTAGTCATCAAGTAATCCATCAAAAAAAATTTAAGCATATCTAAAAAAATACATTGAAACAATCATGAGAAAATGTAGTGAGGTGGTTGATGGAGAGCATAAATGAATGAGAGAGTATGGAATGCACTTTGTTATCATGGTCACATGAAATCCCTTGTGAAGTATGTGGTTAATATGACCTAATAATGTCCATTCTTAGTCCAAATTAAGACCAACAACTTCTAGTGATCTTGCATTAATACATTTAGATCATTCAATCTCCTAAGGAATAAGATTATCCTAATAGATCAATCTCCTAAGGAAGTGAAGAAGGCCTTAGTTACAAGGGTGCCTTCAAGCATGGGTAACATGTCTTTCTAGCCCCATAACTAGTTCTTTTAGCCCATTATTATTTCTAAGGTATATGCTTTAAATTTCCATCATTTTATTATTTTCTTATGGAATCCACATCATGAAAAAGACTTCGCTTTCAATTAGTGGTCAACATAGGAATGACAAAGGATCCATGAAGATATTGATGTATCTTAGAGGGTAGGAAAGTACAAAAAGTATCAAATCCTCTTGAATTCATACCCTTGTCAATCCATTTAATCCATCCCAAGTTTGAAAACTACCAAGGTCACAAGTTCATTATAATTTACCTTTAATAAGGAACCTAATATTTCCAAAACAAGGGAACACCATAGAGTTATGTGGATCAGTCGATGACATGGACTCACTATCTATTAATCATGAAAAAATCAATGTCTTAATTATCAACATCAAGATTCAAAGATAGAACCCATACATTTTTAATCAAATGACATTATAAAGTACAAGCCACCATCAATTAGCAATTATTGTCTCACTAGGTCTTGGTGAAAATAAAGATAGAAAAGAAAATCATAAGAAAAATGGAAATCAAATAAGGTAACATATAGAAAACAATGTAAAATTATTGAGAAAGAAAAACATACTAAGAATGGTGTAAAATAAAAAAGGTAAAAAATATTAAAAATGAAAACTTCTGAGCCACTTTAATTGGTTTAGCATAGATGGCCATCTCCCCCACAACTACATTGGAAGGAGGAGATACAAGAAATCAAGTGTGCTTGTTCATTTGTTCAGGTATTGTGGTCATTAGCTATCTTGGATTCTTGAAAGGGCTTGAGTTTTTGTATGTTGAGTAGTAGCTTCTTGATTGGACTTTCATGTTTGTAAATTAGCATGGCACCAGATGAAAAGGTTTCATAAATAATATAAGGTTCCTTCCATAATGTTTGAAACTTAGTTCATTGTGGCACATGCATGCGATTCTAGTATAAAACCTTATCTCTTGGTTGAAATTTCACCTTTCTAATCCTAAGGTCACATCATTGCTTGTTATAGGCCTTGTGCACTTAGTTAGATGATAGGACCACTAGTTGATTCTCATCTAGCAAATTCAAATTAATTAACCATTCTTTCTATGCTACGTTCTAGTCTAATCTAAGTTCATAAGCTATTGAAAGTGTATGGAGTTCCATTTGGATAGGAAGTATTGGTAATTTTAATACACAAGCTCATAGAGAGAGTAGTCAATACGAAGTTCCATGTGGAATGATAGGTCTAAAGGACATCATTGAGTTTGAAGCTTTAATACCTCATATATTTATTAATAGTTGTTGTTAGTATTTTTATTATGACCATTGGCTTAGGGGAGGTATGGAGTTGCTAATTTATGTTTAACCCCTAAGCATTGCATGAGCTTCCAAAAAGTGGTACTTGTAAAATGACTTCCATTATTAGAAATAAGTGCACATGACACCCCAAACATATTTACTACATGTTTTATAAACCAAGCCACCATAGAGGATGTGTAGTCAATGATGGTTATAACTTCTACCCATTTTGTATAGTAGTTAACAACTATGATTATATGCACATTTCCATTAGACATGGGAGTAATGGGTCCCATGAAATTGATGTTCCAAATGTCAAAGGGCTCTAGTGATTAGATCTACTATTGGAACTCATCCATATGAGTAGTTATCATACCATCACATTAATAGTAATCATGAGAGAAGATGCAGTGATAATTATCCCTAAAGCGTATAGGCTAGTAATACCTTGTAATGAGGATTTTAATGGCTATTTCTACCCCATCATATTGGTTCCCATAAGATCCTTCATGTGCATCTTGGAGAACATGTAGTTGATTATCATCAAGAACATACCATCATGGTGAGCCATCGATGCAAACCTTGTAAAGATTTTTGTTGATCTCCATGAAATATTTGGCCTTGTAAAGAACTTGATATTTATTCTTTTTTTTTCACTCTTGTGGCATTTATTGAGTGAGTAGGTAGGTGACGATGCCATTGTACCAATTATTTTTCATAAGGTATTTTTTAGTAATAGCTTGAATAAAGAGAATTTCCTCTACAAATTGATTTGAAAGTGGTCTCTCTTCCTCTTTGTTATCCCATTGTAACCAAGATAAGTAGATAGCTATCACATTATTGGTTTCTTTCCTATCCATCATGGTTAAGTAAAGATCTTGCAAGATTACTAGTCATCATATGACATGGGGGCTCACCACTGGTTTATTCATTAGGAACTTGATTGAATTATGGTCCGTATGTACAAACACCTTCTATTCAAGCACATAGTGCTTGAATTTCTCTAAGGCATGCACCACTCTCATCAGTTCTTTCTCAGTGGTGGTGTAGTTTAGCTATGCACCCATAATGTTCTTACTCACACATTGGATGTAATAGTGCTATTTTTAATAATCCATCTATGTGAGCATAGCTCCTAAGGCATAATTAGATGTGTCCATCATAATATGTAATGGTCTTAACCAATTAGCTACCCTCAGGATTAGTGTTTCTATAAGCTTCTATTTAAGGTGTTGGAATGCATGTTCAGATTCCTTCATCTAGACAAATGGAGCATCCTTTTCTCTTAGCTTGATCAATGGTTTAGCAATCTTAGAAATGTTTTCAATGAAGTAACAATAAAAGCTAGTGTGTCTAAGGAATGTCCTTACATCTTTGATAGTTTTACGTTGTTGGGTTATTCCTTGGATGACCTTTATTTTTTCAAGGTCCATCTCAATCCCATTTTGTTATATTTGATGCCCTAGTAGAATGCCATATTGGATCATCAAGTGGATCTTTTGCCAATTGAGCCTTAGGTTTATCTCCACACATATTTTTAGTAGTTGCTCTAGAGAGTCTAGGGCTTACTCAAACATGGCCCCATAGATAGAGAAGTCATTCAAGAAGACTTGCATCCTACTATTGAGTTTCTATTGAAAGATGTTGAAGATAAGGCATTAGAATGTTGCAGGGACATTACACAAGTCGAAAGATATCTTTCTCTATGTGAAAGTTTCCTAGAGACTTATGAATGTAGTTTTTTCCTAATCCCTAGGTGCTACCTAGATTGGTTATAGCCACTATAACTATCTAGAAAGCTATAATAGTGATGCCTCAAAATTGTGTCCAACACCTAGTTCAAAAATGACAAAGAAAAATGATCATTGAATGCTTCCATGTTCAACAACTTGAAATCAATGTAGTACCTTCATTTCCCATCTTTGTTTGGCATGATCACAAGTGGGCTAATCCACTTACTATTTACAATGGGATAGATGATCCTAAGTTTGAGGTTTTGTTCAATCTCCTCTTTGATGATTTCCTTTAGCTTGGGATTCAATCTTCGTTGCAACTACCACTTTTTTTTAATGGAGAAATCTATAAAGATCTAATGCTAGCATATCCTTGGGTCAATTCGTATTAGCTCATGATATGACCAAGAAAAGGTTGTTGGCCATTTTTTGATGACCTCCAAAAATTTATTTTTTCATACATGAGTAAGATTGGCATTGATGATGACCTACTTACCATTGTTTAGAAAGGCATATTCCATTCTAGCTGGTATAGCCCTCAACTCAAGGGGCTTCTATTTGAAGCTCTTAGAGATTTTAACTCTCTCCAATTAGTTTCATCATGCTCATTGGAGAGCTCATGATGGACTTTCTCTAGTTTGTTCATGCCTTTAACATAGGCACTTATGAGACTCTCTATTTGTTCCATGCGTAATTTTGAACTACCCTCTATTTTAATTGTTAGTCACTATGTGTCCTCTTATTTTCTAGCTGCTATGTTCAAGCACCTTTGAACCTCTATGACATCTACATAGTACATGCATGCTATGAGTGTTGTACTTTTGATGGTCCATAATTTCTACATGTAGTGGCACCATGTGTAACTATATGCAATGCATGGAATGTGCCTCTTCTATATCTTTTCAAATTCATTCTCCTTAGAGATCTACAAGGAGAGGTCTTTGATTCTCAGCCATGCATCAATCATACTTAGCCAAGCCTTTCCATAATGATAAGAAAGTTCTCTTTATACTTATCCACTCATATCACCAAGAAGTTAGTAGGATATTACCACCCAAAAATGGTAGTTAAAATGTCCTTCATCAATCCCAAGGTGATGGTGATGGCATGATTTGCTAAATCTAAGTGACTATTTCTTTTCTTGAGTGGAGGTAGGTTCTAGGTTTTGTATATTTCTTATGAGATTAAATTAATACTACAAATTGAGTTTGGAAGAGCCTTACAAGGTTTATTTCTAGTGATTTTCAAGTAAATGTGAGGACTTCTAAGATCAAATCTCTTCTTGGGAAGATGATCAATCTTTATGTAATTAGTTACCGCATGGGATCAACATTATAGTCATCTTGGGAGGCATTTGGTTTGAAGGGATCTTGAAGAAAATTGTGTAGGAGGAAGGAGAAGAAGCAGGGTTAGCAATCATACGTGTTTGTAGGGGTGTGGTAGGATTACTAGTTCTAAAAAAGGGTTTTTTTGAGGCTTAGTATTAGAACCAATCAGCTGGGGGGCTAGATGTAAGTTCAAAACCCTTGTTGCATTTCTTTACTATGGCTAGGCTGGTATTTTGTATTGCATAAATGAAGTGGTAAAGGAGTTGAGGATTGAGACGTAGGAGTAGAAGGATGAGGAGGGTAATAGGGAAATAAGGTCTTCTCCCTTGGATATGATGCTCTACAAGATTTACAAGGGTAGTAGTCATGCTAGAAAGAAGCCTAACTACAAGAGTCACATGGAGAAATGGATTTTTAAACATAGTGCCACTAGAGATCTAGCTAATGGTAAGGGTATTGTTGCCTTGGTGGTGGCATCCCCCATGACTATGGAAGTTGCCATTGCTAATATTACTCCTAAGAATCAGGTCATGGTTAGCTTAGATAGTAGGATTGTTGGTGGAACTACTGATAGTTGCCTTGGTGATAAGGCAACCTCCTGGGTACTTGTCATTTTATCAATTGAAGATTCAAAGTGTACATTCCAAATTCCTACAAGTGTGAAATAATTGGACAACATCTCTTATGATGTTTATATTGGCAAATGTCACACCCGACATAATTTGTTTTAGGATCTACAACCTCTTCCATTATAGTAGCTTTTTCCTTACCCTTTTGATGGGCACATTCAACATCCTTCTTTCTCATTCTATCATAATCACTACCTCCTTGTCCTTTGTTCTCCTCAATAATTCTTAGAGCCTTTTCAAATTTTTCATCCAAGGAATCTTACATTTTATCAACCTTGGCTGATATTTCAAAAATATATTTTTATATTAGCAAGGGTTTTCATTGCACCACTTTATCAAGTGATGCCTCCTCCTCATTTTCATAAAACTTAATCTTCCTTTTGTGAATGAAAGGATTACAATTATGCTCCTCTACACTTTTCCTCTTCCTTAGATCACCTTATTTCTTAGCCACTTGCTCAATTAGCCTTTGGATCTTATGGACCATTAGCTTTGAAAGCACCCCTTGGGCATAAATTCCAAAAGTTCTCATCCATATATGATATGACATAGTTTTTCCTTTTGATAATAGCCATGACTTAGACATTAGTGCAATAGAGAGTAATACCTATCCATGGCTACATCCAAGAACTCATATATGCCTTGTTTCCAACCTTGGATTTGCCTTCTCAAGTTAGATACTTGCGAGTACATCTAATATTTATCATTGAAAAATTCAAGCATTATAATCCATCATTAGATTGATTCTAGTTCCAAGGACTAGTACCAACTTTCAACTTTCTTGATGTGTATCCTAGGAAACAACCTTAATTTCTACCATTTGTTCTCTACATTCTATAAGTAAAATGCATCATGAAAGGCTTGGAGATGATTCTGTGAATCATAATTATATCCACCTTCAAACTTAGGGATATTATTCATGTTCAACCATTTGATTTGGCTATACTTCAAATGGCTTGTTAGTATCCTCATAGCCTTCACAATGTTTAGCATGTTTTTGGTGATAAGAAAATATTCATCATATTCATAATGTTCTTTGTGACCCTTGTCATGGCCATGGTGCCTATGATGCTCTCTTCTATACCTTCTTTCTATGTGGTGAGCATCCCTTGATTCCCCATGCCCCTAGTTTCTATTATTTTGGCAATATTTGTGGTCATCTCTATTCCTTCAGTTACCTCCATCATAGTCTCTCCTCATACAACTTTGGTTAATGTTGGAGAAGGAAGATGATGAGGATGAAAAGGGTGAAGAGGAAGGAGAGCTAGCACCAGAATGATGCTTACTATTTCTCTTCTTTGGTCCCTACCATAATAACCATGTCTATCATTATCATGATTCTTATCATTATTCCTACCTTAACTCCATTCCATTAAGGTCCCATTGTCATGGGATCCATTCTTCCCAAAACTAGGATGATCTATAGTGAACTATAGATACTGATTGAGGGCCTCCTCATCAAGAGGAGAAGGAAAGTCAATATATTAGGAAGTTCCTGAGAAGAGGTCTTCCCCTTCCCTTTGGCCTAGTAGGAATAAGGGGTTTGTGAACCATTTTCCTTTTTATGCTTCATAGCAAGATTCCATTTGCTAATCTTTCTTTCTCTGTGCCTTTGTAGGATGATAATCCTTGTAGGCATGATCCTACACCTTGTACTGAGCATTGACTCTTATGATGCCCAATCTCATGATATTTTGAAGCAACATCATAGTAGTTGATTGATTAGGAGGCAATATGATGTTTCCCTCCATGTTCCTCCACTATAGTTGTTAATTTTGGTGCAAGATAAAGGTGAAATATGGAGTGTACTCATTTGGATGTGTATAGACCACTTTGCATTGTTAGGGCATGAGTGGTTTTGGGCCTTCTTGCCTTAGATTAGAATTTCGCACAAATTGTGGTAGAGAATCTTTCCTACAATAAGAAGCCATATTAGTGTTTAGGAAATAGTTTTCTCTTTATTGTATTAATTATTTTAGCATTAAGTACTTTTCAATGGCGTTAAGTAATTTCACTAACATCCTAGATAGTGCACGTAACTAACTAAAGTTCCCAACAATGACATCAATGAGGAAAAACAAGTAGTCCTTACACCCAATCATACAAATCACAAGCATTCACTCCATGATCAAGTTAGTTTTTGTAGACTTTAGTTCTCTAAGTGCACATCATTTAAGATGGTGAATCTAAGGATGTGATCATTATCTTCTTAGTTCCACTTTTGTAAGTGTATGGTTAAGTGTAACTAAGGTACATGATTTATATTATTTTCTTTTATTTTTATATTTTTTCCTTATCATAAAACAAACTAATGAATTGTTAATTAATCTAATAAACTATCTAATGACTTAACTAATTCCTAACATAAGAATCTAGTCCCATCTATTGTACATATCCTAAACACATGACAACATTGCTAGGTTACCAAGCACAAGCACTACTTAGATTACCAAGTGTTAACGTATGCTCAAGGTGGTTGTAATAATGTTCCTTAATTATTTTTATTCAACTAATTAATTAAATGCATGAATTTAAATTACATAAAAATAAAGCACATAAAAGTAAACATTATGCTAATTCCAAGTGTTGCAAGGTTTATTAAGAAGTTTTTCTTTATTGTCATTCATACCAAAGTGTCTAGGTAGATCAGTATTTAAATAAAGATCCATACACTTCTCAACTCCTACTATGGACACTTGGAAAATATTCAAACTATTATAGGAACAAACTAAAAGAGCTTCTCTATGCTACTAAAATGAATGATGCCCTAAATGTGGTGGGTGCATGCATTCATGCAAAGAAAGATACTTTGTCAATGCATCAAATCATGCATTAATAGGTACACATTGATGTGGATGCATCTATGGGTATGCATTAATGTGATCTCATCAATAGGGATGCATTGATGTGAACTTGTTGATGTAGCCAAAATGATGATTCATCAATCAAGTATGCTCCTTAGCACAATATGATATCTCAACATGTTGATTTGCCAATTAAATGTATGTTAACCATACATACACATATTTCTAATAATTGGATTTTTAATATCAATGCAAAGGCAACATGGCTTCTCTGAAATCTTGACCATTCTTTATTTTCCATGATTTGAAGTTATAGGATTTTAAAAATCATATCTTCTAAACTTCATTCAAATCTTTGTATCAATTTAAACTTGGATTCTTTATAAAAGATTACATACCCATACATGTTGTGGTTTTTGCAATAGGCTAATCTGTACAACTTGAAATAAGAACTTACAAAAGAAAATTTTTTCATATAAATATCTCTGTATCTCATCTTCCTCAGGTTTGGTTGAAACTAGTATAGAAATTTCCATGGAAAGACTTCTTCTAGGCATAAGACATCAGCATTCAAATCTTGTAACTCTATTAATATGCATGGATATTAATACTCATGCTAGTTCAAGGCCCATGATGGACATAGTGGATGTTGTCCCTCACTGGTTAGGGATCTTGCAAGTACATTGTATGTTGCAACTTTCATTCTCATTCTTGGATTCTCTTCTGGGTCATTACTCTTTATGGGTATCATACACCTTGTTAGAATGCGATATGACTTTCTATGTTGTTTTACTATATGATTTTATTGTAAGAAAAATTGATATACATCTTCTTGACTATTCTAGTTTACCAACCATCTCTTCAACTAATTCTCCAACTAATCTTGTTGTTAACAACCAGCTACATTACCTAGACTCTTTAGCAATTTTTCTTTCTACTACTCTTAGAACACTAACCTTGGTAGTGTAACTACTTATACACTAGGGCTTAGGAAGCTAATACTATTTATCCACATAGGTTAAACACTTAATCTTAAGATTTAAGAGGTTAAATTTATAAGTTTTGACAATTAAATTGGTAGGCATAATTAGCTAGTCCACGTTGCAATTTCTTAAGATATGATTTAATCTATCATTGAATTATTGGATATCCAAATGATAAATTTGAATTTTCTATTAAGTTTAGAAGGCTAAAATATGTTAGAAACGACTACTCATATGTTTAAAATCAACATTGTATGTTCAAGTTATGATAAAATTAAGATTTTAAAGGTCTTTAGGTACCATGTTGGGAAAGGAGTAAAAACTAATTTTTAAAATTTCATGGCATAGATTAAATTTCACCATTTCATCTAGGAGATTGAAATCTATAGGAAATGACTCTTGTTTTGTTGAAAAAGGCTTCCAAATCAAAAATTATGGCTTATGGAGTTGAAAACCTTACACACAGAAAATGAGACTTTCCTAGGGATCACCCATACTAGTACTAGTCCAAAACAAGCATTCTTAATTATAAAATTCTTATCTCACTTGCTACCAAGGCACTTAATTCTTTTTTGGTAAATTTTTCTCCATTTTTTAAGTTTAATTTTTACTACCTATTTTCCTGGTGTTTTCAAATTTTCCTTTAACTAATGTAAACTTTCATGGTTGATGAGAGGAAAGATTCTAAGGTGTCCATAGAACTTTGAGAAAGGTGGGATTCCATAGTGTTTATGGAGCTCCATGGAAGGGAGGATTCAATGGTTTCCCTGAAGCTCTATGAATTGTCAAAATTTCTAATGGGCTTTTTTAGTAAAATTGGTGGTGAAGGTGGGGGCAACGTCAATGGCACAAGTAATGATGATTGTACAATGATGATGGTTGGTAGTAGGAAAGGTAGCATTAGTGATAGCAGTGGTTATAGTGGTGGGAAATCAGAAGGGAAATTATGGCAGCCAAGAAGGCCATAGATAATATGAAGCAAGTGGCAAGCAATAGAGGAATGAGCAATGTGTAGTGCTAGCATTGTGATGGTAAGGGTTTTCATAGCATCTTCTTCCAAGATGCTAGCATGGCATAGCCTATAGTGGCTAGGTTCAAAGGCCCTACCCTAACATAGAGTGGCCTAGCTTTTCACCACAAGTGAACCACTATATTCATGGGCATGTCACCATTAGTCTACTTGCAATGCTTGTGCTACTCAAAGTGCTCCATAACTTCTCCTCACATAGTCATAGCATCAATTTCATGTTATCCTTAGTAGCAAGACTACTTAGGTGCATAATCTAGAATAACTCATTCCAATCATGCATCCCTATCTTTCCAAAATCCTTTCTTAGAATTGTCTCCATGTTTCCCAAAATCAATGATGTTGCATCCTTCATTACATTCACCAATGTCTTGTCCACATCTACCAACCTTCTATGCCTTCCTCCAACCATGACATGATGATCTATTCCATCCAAAAAAGCTAATAAAATGTCCTCTTGGTGGTCAATGTATCAAAGTTGGCACCCACAATCAATGACATAATGCCATCACTAAAAACTACAAGCCCTTCAAGGTTATCCACATGACTATCATTTGGGCATGCCATGTTGAGATGGCACTAAGCTTCAAAATTGGCTAACTAAGCCCAGATACAGCACTAGACCTAGGCCTTATGTATAATGTAATGCAATGTAATGCTAGACCTAGTCCTCTTAACTCATCAATAAGGAAAAATTTTGTACCTTTTAAATATCTTTCCAAAGTTTAGAATTGAGTCTAGGTCCCAAAAATTGCATATTCATATAACCAAATAGGATGGATGATAATTTGAAAATTTTACATTTTGAATTTCCAAGCCTAAAGTCCTAAATCTTTATACTTTCTTATGAAAGCATAAAAAGCCTTGAAATCTCTGATATTCTTTTATTGATATACTTCCCTCACTTGTAATTGTTCATATAAATGTAATCCAAATATTTAAAATAATCTACTATTTACACCTTGATCCCTCTGAAATAGAAGTTATAACATATACTTCTTGTATTCCAGCTTATCAATTTGGTTTTATCCACATTTACTCAAATACTAGATGAGTGGCACTAATATTCTAAAATTTTCATTATATTTTGCATACCTTCTACAATAGTGGAGAGTAAGGCAACATCATCTACATACAAATAAAGATTCCTTGCTTGGAATCTAATTTTGATAACATGACTATCTTGCCCATTGCATAATCATTCTTGTATTTTATCAATAAAGATACCAAAGAGATTTTGAAAAGTGAACAATCTTACTTAACTTCAATTTTTCCCTAGAAGTAAAAAATTTTTCTTTGAATTGCTATTTGTAGTTTTAATAATTACTTCCTCATATAATCTTTGAGTTGTATTCAAATCAAAGGAGACTAATTTTATATCAACATAACCATATTTTTATCTATTTTTATATTTTTATCTAATTATATTTTTATCTAATTATAAAATAAATGGAAACTTTTTTGTTAGGCTAGTGGACCAATTTTATCTAAAACTTGCTTAATACTTTGCCTTAACATGGTTAGCTGTAGCTTAAAAATTGATTCTCTTTCCTAATAAAGTGTCTAGCTATTATTCACAATAATTATTTGATAATTATTCAAATTATAAATGTTAATTATAATAAAGGAAACCAAGAAAGAATTAAACATGGAATTTGTATTTCAAATATTCATTGTTTTACCACTAATCCTTTTCATAGTTAAAATATCATTTATTGAATCTAAATTTAAACTATAACTATAATTTTGCCACTTCATTGATAGTTCTATCCAAGCAATGATGTGGGAAAGAAAATTTTCAAGAGGATACCTTATCCTATTTAATCAAATTCTAACTAAGGCTTAAGATAAGGTACTTATAGCTGATGCTTACAAATATTTTCCTAACTTTTATAGATTTATTTCCAATTCCATTGAAAATTATAATTTAACCATGAGCATGAGATATCAAAGTAGAGGATGGGTGATTCAGGTTGGGCCTAGCAAATATTTATTGCTTTTCCCAATTAGCCCATCCATCCCCAAATGTGGCAAGTTTGAAGTTATAAGAAGGGATGTTGGAGCCCATATCATTGTTGGGCCCAATTTTAACCATGAACTTGTTGTCCATCACCACAACATACAACTTAGACTAGGCAACCTTCACATCAGTATTGGGCAGCAAACTCATAAACAATGAGATGTTAGACTAACTTAGAATTTTCTTGTAGAATTAAACTCATCAATAATGAAATGTTAGCCTAGTAGTAATATTATTTATTTAAAAGCTCCAAGTTATGGATTTGATTTTAGTGGGAAATGCTAAATTACATATCTTGGGATATACCTATTTTGGGTTCCAAAAACACAACCACTAAACCTATTTAGAGTATATGTTTTCAAATTACTATTTATAGTATTTTTTTCAAGAAACTTAAGTGAGTTTTTCCAAAAAAAGAAGAAGAAATTTTTAGTCGGATATCTCTATTTATAATTAGACTTTATTTGACCATAAGGTTTTCTTTATCACTAAGAAAATATTAAAAG
The DNA here is from genome assembly GCA_015680685.1 of Gnetum montanum. Classification (NCBI taxonomy): domain Eukaryota; kingdom Viridiplantae; phylum Streptophyta; class Gnetopsida; order Gnetales; family Gnetaceae; genus Gnetum; species Gnetum montanum. The sequence continues at coordinate 1,242,765 of MNCI01000556.1, read as the reverse complement.
CTTCATAGTATTGAAACACCACAAAATTTTCCATGTTACGACCAATCTTCATCATGTAGCTTTCACCCCATGAAATCCGAGGCAAAATTTCACTATAAATGTGAAAATTGTCACCCACGATTTGGGGTTGAGAAATGCCTCATAACTGGTCAAAGCATCATTTCCCAAGTGAAGAAAAGTCACCTAGTATATATATTTAGGCTTGGGAGGTCAAAACTTCCTTTTGGGATGCCAAAAAAGGTAATTTGATATGCATTTTTATATGTTGGAAACACCTATAGGGGGTAGATCTAACCTACCCCTAACTTGGAAGGGTGGTGCTTTTAGAGACTTTCCGCCCTTCAATGTTGAGACTAAATGCACAATTTGAAAATTTTACTCAAACTTGGAAACTTTCCCCTATTTAAACTAGAAAGTTTTTTCCAACCTACAAAGTTTTTCCCTGCATGGAAATCAAGAAAAAAAATTAATTAATTCATACACTTCAACATTGACCAACCACTTCAACAAGCATGGTGGAGACCTCGGCATGGAAGATTCTTCTCCAACATAGAAGCTATGCCCTAGTTACTATTTATAGTAAATGGAATGGCCATGGGGGGGAAGAAATTAGTATGTTTAGTGACCCCCCAAATTTGGGTGCCCATTTCACCTAAAATTAGCTACCAATTTGTAGCAAAATTACATCAAATTTGCAGCCATTTGTAAGTGTTTCATAGCCAATTTATAGCCCAATCATAGCCACTTTACAGCCCCATTCATGGCCCAAAAAGCCTATAAAATCCAAAATCCAATACCAATTATAGGTTTAGCATTTTAAACAAAAGTGGAGAATTTTTGACAAGAAAATTCTCACCAAAGTTCAGCCATTTTTCACAATTCCACACTTGGGGCATTTTCAAGCACTCAAGAGCTCTAGCAAGTTCCCATACTTGCATTCTCTTGATCCCCAACATGGAAGCATTATAGCCTTCAGTGACCCAACTTGAAAATCCAAAGTTTCAATAGTGAAGAGAGGTTTGATAGCATCAAGAGTGGCTTAGCACTTAGATCGTGGAGCACATCAAATTGGCTTCAATGGGCTTTGAAATTTTGTACAAGTGAATCCTTTCTTTCTTGCTCATCTAGTTACCATATTTTGTACACATTTCTCTATCTTATTCTTTATTCTTTTCTTAATAAAGTTTTGAGTTTTGAGCTTTTTGTTTAATAGAATTAAATTTATTATTTGTGCATTATCTAGATCTATTTATATTTACATGTTTTACATATCCTAAATCCCATTGATCTACTGGACTAGCCAGGGTGCCCCAAATCCCATTTTTATCATGAAGGCCTTGGGGGTTCAAGGTTTAGCAATTTCTTGAATAAAGGATCATTGGTTTTCTAATTCTAGCAATCAAGGTGTTTGGTCACAACAACTTTTCTTAAAGCTAGAAGAACCTTTGCCTAAATTTTGTAGCCAAATCTATCATTTTCATAGCCATTTGAAAACTTTTCCTTCATTTCTTGCAGCCAAAACCCTTGAGAAATTAATGACAGCCTTTCTTTCCATGTGACCAAAACTACAACATGGAGGTTGCAGGTGGTTGGGTTTTGGTTTTTCATAGCACTCACTATAAATTTTAAAGCCCAAAGCTAGAATTGATATCTCTTTCCCCCATTATTTGTTTTTACCAAAATTTTATTTTCTAAATTTTAAAAGAGGATTGTTCAACTCATCTATGAATTTATTTTTCCCTTCCATTTTTCCAAGATGAGAGAATTAGTAGCTACTTGGAACCAATTTTAGTGAAAAAATACTAACTTTTCACTTTGGTTTTCAACCTTTCCTCCCTTCAATGTTGAGGTAGGAGGTGTGATATTCCCATCATCTAACCCTCCTTCTTTCCCCCCTCTACCACACCTAGCATGAAGGTAGTTGGGAGGCTAGTGTTGGTGAACATAGGAATCAATTTTATAACTAGATCTACTCTTGTTGCAAGTTGAAAGACATTTTCTAGCAAAAACTCTCATCGAATCCAATGCTACAGGTGTTTTGGATGGTGAAATTTCACATCTATTGTGGTGGAAACCTCAGTGTGGAAACTACAAGTGGTTTGGGTGGTGAAATTTCATGACATCTATTGTGAATTCCTAGAGAAAAGCTAATGTGGAAGCCTTGGTAAGCATTTAATTTTTATTGACATAAACTTTCTCACTAAACTAATGTTGGTTTCCATACCAACCAAGCCTACCTTTCCCTCTTTTTTGGTGAAAGTTGAAAACCTACCAAAACTATCTTTGGAAACTACCAAATTTCCATTTTGGTCATCAAGCTTTTTCTCCCTCTCTCTAATGTTGGAATAGGAAGGTGTGATATTTCCATTATCTCATCCCCCTTCTTTCCCCCTACCATACCCAGCATAGAGGCATGTGGAAAGCCAACTTGGATAAGGTTTAAAGCCAACATTATCAATATTCTATTTCTAGTAAAGGGGTAAACCCGTCTTATCCCCCACTTACTAATTATAGAAAGTATATAATTTTTTTAGCCATTTTCATTTCCTCTAAAAATTTTGATTTCCATTCACTATATTTTACTCCTATCTTAACATTTATAGCTCATTTAAGTAATTATTAGCACTATAACCATGCCTTTTTTGAAAATCCACCAAATTTCCCTTCAACTTCAATGGTGAAGATCATAACCAACAAGTCATAAGGGTCTATGATCCAAAAGGCCCTATAGTCATTGAGTGCATGTGATCTTTGAGAGTTAGAGGGGATAGTTCTAATTTTTTAGCCATTAATGATGATCACTATAACTTTATTTGTGCCAAAATATAGGTAGGCATGCTAATTCCTCGAATTGAAGCTAAAGCCAAGAGGGAATTTTAGCTCATACATAAGGGTTGGAAAGAATACATCCCTTTCCCATATGAATAAGTTCCTCTAAATGACATCTATTCTAGTTTTCTAGCCCAATTTCTTGCTATAGAGGAGCAAGATGACTAGCCTACCTTTGGGAAATAACAATAAGAAGAGAATGAATATAGGGTAGAATCTAAGCCTGAAAACATCCTTTGAGGGTTATTTAACCAAACATCCTCCAATGTCATAGAACCTTCCCCTCATGATTTTATTTTCTCCATGGGCATAATACCACCATCTTCCACTCCTTTGCACCCTACTACAGCAAATCCCACGCTGATTGTACTAACACATCACACTCAATGAATGCCATAAACAATAAATTATAACATATCAATGTCATTTTCAACCTAGCCATGAAATACAAAACCATAATTGGTGGGCTTTACCACTGCATATCTAATAACTACTTACATGAGATCCACCATGAGACCCCCCACAACACAAGGGTCACACTCTACATTTGTCATGTTTGTGCCACAAGTACTAGCACAAACATATTTTTCTTTATTTGGCCCACAAGCCACAACCATATTACAACCTTTTCCTTCTTTCATGAAACCCATAGTGAGGCCAAAAGCCTCACAACAAATATCAAAAGCTTATGTACAAACTTTACTACCTTGATCCACAATCTCTTATCCAAGTGTTCTCACAAACTAAAAACATAGAGGATGTTGTAGAAGCCAACCATGATCCAGCCCACATATCATATAAAAACCAACATGCTTTAAGAGACAAAGAAAAGAGTAAACAAAGTGACACTACTACACCAACCATGACCAAGGAAAACAATACCACAAACCAAGGGCTAAAGGTCAACCCCCACAAGGCCCCTACTATTGACTATAGTAACCAACATTCAACTTATGGGACTAACACATCAATAAAAAAGAGACCTAACTTTGAAAGGAAGGATAGGTTTTAGTATACTCAGTTGCTACTAAAACCATCTGAGTTTCTTGATCAACTATTAATAGGTGGGCTCATGCAACATAAACAAGTGACTAAAGATAATCAAAAGAAACATGAACGACTATGCGAAATAGCCAAAGATCCCTCTTGGGCAATGAAAGATGATCACCCATTTCCTAGATACTTCAAGCTAGAGTACTTCTACCATTATCATCAACTAATTGGTCATGATACAAACTTTTTATTTATGCTAAAGTATGATCTACAAAGGAGGATAGATAGGAGGGAACTATTCTTAGATGCTTCTAACTTAGTTTGACCACAAAACTAGTCAATGAAGGTCTATAAATACCTATTGAATGCCAATGATAGTCATTATGTTATTTCGGCATTCAACATTAATGGAAATTAAAGACCTACAAGAGAACTATTTATGATCCAAGTCCCCTTTATAATAAGAGGGCTTCTTTAGCTTCCCATAGCTCCAAATCTTCCTTTATTCTGAGGGTACCATCACAAATACCTTTGAGAGAACCTTTTGTCATCAAGGTCCCTTAACCTAATACAACCAAAATAGTTGTATCCGAACCATTCATAAAATGACCCCTTGTAATAGCCAATGCTAATACCTCTTCCTTACAACCAATGGCTAACAACCAAAAAATTTCAGCCATCCAAAGGAGAAAGTATAAGAAAAATCTTGATAACAACGGAGACAAGTAGACAAAGGCATGAAAGAAAGTGGGCCCACCAAATCCCAATTCCATCTAGGCTACACCTATGACCTCCTTTTCCCTATCTCTTTTAATCAACAAGCCATAGGAGGATTTTGAAGTACATAACTAGAATAACAAAGAAGAGCCACAATAGCCATAGCCTAAAACTAAAGTCTAGATTTTGGGACATATGGAGGAAGTAAAGCACAACCAATATGACAAGTCCATGATCAATGACAAAAAATTTTTAGTGCAATGGACCAAGTTAAGTAATCCCTAAAGTAGAAAAAAAATACCTTATGATTATATGATCTAATTATGACTTCTACCACACATCATGAGGTGCTAGTCAAAATGTTAACTTCCATACCTATTAGTCAGGATATCCTTGCTAATGAGAAATCCATTCATGCAGTGATGATTCCTCCCTCATCATGGGAGGACAAATCAACACCCTTAACATTTCATAATAGAGAAATTAAGGTTAATCCCCAAAATGGCAACGTGACTACAACCCCTCTACTCATAATCATATGCATGGCAAAATTTAAAATACATCAAGTGCATGTTGATGATGGAGCAACAACAAATGTCATCCCATGAACCATCATTGAACTCTTGGGCTTAATTAAGTAGGTACAACCTATGACGACTACAACTATTAAGTCCTTCAATAGATCAATTTTTTCCATTAAGGGTTATATCCTATTAGATTTTATAGCCAGAGAACAATTTCCTACAAACACAAACTTCTTGGTGCTGGAAGAAACACCAAGATTCAACTTGATCCTAGGAAGACCTTGGTTGGCTCAATTACAAGCTGTCTCCTTGTCCATCCATAAAGAAATTCACCTTCCTTACAAAGGAGGTAAAATCATCATTCATGGTAACAATGTGGCTCCTGTAGCTATCAACAATGATAAAATAGTAGTCTAAGCTCCTAGCCATGAAGGGAAAAATCGCAAGACAACCAACAATGATAATGAATGTGATACACTATGGGATGAACACCATTTTAACATCATAAGTGAAGGGGATGGTAGGTACAAGCTTGTGCAAAGTAGGCCTTACTCACTCCCTAATCTTGCAAAGTTTAGGAGGAGTTTACTCAAGTAAAGTTCACCCTAACCTTCCCAAGCCTTTATGACTAGATGCAATGATAGCCAAATAGCCTTATTTTTTGCTTTTTTAATTTATTATATTTTTGTTATTTTATGCACACAAACTATGCATGTAGCCTAAATCCATTTGGAACATTATTTATTTGTGATAGCCTTCCTTTATTTTTACTTATTTTTTAAGAAATTAAGAAATTAACTCTTTCAGACATGGCCTACTAAGGCATAAAAGTGGCACTATGGTCTGCTATGACCTTAATCTATCATTCTCATCTACTAAGACATAAAACTAGCACCACTATCTGTAAAGGCCTAAAATTGGCACTTTGGCCCACTAAGGCCTAAAACTGGCATTATTATCTACTATGATTTTAAACTAGCATTCTCGTCTACTAAGATGTTAAACAGGAAAAATAGCCATAATTGCACAATATGACCATGGTTTGCTAAGGCTTAAAACTAGCGTCATGATCCACTATGACCTTAAACTTGCATTCTTATCTACTAAGATGGTAAACTGGCAAAGTAGCCATAATTGCACAATATGACCATGGCCTGCTAAAGCCTAAAATTGGCACTATGGCCCACTAAGGCCCAAAATTGCGACTATGGTCCACTATGACCTTAAATTGGCATTTTTGTTCACTAAGACATTAAACTAGCAAAGTAACCACAATCAAAATTATATAACCTAAGTCTGCAATGGTCTAAAACTAGCAAAGTAACCACAATCAAAATTATATAACCTAAGTCTGTAATGGTCTAAAACTAGCAAACATTCCTTTTATTATTACTTAGCCTACTATCTCATCGATTAGCCATTTGATTCTATAAACAAAAAACATCAACATAGCCATTTTCAACATTTACAATAGAGATACATATAGCCAAGAAATAATACCAAAAACTCAAATTTAAAATTAAATGTCCATAACATACATAGCCATAACCATAATGTGTAGCAATGATGTTAAAGAACAACCATCAATAACATAGTTTTTGCTAACCATAGCCATCAACATAGAGGAAAAAACAAATAGCCAACAAGCTAAACTAAAGGAGGTAGCTAAGTAGCATCCAGAGGAAGAGGTGTTGGGTCATTCCCACCTTCACTGCTAGGGCTACCAATGTCTCCTGAGGCCTAAAATGCAACAACATATGGCCAATTAGTAAACCATAGCCAAAATCATAACTAAAGAAAACATTATGACCAATTAGATTTTTTTAACAAATTTGGAAGACATTCTAGTTGGAGGTGAAATTAGCCTTTGTACAAAGCTCTAAGGTGTTTATCTAAATTGGCTTAAGGAATTTTATAAAAAATCATTATTACAACCTTTCAAACCAAAAACATTATGACCAATTAGAATTTCTTAATAGGTTAGAAAAACATCCTAGTCAAAGGTGAAATTAGCCTCTATAAAAAGCTTTAAGGTGTTTATCCATATAGGCTTAAGGAATTTTACAAAAAGTGTTATTACAACTTCTTAAAGCAAAAACATTGTGACCAATTAGAATTTCTTAATAGGTTAAAAAAATAGCTAGTCAAAGGTGAAATTAGCCTATGTAAAAAGTTCGAAGATGTTTATCTAAATAAGCTTAAGAAATTTCATAAAAGGCACTATTACAAACATTCAAAGAAAAAGCATTATGGCCTATTAGATTTACTTAGCATATTTAAATAGAACATATAGTTGTAGGTGAAATTAGTCTCTATAAAGAGCTCTAAGTTGTTTTCCTAAATTAGCCTAAGTAATTTCATCACAACCTTACATAACCTTGCATTATGACCAATTGGAATTTCTTTACAAATTTAGAGAAAAATCCCTAAGCCAAAGGTGAAATTATATTCTATAGAAAGCTCTTAGGTGTTTATCTAAATTAGCTTGAAATTACGTAAAAAAATTAATACCATATTTTATAGCCATTATAACCAAAAAAATTATGCAAAAACTATATCTTAGTGTAAATTATGCATAAATCAAGGAAAAGGCATCTAAATTATGCATAAATCTAGAAGAAAGCAAGCATAAGTTTAGAAAATGCATATAAAATTATGCAAAGCATGCATAAATTTGGAAAAAATATTTAAAAGATGCGCAAATTTAGAAAAAGCATGATAAGCTTAGAAAAAGCCATGAAGCCATAAAAAAACTTATGTAAAATAGAAAAAGCTTTTGTTGTACTAGAAAAAGTAAAAAGAAGAAAAGATTAATTGACCACTTCTATTTTTGGCAATGTACTACAATAGTGAGTTTTGCCATGATCTGCAAAACCTTAGCAAAAAAATCATTAAAAATTCATGTTTAACTCACTTATTGTGATTCCACCTTCATTGGAAAGCTGAAGTAAAATTCTATCCATCCATGACTAGAAAATATCAAAATCCATGGTTGTTTTCTTATGAAAATCTTACAAATATACATGAAATTACGAAAGTGACACAAATAGCCTAACTATGCAATATTAAGGAAAATAGTCATAACTCCCTCATTTTAAAGAAAATTTAAGCAAGAAGACAACCATCACGAAGCTTAAAAAAGGGACTATAAACCCATAACCTTTGATTTCACAAATATGTATCTATTTTAGTGAGAAAAAATACATAATTTGGCTTGATTTTTCATAACAAGACTTTGAAGATCCCAAATCCTAAACTTTATATAGCCATTAAAACCACTGAAATAGCCAAAATTCTCATACTCCATTTAAATTCACATCAAAATAATGGGGTAATATTTTGTTAAAACTTAATTTTTACAAATCATAATGTCTAGATCTGAAAAAATAGCTATACCCCAAGTTTTTGAGAAAAAAAGCACACAACAACAAGGCCTATTTTGAAAATCAAACCTGCAAAAGCTAAATCAATAAAAAAAAACCATAGATCTACATGTAAGTAGCCAAAATAGGATGTGGGATTTTGTTAAAATTCTGACTTAATCCCCCTATCAAAGTAGATCTGAACAAATGGCCCTAACACTTAGAAGGTAAAAAACTAGAAAAAAAACCATGAACACAAAGGAAAAAATAGGTAGAATTGCCTACCTTGGAGCAATTATAGATGGAGCCTAGATGGAGATAGGCCTAGGAACCTTTAAAAACTTCCTTGAATGCTCATCCATCCTCTGAATTGTGGGATTTTTTACTTTTTCCTCCTCTCTATTTGGGCACCATGGTAGACTCAACATAGAGAGAAGAAAAAAATTTAAAAGGCATGAGAGTTCTAAGCTAGTTATAGGGAAGATAGGAGGCTTCCATGCTAAATATTGGTTGTAGATACTATAATAACCTCTACTAGAGCTCTCCTCCAATGCGTTGTTGCTGAAGAATGGCAATTATGATCAAAATTTGCAAATTTTGTCTTTAAAACCGACCTAAACCTAAACAAAACCCTAGCCACTAATTTAGTGCATCATGACTATAAGTGCACTAAAATAAAAGAGGGAAATGTTTAGTTCATGTTGATTTTATGGGGGAAATAACTCACTTTTAAAAATTTTAAATTTTTGAATTGTGGGCCCCACACTGTGCCTTCCCTTTTGATCAAACTTACTTCAATGCTGCAATTGTTACTAATTTCAACACTAAAGACATTATGACAACCTTACCATGTAGCCACACTAGGAATACCATGCCTAGCAAGGACACATGTTTATCATTTTATAGATTTGTTAGACTTACAAATATCTTTCTATTTTTAGCAACCTAGACTTACCTTTCTCAACACCAACTTTTCAAATTTAGGTAAAACATTAACATGGCTAAGCATCATGGATTTCCATGATAGGGCAGTAGCTCCTAGCATTGAAGAAGGGTGTTGACAATTAATCTTACCTCCCAACACCCATCTAGTACAAGTTTGACTCTAAAGTGGACCACACCTGATCCAGAACCCTTACAAGTATCTCTGGCAGGCTCAAAACCTCACCAAACCTAGTTGAAACTAGCCAAAACTAGTTGAAACCTAGGATATGGTGTTTTCCATGCTAGGGGAGACTTCTTCAATGCTGATCCTTTCAACCTCAACATGGATAAATTAGGTGAAGCTAAAAATTACATAAGTTGATGACTTAATGACCATTTGTTGATATATGGTGATCCATAGACATTGTTGAAAACCTTTGGAGTTTCTAGAAGCCTCAAAATGAGTCAAAAATCATAAAAATCTACCATCCTCCTCATAATCACACTAGGGCAATCATTCCTAGCATGGAAGAAATGTGGGAAGTTCCATGAGGTACTTGGAAGCCTCCAAACTATCAAATCTTGACACCTAACATTAACCATCAACACTGGCAACCCTCGAGGTTGACGTGCATGGTTGATTAGCTACAAATCTAGCCTAGATCTGACTTTCTTAACTCAAGAGACCTCTTTCATGCTAAGCCTTACATCCCTACTATGGAAAAATGGGAGGAAGCCTCAAAATACCCTCATAATGCCCAAAACAACCAAATCTTAACCTTATGCACTGATGACTAATGTTGGCAACCCTATGAGCACTCATGCATGACCAAATTAATTAAAAATGATCAAAAAAACTTTCCCCCCAATTTTCCATACTAAGCATGGAAGCTCTAGTGTGGAAAAAGGAGGGGAAGTTCAAAACATACCTTATGACCCATGAAATAGTCAAATTTTAGTGTCAGATGATAGTAGACAACATTAGCAACGTTAGAGGCATGCATGCATGATCAAAAGTGATAAAAAATGACCAAAAATATTTTTCCCAAATTTTCCATGTTGAGCATGGAAGCTCCAACATGGAAAAATGGGGAAAGTTCAAAAAATTATTTATGAATCTTGAAATAACGAAATCTTAACATCAAGTAGTTGTCATCATCAGCGGAAACCTAATAAGCCTGTATGCATGCCTAAGAGTAGCCAAAAGTAATCAAAAATAATTACCCCTAATTTTCTATTCTAATCATAGAAGTACCAATATGGAAAAATTAGGGGAAGTTCAAAAATTATCTTATGACCTTTGATATAACCAAATTTTGACATTAGATGTTACGTAGCCAATGTTGGCAACTTAGGAAGCCTACATGCATGTCCAAAAATGATAAAAATGATCAAAAAGATTTTCCCTTATTTTTTTCATGCTAAGCCTAGAAGCCATAGCATGCGAAATGGGGGGGAATTTTATAAAATGCCTTGTCAACCTTGAAACAATGAATGTTTGACATCAAGTAGCAATAGTAATCACTAGCAACCCTGAAAATCTGCATGCATGGTGAAAATCAACAAAAAATATTTTCCCCCATTTTTCCATATTAAGCATGAAAACCCTAGCATGGAAAAAGGGGAAAAATATAAAAAACCACTCATCAATCTTCAAGATAGTCAAATTTTGACACCAAGCATTGACCATCATTGCCAGCAACCTTAGGAACCTGCATGCATGATCAAAATTGATAATAAAGCATCAAAAATATTTCCTCCCATTTCTCCACACTGAGAATAGAAGCCCTAACATGTAAAGATGGGGGAAGTCCAAAAACCACTTAAAACACATCTAAAATAACTAGGTTTAGCTCTAAACCATAGTCTGTAACCTCGATAACCTGGGAGGTTGACATACAAAATCGATTGAGGTCAAAATTGGTCAAAACTGAACTCCCCCTTATTTTCCATGCTAATCTTTCTAACCCTAGAATGGAAGAAAGGGGGAAGCCAAAAAACCACTTAGGGATACTCAAATATGCTAAAACTTAACACCAAACCCCATTCCTCAACCTTGGTAACCCCAGAGGTTGACATGCAAAGTTGATTGAGGTAAAAATTAGTCAAAGTTCCACTCCCCTTTATTTTCTAGGTTGAGCTCTCTATCCCTAGCATGGAAGAAAGTGGGAAAGACAAAACACCACTTAGAAATTCCCAAAACTATCAAATTTTGACATGGAGCCATAACACTTGACCTTGACAATTCCAAGAGGCAATATGCATGGTCGATTGTGATCTGAATTGGCCTAGATCTAGGATTCTTACTTCTTCAATGATAGAGTAACATCCTTAATGTGAAAACAAGGGAGGAAAGTTTATTTTCCACTTTTTGAGGTAAGATGACACTCTTAAAAAAGAAAGATCTTTGCCAAAGAAGCCTAGGACCTCACATCCTCAAGATTTTAGTTGTTTAACTTTGTCCCAACCTCCAAAATTCATTCCCTCCATTCTTCCATGTTGGGCTAATCCCATAGCATGGAAACATTAGTGAATACCTTAAGTACCCTTAAAAAACCTTCAAACATGCTGCAAATCAGCCAAAAACGTGCAAAATCGAAGTCTGTAGCCCTAGGGGCCTAAAAACCTGGTTAAAATTCTCCAAAATCACTCTAAATTCATCAAATAGGTGTCCCCTTATATTTCCATTCTAAGGATATGATAATAAACATGGAAGAATGGGGGAAGTTATTTCAACACCTATTGACATCTAAAATGGCCTTCAATTGCCTTGGAATGAAGCTGAGAGATGCACAAGTTTAGGTCTTGGATCCAGCCACTTGTTGAAGCATGTTTGATATTGTTTTTTATTTTATTTTTCTTTCCCATGCTAATCCCCATCTTTTTCACACTATCCAACATATAAACAAAGGGGGAAGGCCTTAGAACCTTCTTTTTGGCCCTTATAGACCTACAGGGAGCCCAATTTTGATGGGTTTGACCCTTTGCTACCTTGGAAAGCTCTTGGGAATTCAATTTTGGACCTCTAAACATTCCAAAATATATTTTCCTATGGCCTCCACACTAAGGGTCCTTGTTTCCATCCTAAGCCTAGTGTGGAAGCCTCAAGGCACTTGATTTTTGGGTCTAGATAGCCCAGAAATAACCCTAATTAATGTTTGATCTTACCTAATAGCCTTGTAGCCTTAAAACATGGCTCACTAAGGCCTAAAACTAAAAACACTTCATCATTTTTTACCTATATTAATTAAATTTTATCATATATGGCCTATTTTACTTGATTTTTGACTTATTATGTAATGTTTTAGCTTGTTTTTTAGACTTATGTTGTGTCATGAACATAGTTGACCTTGTCTGGCCTCTATATAGCTCTATATGTCCTTTATTTGTCTTATTATAGCTCTATTTGTCTTTTTTCAGCCTTTAAATTATATCAAATAGTGGGGTTTGACCTTCCCTTACCACCATTTGATACCATATGACCATGGCTTGATAAGTCCTTAAACTAGCATCATAGTCCACCAAGATCATAAACTAGCATCATGATCCACTAAGGCCTTAAATTTATGAAATTATAAACTCTATTTATTAGTTGTATCATTACTCTTTATGTTTCCTCTTGTTTGACCTTTATGTAACCTTTGTTCAACTCTATTGTACTTTTCTAAATTGACCTCATCTCATTAATGATCTTGGATGGCCTTAACTACATTAGATTTGCATATGTTTTATGGCATATTAACATTATTTATTCACTTTTACCTAGGTGAAACTTAATTTACTTTTGTTTGATATGTAGGATCAAAGTATGAGTAGTTAGGAGCAAATTAGTTTACCTTTGTACCTACATGGACCTCATGGTGATACTAAACGATGCATCAACTATGATTACCTAGATTTTGAGCCTGAGAGTCTTGTAGATCACATAACCTCAATAGATAAATCTTAATAATGGCTTGAAAACCTAGCAAAAATCCTTGACTTAGAAGAAAGATACATAACTAAAGACCCTTTAGTTGAGGTTCGTATCACAACACATAGTGGTAAGAAGAAACCCCATAAATTAAGTTCTACACTAGAGCCTCAATAAGTCCAAGACATTACTAATGTCTTACAAAATAACATCAAGGAATTTTCCTAGTCATATGAAGATATTCCAAGCCTAGACCCATGTCTAGTCTAGCACAACATCATATTGGATCCTAGCATTAGACCAGTTAAGTAAAAAGTGTGCAAGATTACACCTGATTTGGACTTGGTAGTTCATGATGAAATCTCAAAGCTCTACCAAGAAAGTTTCATTAGGGTTATCTATTATGTAGAATTGGTATCCAACATAGTGGTAGTCCCTAAGAAAAATGGGAGTGTCTATATTTACATTTATTTTTGAGACCTAAATAAAGCCAACATTAAGGATGACTTTCCTTTGCCTTGTATTGATTAGGTTATCGATACTATAGCCTAACATGTCTTGTTGTCCTTTATGGATGGACTCTTGGGATATACCCAAATTATGATCAATCCAAAGCACCAACTTAGCCTAACCTTTATGATCTCATGATGTACTTTTTGTTATACCATTATGCCCTTTAGCCTTAAGAATGCTGGAGCAACATACCAAAGAGTCATGACCTATATCTTTAGTGATTACATGTTAGGTTTTCTTAATGATTATCTAGATGACATAGCCTTGAAGTCTAAAATATCCAATAACCATGCCAATGAACTGGATTTTTTTCTTAAATGATGCCTCAAATATGAGCTTAGGCTCAATCCTAAGAAGTGTGTCTTTGGTGTCAAGACTAGTAAGATGCTTGGCTTTGTAGTCTCTAGGGTAGAGATATGTGTAGATCCTAATAAGGATAAAACCATATCAGAATTGGTAGCACCTACCAACCTTAAAGAGCTTTAGAGATTAAAAGGTAGACTATAGTTTATTTGTAGGTTTATTGCTATGCCTATAGATAAGTTATAGCCCATGCACCACTTTCTTAAGAAAGGAGTTCACCATGAGTGGATGGTTCAATGCCAAGAAGCCTTTGAAAACCTTAAGTAAGAATTAACATGGCTACCTATAGTCGACCCTCTATAAGAAGGTAAACCATTTTACATTTATCTCATCATTTTTGATACATCCATTGCCTCTCTACTCTATCAAAAACATGATGATGGAGTAGAAATGCTTGTATACTACCATAGCCATGCATTAGTAGCCCACAAGACCTGATACACTAAAGTGGATAAGAATTCTCTAGCACTAGTCTTCTCTTAGAAGAAATGGAGAGACTACCTCTTTAGAATTCAAGTTAGCATAATTTGCAAGGACAAAATAGTTAGAGCCATAATAACCAACATATATGAAAGTAGTTTTATAGCTTGATGAAAAGCCATAACCATAGAATTCTACCTCCATTATGTCTCTTAATCCTCAACAAAAGGTCAAGCTATAGCTATACAAATTACATTTTCACCTATTGATAATCAAGCAACCATAAACCTTGACTTCCTTGATAAATACATTAACATGAATAGCCAAGTACTTGAGGGTTATGAGGCAGTCATGAACCTTGACAGAGCTTTAACTACCCATGAGGCTAGTGTTGCTACCATCATAACATTCCCATCTGGTGAGATCCAACCCTTTGCTTATCATTTTGTATTCCCATGCATCAATAACATAGTGGAATATGAGGGTTTGATCAAAGGGATAATGGTAGCTCATGACCTGGGAATTATATGCCTAGCCATCAAAGGTAACTCACAACTTGTAGTTAACTAAGTAACCAAAATCTATGCATGCAAAGTTAAGTATTTATACCCTTACTATGACCAAGGAAAGAAATTATTACAATAATTCATAAATTTTGATATCCAAAACATACCTCGATATGAAAATGCCATAGTTGATGCAATATCAACATTATCCCTTAGTGTGATGCTAGATGTGTATAGCAAGTTGCCCATCTTAATTGTGGACTACACTACTTCCATCACACAAAATAGTAAGGATATCATTGTGGCCATTGTTCATGCTGCCCCTCCCAAGTAATGGTATGACAATATTAATTTATACCTTATGCATGATGAATCCTCACAAGGCATGACTACTTCTCATAAGAATGTCATATACAAGAAATCAAAGCAATATATCATCATAGGTGATAACACATTATGTTGATGATCCTATGATGGCATACTCCTAAAGTACTTAGGTAAACCTGAAGCTAGAATAGTCCTAGAGGAGGTTCATGAGGTTGTTTCTAAAGGACATATAGGACCTAGAACCATGGCCACTACGATTAGATAGTTAAGCTACTATTGGCCTCATATGGAAAGTGACTATTTGCAAAACATTAAGCGATGTGGCACATGCCAATGATATAGCAACCTAATACATGTATCACCAACTAAGTTACATAAAACGCAAATACCATGACCATTTCAACAATGGGGGTTGGATATCATTGGACCTATAATGCCCAAGTATACCATAGAGAATAGCTTCATCATCACGACAATTGAATGCTTTACCAAGTGGGTTGAGGCTATTTTCCTAAAGAAAACCACATCTAAACAAGTTTGTAAGTTTATCTTAGATAACATTATCACTCATTTTGGCATACCCATGACCATAGTTACAAACAATGGACCTTAATTTAGTAACCAAGAAATGAAGCAATTCTATCACAACCTAGACAGTAAGCATTCTTTCTCTTCACCTTACTACCCTCAAGCTAATGGACAAGTAGAACCAAGTAACAAGGCCATCATCAACTTGCTCAAGAAAATTCTCAACAAGAGCAAGTGGAAGTGGCATGAGTGGCTTGTCCATGCATTATAGGCATATAGAACAACCTATCCCATGGAAACCCGCATGATCCATTATAGCCTTATTAATGATTTGGAAGTCATTTTACCTCTTGAATTGTAGGTGTCATCACTCTAAGTAGCCTTGACTAACTTCATCAAAAATAATTAGAGTAAGGAGTTTCGGATAGTAGAACTATATTTAGTGGAGGAGTGGCATATGCAAGCACTCACTCACATTGAGCAACTATTTTGTAGCAAAATTATATCAAATTTGCAATCATTTTGTAGTCGATTTGCAACTATTTCACAACCAATTTGTAGCCTAATCATAGCCAATTTGTAGTCCCATTCATGGCCCAAAAACCCTATGAAAGTCAAACTCCAACACCAATTATAGGTTCAGCATTTTTGAAAAAAGTGGAGTAGTTTTTGATAAGCAAATTCCCACTAAATTTCAGCCATTTTTCACAATTTCACACTTGGGGCATTTTTAAGCACTCAAGAGCTCTTGCAAGTTCCCATACTTACATTCTCTTGAACCCCAATGTGGAAGCATTATAGCCTCTAGTGACCCAACTTGCATATCCAAAGTTGCAACAATGAAGGGAGGCTCGATAACATCAAGAGTAGCTTAGCACCCAGATCATGGAGCATATCACATTGGCTTTAACAATCTTTGAACCCTTCCATAAGTGAACCCTTCCTTTTCTTTTCATCTAGGCATCATTTTTTGTACACATTTGTCTAACATATTCTTTATTCTATTCTTAATAAATTTTTAAGTTTTGAGTTTTATGTTTAATAGAATTAAATTTATTATTTGTGCATTATTTAGATTAGTTTGTATTTCCATGTTTTACATCTCCTAAATTCTTGGTTGATCTGCCGAATTGGCTAGGGTGCTTCAAATCTTATTTTTATTGTGAAGGCCCTAGGGGTTTGAGGTTGTGGAACTACTTACACCGAGGATCCTTAGTTTTCTCATTCTAGCAATCAACATTTTCAGTTACAAGAAGTATATTAGTAAGATTTAGCATTTTAGTAAACTCAAACGCCATATGTAATACTTTTATTACATGGTTTGATGCATTGAAATAACCCTATCAACTCTATGCCTATCTTTGTCTATAAATATGCACTCACAAATTGCATTTATAGCATCAATTCATTAATATCTTAGTGAAACTATTACATTTTGTTCATTTGATAATTAGAATATTTTTTAAGTGCATGTAGTAGGAGTGAGAAGTGTAGACATCTTTATTCAAACATTGATGTACCTAAGCATCTCGGTATGATTGGCAATAAAGACAAGCTTTGTTCATAAGCCTTGTAGCATTTGGAATTAGCTTGATTTTTACCTAATGAATTTATTAATTGAGAAATTTACTTTAATGCATCAAATTAATTAATTAATACACATAAGTATGACCATTTCAAGCATATATTAACGTTTGGTAATCCTAGTAGTTCTTAATACTTGAAAACCTAGTAACATTACAACATGGCTTAGGATGTGTATGGTGAATGGAAATAGATTGCTTATGTTATGATTAGTTAAGATATTAGTTATTTATTATATTAATCAAACATTTAATTACTTTATTTCCTAGCACTTGGTAATTTAAACCATAAATATAAAATGATAAAAATCATATGCCTTAGTTACTCTTAATCATACACTTGCATTTCACATGTGAAACTGAGAAGACAACAATCATGTCTGTTAGATTCACTTCCTAGACCTAGTGTAGTTAAAGAGCTAAATTTTATCAAATTTGACCAGATTTTTTAGTAAACAATAGTGATTTGGATGTTTTTCATAGGAACTAGTCATTACTAATCATTGGTGCCATTGTTGGGAAATTTAGTTAGCTACATGTGTTATTTAGGAGTTAGTAAAATTATTCAAAGATTTTGTAATGAACCTTCAATTTGTAATCATTAAAAATAATAATCATAGTAAAATCACACTTTTTTCCTTTAAAGCTAATATGTCTTCTTCTTACAAGGTTAAATATCCATCATTGTTTAAGCATACTTCTAATCAACAAAGGCATGAAGGGTTAAAACAACCAGTGCCCCAACAATGCATAGTGGTATATACTCATCTTGATGAGTATGTACTAAATGTCACCTTCATCCTACATCAAAATGAACAATTTTGGTGAAGAGACATGGAGGACAACATTGTGTTACCACATGATCAATCAGTTCTTGCGATGCTACTCTAAGCTCTTATGAGATTGGGCATCCAGGGACTCAATGCTAAAATGTTATGCAAGACCACGACTATTGAGATTATCATCCCACTAAGGCACAATATAACAAAGATCAAAAATAGGAGATTCATTACAAAGCATAAAATAAAAAATGGTTCACAAATCCCTTGTTTCTTCTAGGCCAAAAAGAGGAGAGGATCCCTTTTTTGGAGGTTATCAATTCACTGACAGTTCTCCCCTTGTCTTTAATGAGGTTTTCCTTAACCAAAACTTATAGTCCACTATAAACAATCATGATTTGGGGAAGAATGGGTCCTATGACCATTGGAGCTAACAAGGTGGGAGTCAAGGCAAGAACATGGACAAGCATCATGATGACAACAAGCATGATGATTATGGCCATAACCAAAGAAGAGGGGCTAGCAAGCACCATGCTAGTGCTAGCTCTCCTCCTTCTTCACCTTTGACACTCTCATCTTCTTCCTCCTCTAGCTTCAACCAAAGCTATAGATGACATGATTGTGATGGAGATGACTGATGGGATAGAGATGATTGTAGGAACCATTGGACTAGTAGATACTGAGACAAAGTCAATCAATGGAGGTTCATCATCACTAAAGAAGGGATAGCAAAGGACATAATAGGCATCATAGCCATCACCAAGTCTATTAATATGATAAGCCTTTTCTTGTAACAAGAAAAAGGTTGAACATTGTAAAGGCAGTAATGAGGCATGTAAAAGATAGTAGAATCAAAATGTTGGATATGAACAATATCTTCAAGTTTGAAAGGGGATACAACTCAGATCCACAAAATTAGCTTTAGGCCTTTTACAATGCTTATGCTTTTTAGAACATTGAAAATGAATGGTAAAAGCTAAATTTGTTCCCAAGGTTACTCATTAAGTAGCTTCAAAGCTAGTATGGGTCCTTAGGACTAAAATCAATCAAATGATGGAGTACGATACTTAAGCTCTTCAATGACAATTATTAGACATACTTCCATGTGTCCAATCTCAAGAATTAGATCCAAGGATAGAGATAAGAAACACATAGAACTTTGGATGTGACCATGGGAAAATATTACTCTCTATTGCACAAGTACCTATGCCATGGCTTTTCTCAAAGGAAGTAGCTCCACCATATCATAGATAGACTTTGAACAAAAATAAGAAGAACTCTTGTGGTTTATGCCCAAGGAAGATCTTAAAAACTTAGAGTTCATAAAAAACAAAGGTTAATTGAGTGGGTAGACAAAGAGGAAGCTAAGTTTTGAAAAAGGAAAATTGTAGAGGAGTACAATTTGAACCCTTCCATTTGAAAGAAGAAAGTTTGATATTGTGACAACGAGGAGAAGGCACCACTTGATGAAGCTATGCAACATAAAACCTTGCCAATTCAAAAATATATTTTTGAAATATTGATCAAGGTAAATTAAATGTGGAATTATTTAAATAAGAAATTTCAAACTACTTTCAAAACTATAGAAGATTCCAAAGAGTAAGGTAGTGATCATGATCGAAGGAGAACGAAAGAAGCTGAATGTACCCACCAAAGGGTAAGGGTAAAGTTACTACCATTGAAGAGGTAGAATCTAAAACAGATGATGATGGTGGGTATGACATCTACCATTATATATATCCTAAGATATGTTTTTTAATTATGTAACACTTATAGGAGCCTAGGATGTACACACTGAATCCTAGATTAGCAAAATGGTAAGCACCTAGAAGGTTGCCTTATCATTAAGGAAACTACATGAAATTCCACCAATAGTAAGCCTACTATACAAGTGGATCTCCACCCTAACCTCATGAGTATTACCAATACTGGTAGCATTCATAGTCATGGGGGATGCCACCACCAAGGTAGTAGTACCCTTATAGGTATCCAGAACCATATGGGTACTACATTTGGTAGTTGATTTCTCTATTTGTCTCTTCCAGTGATGCCTCCTTTCAATACCACTACAACTCTCCTAAATACTATAGAGATAAATCTCTAAGAGTGGAATCCCCATTTTCATTCTATCCTTCTCATCCTTTTATACCTATACTTTCACCCTCAACTCAACTACCACTAGCTCCATCCATGCAAGGTGAAATTCCTATAAAGTTGTAGTAGAGAAACACCATGAGGGCTATTAACTTATAGGAATCTCCTTAGTGAAGTGGTTCAGAAAACAAACCCTAATAAAGACCTTTTTTCTAAACTAGGATTCCTTCTGATCTTTCACATATACCTACAATTGATGATCCTACTTCTCCTTCATCTTCTCCAATATCATTTGAGGATCCTTCAATCCAAATGCCTTCTAAAGTACATAACATGATGTTTATCCATGCTATCACTAATTGGATTAATTCTAGTTATCATCCTAGAAAATGACTTGATCCTGGGAGTCTTCTTATTTATTTGCAAATAACTAGGAATGAGCCTTATAAGGGTCTTCTAGACTTAGTTTCTAGTGTGAATTTGATTTTCCATAAAATGCATGGAGCTTAAAACCTACCTTCAATCAAGAAGAGCAACATTTATCTTCTATTGCTAGATGAGCCCATCACTATTCCCTTGGAACTAGTGAAGGACATTGTAACCATTGTCTGTGGATGGTCCTATTCTATTGACTTCTTAATGATTCATGTTGATAATTGCAAAAGGGTCTTTCCAATCATCATGGCAAGGGCTTGGTTTAGCACCATTGATGCACAACTATGAATTGGAGACCTCTTTTTAAAAGTCTCCAAGGAAAATGAATTTGGGAAGATCAAGAGGAAGCACATTCCATCCATTACATATAGTGACACAATGGATAACTATGTGTAGAAATTATGATTTGTAAAAAATGAATTCCTCATAGCATGTAGATAGTGTGTTGATGTTATGGAAATTCAAAGGTGCCTATACACAATAACCACAAAACATGAGAGCACCCAATGGTTGATAGCTAATCCTGATAGTAGCTCAATAATATGCATGGAACCAACTAAGATCCTTACAAGTGCCTGCATTAAATCATGGAAGAACTAGAGCAAGTTCATCACCAACTCTCTAATGTTGAACATCATGAAATAAACTAGGGAGAGTTGGAGATCCCTGAAAGCTTCAAACATGAGCCCCTTGAGTTGAAACCTTTACCAGCTAGAATGGAATATGTCTTTATGAATAATGGAAATGTAGTTATCATCAATGCCAACCTTGCACATATACAAGAAAGGAAGCTATTGGGGGTGGTTAACAAATGGCCAATAGCCTTGGCTTAGTCATATCCTAAACTCACTAGAATTAATCTTAGGATATGCTAGCACTTGATCTACATAGATCTTTCCATCAAGCCAAAGAGGTAGCCGTAGTGATGGTTGAACCCCAAAGTAAAGTAGATCATGAAAAAGAAGATTGAATAACTCCTTAACATGGGCTTCATCTATCCCATTGTGGGTAGCAAGTGGATTACCCCACTTGTGATAATGCCAAAGAAATGTAGAAAATGAAGGATTTGTATCAATTTTATACTATTGAACATGAAAACTTACAAAGATCACTTTCCATTATCATTTTTGTACTAGGTGTTGGACATCATGTCTAATAATTATTGCTATAGCTTTCTAGATGATTAGAGTGGCTATAACCAAATTCATATTACACCAAAGAATCAGGTTAAAATAAAATTCACAAGTCCTTAGGGGAATTTTCCATATAGAAAGATGCCTTTTGGCTTGTGTGATATTCCTACAACATTTAAATGCCTTTTCCTAAGCATCTTCCAATACCATATTGGTAGCCAAATGGAAGTCTTCATGAATAACTTCTCTATCTATGGGGCTAAATTTGAGTAAGCCTCAGACTATCTTAACTAAGTGTTGAAAACATTTGTGGAGACAAACCTTAGGCTCAATTTGTAGAAAAACCACCAAATGGTCCAAGAAGGTATTATTATGGGGCACAAAATTTTTAAAAAAGGTATTGAGGTGGATCCTAAAAAAATAAAGGTCATTTATGAAATCCCCAGATAGCCACAAATAGTCAAAGATGTGAGGCCATTTCTTGGACACATTAGCTACTACTGATGATTCATTAAGAATTTATATAAGCTTACTAAATCATTGGTGAAGTTGATAAAGAAGAATGCTTCATTTGTTTGGACCATGAAATGTGAGCATGCATTCCAACATCTCAATTAGTAGCTCATGAAAACTCTAATTCTATGAATACTTGACTAGTCTAGACCCTTCAACATCATGATAGATGCATCAAATTATGTCTAGGAAGCCATGATTATGTAGATGAATGATTAGAAACATTATTACTACATCAACTATGCAAGCATAAGAATTATGAATTCATAGTTGAATTACATCACAATAGAGAAAGAACAGATGATAGTGGTGTTCACCTTAGAGAAATTCAAGTACTATGTTCTTAGGTATAAGGTGTTCATGCACATAGATCACAATGCAATCCATTTGTTAATCAACAAAATAATGGTAAGCTCCCATGCCATATAGTGACTGGCGATCTTATAAGAATTTGATCTTACAATGGTAGATTGAAAAAGAATTGAGAACATGATTGCTGACCACTTGTCTTTGTTAAAATTGAACAATAAAAAGTTGGAGAGTTCACTATCAAATTAGTTTCCTAATAAACTTCTCTTTTCCAAGATATAACTAAACAAATGACCACTAAATGCAATCACATTCTCACCTATCTTCTCACCCAAGAGATGCCACAAGAGTGGGACCACAAGAAGAAACAACAATTTCTTCACCAAGTGAAATGCTTCATAGAGATTAATGGACACCTTTACAAGGTGTGTGTCAATGGTCTAGTTCACTGGTATGTTCCTGATGCTAATCAACTACATGTTCTCGAAGATGCTCATGAGGGCCCTTATGGGGGCCACTATGCTGGGAGATGCATGATCATTAAGATCCTCATGGTAGGGTACTATTGGCCAATACTTTTCAGGGATACTCATCATTTTTTCACTCTTATGAATGCTACCATCATGATAGTGGAATGACTACTCATATGGAAGAACCTTAGCAATGAATCCAACCATTGGAACCCTTCGACATATGGGGCATTGACTTCATCGGTTCCATTAAAACCAAGTTAAATGGAAAGACATACATCATAGTTGTTGTTGACTATTATATGAAAAATGAAAAAGTTGTACTTATTACTAATTACACATCTTCTATGGCTACTTAGTTTATACAAAAAAATGTCGTAAATATCTTTGGGGTGCCACATGCACTTATTTTTTATAATGATACTCATTTGATAGGTAGTACCTTTCAAAATCTTATGCAATGCTTGGGTATTGAACATAAATCAACAACACCCTACCATCCTCAAGCCAATAGTCAAGAAAAGGTTACAATAGGGAAATCACAAAGATACTAACAAGAACTATTAGTAAATATAGGAGGGATTGGAGCATAAAACTTAGCGATGCCCTTTGGGCCTACGCCTCCACATGAAAACTTCCTATTGGCTACTCTCCTTATAAGCTTGTGTATGGAAAATTGTCAACACTTCCAATTCAAGCTAACCTTAATACACTATTAATAGCTTGTGACCTTGACCTTAACCTAAGTCTACCATAGAAATAAATATTGATGAACCTTAACTTGCTAGATGAGAACCAATTGGTAGCCTTATCATCTAAAATGTTGCACAAGGAATTCAACGAATAACACCATGAACTTAGAATAAGGAAAGTAAAATTTCAATTAGGAGATAGGGTCCTCTACTAGAATCCTACACATGTACTAAAAAGAGCCAAGTTCCAAATGTTGTGGGAGGGGCCTTATATTATCTATGAAATCTTTCTTTCTCAAGCCATGTTAATATATAAACCTAAAAGCCAAAACAAAAAATTGCAAGTTAGAATTTAACAAATCAAACCTTTCCATGAGCTTAAGAGAGTTAGTGACCAAAACATCTTAACAAATGAATAGGCATGCTTAATTTAGCAAATCTCCTCATTCCAACTTAATCATGGGGGAGATGGCCATTCATTTTAATCCATTAAAGTGGCTCCTTAGTTTCTACACTATTTTATTTTATACCTTTTTATTTTTACTCTTTTTTATTTTACATCTTTTTTTTACACCATCTTTAGTACAATTTTTTCCTTTCTTAAATATTTTAAAATTTCTTATATATTTTACTTATTTGGTTTGAGGTTTTCTAATTTTTTTCTTATGTTTATTTTATTTTTCTTTATTTCTACTAGGACTAAGTGTAATTGTAGCTATTGATTGATGGTGGTTTGTACTATAATGTTATTTGATTGCTAATGTTTAGATTCTATCTTTGAATTTTGGTATTGATAACTAAGACATGGTTTCCTTTTCATGATAATAGCCAATGAGTCGATGTCATCCACCCATCCACAAAACTCTATGGTGTTCCCTTATTTTGGAAATATGTTGTCCCTTCTTAAATAAAAATTTTAATGAATTTGTGAGCTTATTAGTTTCCAAACTTGGAAAGGATTAAATGGATAGACAAGGATGTGACTTCAAGAGGATTTGATGCTCTCTGTACTTACCTACCTTCTTGGGTACATGACTTTTTTCATGGACTTCTCATGATTTTGTTGTCGGCTAATAACAAGAAGCTAAAAGATTTTTCATGGCATGGTTTTCATTCAAAAATATAAAAATATAAAATCCAGAAAAAAATAATAATGAAAATTCAAAGAACACCCCTTAGACAAAATAATGGGCTACAACCACTAGTTATGGAACTATAAAAATATATTACTAATGCTTGAAGGTCCCCTCTAACTAAGGCCCATCTCACTTACTACCTCTCTTTTCTTCTCTTTTAGGAATGATGATTTATTTTTGAGGATATTCTTGTGGTTTGAGGGGGTGGACATGTCATGAAGTGTTAATGTAAAGTCATATTAATTCCAAAATCCATAAGGAACTTCATATGACCATGATACAGGACTTCCTTTCACTCTCTCTCATCCATCTATGCTTTCCATAACTTACCTCACTACCATTTGTCATGTTTTGTTCAATTTCTTGGTTTGATGTGTCAAAATTCTTAGGTTGATTCTTACAAGATTTAATCCTTTACTATCCATAACCATTAATCATACATGCAGCCCATGAACTCTTTGGCTTGAGGACATGTAAGGGCATTAAATTCATAAGCCTACTATTGGGGGGTGGGGGGTTGACCCACTTGCATACCTCTTAGTTTAGCTAGTTATGTTCCTCATTCTTTAGGCATTCTCACATTTGAATCATTTGTGCTCCACATCAATTGTGTCCAGTTTTGCACTCTTTTATTAAGTTTCTCCAATTATTCTCTGAATAAAACACTCCAGTTTTGTGAATTATCTATCCCTCTTCATTAATTTCTTCATGTTGATGACCTTTCTAAGTTTCTATGGACTCCAACTTTGTGTAAGAATGCTTTACTTTTATGCAAATTTTCAAAGGTAAACATTTTATCTTTGGTTGCATTAGTGGAATCCTGTTGATGCAACCATTTATGTTGATATAACCCTATCTATAGGATCCCATTTATTCAACCATAAAAACTTATATATATAGCACAACACTTTAAATTTTTTTTCCATTTTCCTCAAAACGGTAAATGATTTCCTATAGTTGTTTAAAGCCCAACACATTCTAGAGCCCATAACTTTCATACTAATCCAATTTATCTCATTTTTTATTTCTATAGTTATTAGAGGTGAGTTTATGTCATGGAGGCCACAAACCTTAGGTTTCTATTGAAACATTTTTCAAAATTTTTTTAACTCCCACAAGGTTTAATAAATCAAATAATATTTAAATCACTAATTTATGAGAGTTAAAACTTGTTGACAAATTGTGGTAGACCTTATAGTAAAATAAAATTAAAATGATTAATTTATCATGATCATAACTTTTCCAGGTGTAACTAAGAGACAAGGTACCTAAATGTTCTAAGTTACACATTAAATGCTAATTCTTAATCATGTTGTGACCACAGATGTTACCAAGACCAAAGCAACTATATGAAGGAGGATCATCCCAACTAAGGGACAAGTATCCTAGACTTGTAAGGAGCTAACAAGAGCAACCTCAAGAGAAAGTATCTAAGATGCATGCAATAGGACCTCTTCGAGAGGATCCCAAAGTGAAATCTGTTCATCAAATTCTGAAAGCTAAAAGGGAGTAGTCCCACCAAGATGAGACACCTGGACCTAGAATAAACCTTGAGGCCACTTTAACAAAGGCCTATCTAGGGTAAATTAGATTTAGAGAGATTTAAAAAATAGCTTTTCTTAAGCTAAACTTTGGATCTTTTGTAGATTTTCTTCCAAAAGATGTTAAAGCTTAGCTCTAGAATTTTCCCATGTGGTCCATTCTCACTTCTAGCAAAGAATGGTACATGGGAAAAACATACCTCTTTTGAAATAATAGGTAGGGTGATACACTAGTAAAAATAAAGGGCATTTCTACATCCTACTCAGTGAAGGCCATTTATAAGGCCCTTGGGTTGGTAAAAACTAGCACAACCTTGAAAGAGATTTCAATGCAAGTGGGCCTAGAGGTCAAGAAGGAGTAGATCTAGTGGTGCTATAGTGTTGACCATAATGACTTTGGTGCACTCACAATGGTAGAGAATGCATACTTTAAGATGGAAACCTACCACCTCAATCTGATGGTGAGCCCCAGCAAGATAACAACCTTCTCTTCCTGTGCATATGCTGCTCTAAGTGGGAAATTTAAAAACAATCTTCCTTAGTTAATGTATCTTGAGATGGAGAAGAATTTTAAAGAAAATGAATGAGGAAGGAAGCCAGTCCCCTTTCCATGTCTCATTCAAAAATTATGTAGAAGGGTAGGAATAGCTTGCTATTCCAATGATACCATCAAACATTCTCCTTTCACCTCTTAGGTAGAAATGATGAAAGACAAAGTACCTACCAATGTGATAGAAGAGGAGTAGTAGCCACTACCACCCACTCATGAACAAATAACACCAAAGTATCATGATATTATTAATTGTATGCATCAACTCCGTGAGTAACTCTTGCAACAACAATAAGTAGGACTAAGTCATGGTAAACCCTCTATCTATAGACCAATGCTAAGCAATCTTGATGAGGTAACATGATCCATCAACAAGATGGAGGATTTGGCACCAATGTTTTCTACTCAAAGAATGTAGATGCTCTCAAGATTAAATCCTAGTGCCCAAGAGATAATGTTATCCCTCTCTCAATAGTAGAAATTCTTAGAAATCTCTAGAAATGCTACTACCTTCTCATTGCACTTGGAGGAGGGTGAGCAGGCAACTATTTTGGTGATGTAGCCTCAAGGATATGAATTATCCATAGAGGTGATTGTTGATAGAGTAGCTAATGAACTCAATTCCCCTATGGCATTTGTACTAGATATTATTGCACTCACAGATTTGTAGGTGTCCATAGGAGCACCAAGTATGAAAGTCAATGTAGCCCAACATGAAGAGTTACTAGACTAACTAGTAGGAACTAGGGAACCAATTCTAGATATCTTTGATATTTCAAAAATCATTTTAGCAAACCAGTCATAGTTGCTTAAGGCTAAGGGCAAGGTCCTCAGTGATAATTCCTAACTTGAAATAGCCAAAGTTGAGATTTAATTCTTGGCTATAGAAGTTGCAGAACTTAGAGCATGCCTCACTAATCCCATAGTTCTCCACCAAAACATAGTAGGTTTATGCCATTAGAGGAGTTGTGCTATCAATTTTTGTCATGGTGTTTAATTCTTTTATCATGAACATCCATTTTTGTAATGATTGTAAATCCATACACTTGGGCCCTTACTCTTTGTTTGTGTTAGTTTGTGTGTCTATAGTTAGTCAATAATCCTATACCTTTCCAAACTTTTGTAAAGAAACTTGTTTCTTCTTTTGTTCACTCAAGGATGAGTTTTCATTTAGTTGTAGGGGTATGATGAAGTGTCTCTCTAAGGTTGCATAAAAAGGATTCCATTGATGCAATCTTGTCAATGCATGGTTTGATGCATTGATGTGACCCCATCCATGTAGTATTTTTCTTTACCTATAAATAGATGCTCACCAAGCACGTTTATAACATCAACTCATTAGTATCCTAGTGAAGATCTTGAATTTTATTCATTTGATAGTTAGAATATTTCCTAAGTGCCCACAATAGGACTAAGAAGTATGTGGATATTTATTCAAACACTAATGTACCTGAGCATCTCAGTGTGATAGGCAATAAAGATGAGCTTTTTCCACAAACCTTGTAGCATTTGGAATTAGCTTAATGTTTACTTAATAAATTTATTATTTGAGAAATTTACTTAAATGAATCAACTTAATTAATTAATTAGTAGATAATTAATACACATAAGTACAACAATCTTGAGCATACATTAACGTTTGGTAATCCTAGTAGTGCTTAACACTTGGTAACCTAGTAACATTACAACATCATTTAGGATGTGTATGGTAAATGGGAACATATGATTATGTTAGGATTAGTTAAGATATTAGTTAGTTATTAGATTGATCAAACATTTAATTACTTTATTTTTTGGCACTTAGGAAATTTAAACAATAAATATAAAATGATGAAAATCATATGCCTCAATTACACTTAACGATACACTTACACTTCAACAGTGAAACTAAGAAGAAAATGATCACATTTGTTAGATTCACTTCCTAGACCTAGTGTACTTAGAGAGCTAAATTCTATGGAATTTGACCAAATCACTTAGTGAATGCTAGTAATTCGTATGGTTGGGCATAGGGACTACTCACTGTTTATCACCATTGGAAGTTGAAGCAATGTATTAATTCTTAACATTATACTTAAAAAATAAATATAATAATAAGTTCTCAATAGAGATTATTCAAAAATCTTCACAAAGGTGGTTTCATGAAGAATGATTGTGACTACAAAAATAATGTATTGATAATATTAATAAAATAATAAATTTATAAAAATCTTGAAAACTTCTTAGAAAGAAAATTTAGAAAAATGGAAAAATGATGCAAAAATACAAAAAAAAAAGCTTTAATTTTACTCACAAAATATTACAGGTGGTAGACATGATCAAATGGAATATCTATGAGAGTACTAACTAGTAGAGTAAGAATGAGATTATACTATCTCTAAGTTGAAACAAGAATGTGGACCAATGAGTTTCATGAAGCTAAAATATGTCAACCCTATTTAGTGCAAGTTATAGAAGATGGTCAACATTTATTATTCGAATGTTGTGCAATAAATTATTTAGAAGAAAATAAGACATCTCTAGTTAGCCTTTGTATGAGCTATTCAAGCTATAAGTGTTAGATCTAGGAAGTTATATAGAAAATATGTTTAAGTTATATGAATATTAAAACATCTATTATACTCATGATTTATTGCTACTAGTGTATTTATCTAACAAATCCTTTGTGTATACACAAACATAATAAAACATTAGTATTAATATCACAATCTCCATCATTGGTATAGTTGATATCTCTTCCTTATAGTTTCCTATTTATGATCTACCTTTTGCTATTATAATACCTTGATTAAATTCTTATTGGTTATAATGAGGTGTTAATTTTATATCCTTTTTTCACTCATAAAATCAATAAAAAAAACTAAATATAACTTTTACTATCTATAGTATTTCTAATTGTATGATAAATACTTTCTTAAATATCATTCATTAATTCAAAGGTCCTATATTACTTTTTCAACTACTTTTGAATTTATTTTTATTGGTCTTAATGCATTGCTCTCTCTTCTTTCTTTACAGCATTCACAAATCATAGTTTGTTCTAAATGCATGCCTTTTTATTATTATTAAATGCAATATAGTTTTTTTACTTGATAATTCTAAAAGGTGACAACATACTTGTCATGTCATGATCCCTACCTAGTATCATTCTGTAATCAAGAGTTGTAATCATTGTTATAAGATCCTTAATGAAAATACATATTATAATTATGGGTATATCTCTTGAGAGAACCTTTGATGATTTAACCTAAGGTATTTATATCAATAACTTAGAGGTAATGCTAGCATGAACTTACAAAGTTTGTAATGGTGAGAAATGGAAGTTAGATGAAGCAAGATCAAGAAGAGACTAATCATCCCTTCTAACTGGGTTTAGGCCTTACCATTGTGGTAGTACTAGAGTACCTATAAGGAATAGATGACAAATAAAGATAATCTCAAGAGACCTTAAACCATGATATAAATACACTCATTTAATTTTAATTTTCTTATCAATAATAGTCCTTTTTATTTTCTTCTATATATTTAATATTTTTGATGGCATCCAAAAATAGGTTGTTAAAATCAATATTAAAGAATTCATGACCCAAGATAAATTAGAATCAAGAACAAACCTTAATCCAAAACATCCCATAAGTAAGAGCAAACCATGAGCCACAATTCAAAGTAGATCATTAATCATAATCAAAAGCATGCCATGTTCAAGATGAATCATGACCATTGAATAAGTTATGATATAGAGGAAATCATAGCTTATGAGTAAATCATGTTTAGGGGAAGAATTAGCTATTCTATAATATCATATTCTTATGAAAATTAACGTGTAGATGGATATCATATGTCTTGTAACTGAGTGCATCTACATATTAACCCAAGATGAAAGTATGTGGTGGGATTAACATATAATATTTTAAAAATCATACGTGCATACATATAATTGATCAAATAATATTTTATATTAAAAATTATATTTAATCTAAGAAATTGGTTGTGCGGTAGATCATGATAAAATAACTAAAACATTAAGCAAAGTTACATTGGAATAGTACTAAGATGGAAGACCTTCCTCTTAGAAAATTTTATTTTGCAGCAAAATTCCATTAAAACATACCTTAAGTCTTTATATTTTTATAAACTAAATTTTATGAGTTGTATAATAGAATCTAGGTTAGCAATCCTTCATTTAAGAATTTTTAACATTGCTACATCTAGTGTTTTAAAGGGGGTGTAAATGGTCAAGGAAGAAAGTTGAACAATTATCCAAGGAATCAAGTCAGTGAAAGATTACTTGTTGAGCCAACAGAAGAATAAGGATTTATACCAAACCGACCAAGTAATAGGCCTATTATGTAGATATTTAACCACTACAAAGAATCAATAAAAAACATAGAAATATGTATGAATTCCATAACATAAAATATTCTTGTCAAGATCCTAGATAGTAAAAGAAAACACCTTACATGTGCATCTTGAATCTTGAATTGGCCTAAGTATTGATACTCCTATATCCTCACAAAATTATAAAGCTTAAATGTTAATGTTCTTTATCTGCCAAATGCCCTTTCATGAAAATTTCTCTACTAATTCCAATTTAATGTAACAAAATTTAAACTATAAGAGAATTTATAATAAAAAATGTTTTTATGATAGTTCTCCCTTTGAATTAGATAGATTAGGCTACTGTAGAAACCATTGTGTGAACTTTTGCAAAGAATCCATATTTGAGTTACTACAAAGGTTTGAATGGAAATTAGTAAATATGATTTTTAATATGATAAAACTTCAATTCATGCGAAAGAAAGAATAATCAAGGTTTTAAAGAAATTTCATAGCCTTGATATTGATATTGAAGATGTAGTCATTAAAAAAGTGTGTATGTAGAATTAATACATATCTAATCATCAATCTAACATGTTCAAATGTTAAACTTTTCCAAGAATCTTATTTAATCAATAAAATCAAGGAAATATTGTAAAATATGCTATTTTTCTTTAGTACTAATTTTGATAAAATACCATTTATTCTTTGTGGATACTTTAATGCAAAAGAAAAAGATAATATTCATCAATGCTTGAAATCAAGATTTGTGAAAAATGATTTGGATAAGGATCTAGATTTGATGAAGATGCTTCTATACATTCATCATACCATTCCATTAGTTAGTGTATACTTTGTGTAGTTTAAATCATTAGTAGATAAGTAAAATTATTGAATCCAAAACCAAATAATGCTCATGTATGATATTCATCAGAAATGTTAGACTCTACCATGCATCTTATTTAATCAATCAAATCAAGGAAATTTTGTAGAATATTTTATTTTTCTTTTATACTAATTTTGATACAATACCATTTATTCTTTGTGCATACTTTAATGCAAAAGAAGAATATAAATTCATCAATTCTTCAAGTAAACATTTGTGAAAAATGATTTAGATAAGGATCTAGATTTGATGAAAATGTTTCTATTCATCCATCATATCATTCCATTATTTAGTGTATACTTTGTGCACTTCAAATAATTAGTAAATAAGTAAAAGTTTTCAATCCAAAACCAAATAATGCTCATGGATGATATTCATTAGGAGTTGTAATTTACTAATTATGCTATCAGAATTATCAAAGATAGATTAACATCCTTCTTTGTCAAGACATTGGATTATATTTAGTTCTTCTAAGTTATCAAACCACTAAAGTTAATTTCCATGAAAGAAGTTAAGGAGCAAGGTCAAGCTTTACCATCTAGAACATTGTCATCTTGTCATATTTTCTTTATGGAAGAACTACAACTACATTCATTGGTCCCTAGAGATTAATGAAGAATAGGATGCTTCTTAACCCTTATTTTATTTCATATTTTATCTATTTTTCTTTCTTTATTTAATTTCTACTCTTGAAATTAGGTAAGAAAAATATTCTCAAGAGATATAAGTTAAGAATAAGGATTTTTTCTACTTTCACTTACATAATCAAAGAAACACAAGATGCACACATTATAACTTTGGTTAAGACTTGTAATTGGTAGTTGATAGAATATTAATTTACATCTTGTTATTAATAGAGGAATTACTATATGTTATTAACATTGTAGATTTATTTTCCTCAGATATCTTTCTCACTTATATTTTCATTATAGATTAAACAGGAGAATATTAAAACCTCATTTTAAAAGGAGAAATAAAAGTATTAGAGGATAAAGAAAGATTCATATGTGGATTTATTTGAGAATGAAAAAAAGGTAAGAAGGGTAGTTTATCACATGTGTTTTTCTAAATGGTGTCTTTCTATAATTACAATGTGTAATTATTATTATAAGATCCTTAATAAAAGTCCATATTATAATTATATATCTGCCTCTTGAGAAAACCTTTAAGGATTTTATCTAAGGTATTTATACTAGTAACTTTAAAGGGTATACTAGCATGAAGTTATAGAGTCAGTAATAGTGAGTAATGGAAGTTAACTAAAGTAGGATAAAGAAGGCATTAATTATCTCTTCTTGTCAATTTTAGGGCTAACCATGGCAGTAACATTGAATGGATTCTATGGGATAGATGTTTATGAAAGAAAATTTCATGAACCCTAAGCATGACTTAGATACATTCATTTAATTCTAATTTTCTTATTTATAAAGTCTCTTTTCATTTCATTTTACATTTTATTTATAATGTTTAATATGCCTAATATTGAATATAATATATATTTAATGTTTTCCAATGCATCTTAGAATGGAATGTTACAATACTAGATTTAAAACACTTTAAAAGCTTCATCAGCTTCCTAATATTAAAAGTTTTATGTAGTATCTTCTTTAACAAGGCTTTTACATTTAATTTAGTAGATCTACTGTGATATAAATAAAATTTTTTCTTACCTTCTAAATTAGACCACAATTATGTTAAAAAAAATTTGGAATAGTTGGAAAATATTCTTAGGTTTTTTCTTCGCACATCCTCCAAGAAATATCTTATTTTCTCAACCATCGTATCCCTTGAAGAGACCAATCGTGATCTTATAAGTCCTGAAGAACTACTTTAGAAAATTGGTCTTTCCTTAAGATAGGTAAGCTATAAGTGTATGTAATGAATTAACATAAGGCTTCTACATATAAAGATAATAAATCACATTTAGATAATAACATTAAGTAAGATATTTATAACATCACTAGTAACTCATCGAAAAGAAATTTTTTTTATAATGTTTCAATATCTTTCCAAAGTTTAGCATTGAGTCTAGGTCCCAAAAATAACATATCCATATAATAAAATAGTATGGATGATAGTTCAAAAATTTTATTTTTTGACATTTCAAGCTAAAAGTCCTAAATCATTATACTTGCTTATGATAGTGATGAGTAGTGAGGTACCCCTACATCCAACCATATGACTCACAAAGCATTCATGTGCAATTTGGTCGAATTCTATGGACTTTATCATTTTCAGTGCACTAGTCCTCTAGGAAGTGAATCTTGCCTTAAGGTCAAGAGTTTTCTTTCCAATTACACTTGTGATGTATAATGGTATGGTTAGACGTATGAGTCATCTAATTTTTATCATTTTTTGTTTTATGGTTAGGTGTTCAAACGTAGTAAAAGTAATTAGACTAACTAATTTAAATTAGCTAATTAACTAGTATTTAACTAATCCTAACATAAGCATCTGATCCCATTTTCTATACATGTCCTAAACCCACATATCCACAACTAGGCGACCAAGCACCATGCTACTAGGTATACCAGGCAATAACACTACTGGGATTACCAAGCAAATACGTGTTATGCTCAAAGGAGTCATACTTATGTGTGTAATTTAT
The DNA here is from genome assembly GCA_015680685.1 of Gnetum montanum. Lineage (NCBI taxonomy): Eukaryota > Viridiplantae > Streptophyta > Gnetopsida > Gnetales > Gnetaceae > Gnetum > Gnetum montanum. The sequence continues at coordinate 1,207,800 of MNCI01000556.1, read as the reverse complement.
CTTACTTAATTGCCTCATTAACTTAATTACTAGAAATAATTAATAAATAATTGCAACATTAAATAAATTATTGAAAAAATTAAATGCATAAATGAAAATAGCTAATCTATCTAAAGTGCTACAAGGCTTATTAGAAAGCTCATCTTTATTATCAAACACACTCAATGCTCGAATAAAGATTCGTACACTCAATGAATCCTATAGTGGACACTCGATGCAAAAATTCTAACTTTCAGATGAAAAAACTACAAGAGCATTGAAGCAACTACAATCTCTTATGCCATAAATATAGCTGGTAGGTGCATATTTATAGTTGAAAATCAACATTGCATCAACAGGGCCTTGTTGACAAGGCCCAGTTAACAAAGCTACATCGATGAGGGCTCATTAACATAGCCAACCAAACTATGACTCATCAGATAGCATACAAATCCTTGTAATCTTTTCTATTCTTTCTTTGATACACTTCCATCACATATAATTGTTCATATAAATGTGATCCAAACATTTAGAAGAATCTACTATTTGCACATTGTTCCCTCCAAAATAGTAGATGAAATTAAGGCAACATCATCTACATACAAATATAGATTCCCTATTTGGAATCTAATTTTGATAACATGACTATCTTACCCATAGCATAATCATTCTTGTATTTTATCAATAAAGATATTAAAGAGTGTTAGAAAAGTTGAACAATCTTACTTAACTCTAATTTTTCTCTAAATTACTATTTATCATTTCAATAATCACTTTCTCATACAATCTTTGAGTTGTTGTATTCAAGTCTAAAGGGAGACTACTTTTACACAAACATAATAAACCATCAAATCATATACTTTTAAAAAATTATAAAATAAATAGAAATTTTTTATTAGGTTAGTGAACTAATTTTATCTAAAACATTCTTAACAATTTATCCTAACTTTGTTAACTTCATCTCAAGAATTAACTCACTTTTATAATAGAGTATCTAAAACTTTAGCAAAAAATTTAATGTGCAGAAAGGTACCCCTTACACCCAACCAAATGAACCAGAATCATTCACACAAAATCTAGTCAAATTCTATGGATGGAACTAGTTGTGTCATTTAGATTGTTATGTCTTGATCATAGTTTGTTGTCTTCCCACTTGGACTAGTGGTAGCTTTATCACATATGGTTTAGTCCAAAGTGAGGCATATGATAATTAATGTTCTTGTGACCTTATGCTACTCCTAATGATAATATAGAAATTAATTATTTAACCTAACTAACAATGAAAAGTAAAGTATAAACTAGCCTATGCGCAATGAGTATCCATTTCTAACATTCCATACATGCTTTAAAATTTGTGCAACTACTGCTGGGATTACCAACCATACTATTACTGGACATATCAAATGATAATGCTACTAGGTTGCCAAGTAATTACTCTTAATGGCTCGTAATTAGACATACTCATTTTACACAATGATAGAAACAATAAAGAGAAATAAATGATAAACATTAATCAAGAGAAATAGTAAGCATTTAAGTAACTAAAAATAATAATAAATCTAAGTAGATGTTATAATGATGAGAGTAATCTTGATATTTATTTCCAAACATGTAATGTGTTCAAGTACATCACACTCAAATAAGAATGTTATATAATCACTTAACATCAAACTACAGACATGCACTAGAAACAAACTAACAAAACTTCTCTATGTCTATGTCTAAAATCTATTCAAATCTATCTATGCAAATTATGCATCTAAGTATTGTATTTATAGGCTAATATGGATGAGGCAATACTAAATCCCTGACATCGAAGGTTGTGCCCTAATATTGGATATCTGATATCAAAGCCCTACTGAATGAAAACTCATTCTCAAGTTGAATAAAATGAAGAATAATTTCTTTACAAAATATTGGGAGGTTATTTACACGACTTGCAATCATCATGTATCTAGTGAGCATTCTGTGATGTGATAATCTGCCAAGTTGCCTTGCAAAGTGTTTTCTATTTTAGTTTGATACTTTAATGGGTTTTACCTTTGTCTGTATGCCATCTCAATGGTGTTCAATGAAAGCTCAATTTCTTTTCATGATAACTATCCACTTTTAATGTATCTTTTTTTGTGGTTGAAAGCCCTTTTCACGAGCACTACTTATGTTCAAATCTTGGTCTCTTAGAAGGGTCAATAGGTATAGATGTGGATGTGGATAAGGGAGAACGTAACCCTAATTGATCTCTTAGATGTAGATTCTACCCATCATATTTTAAAAACCATTTTATTTTGGTTAATTCTATTTTTACCTTATGAAGTTTTGTTTAGACACACTATTATTTTTGGATTCTTTGTAGATTTTACCTCAAGAGGGGTAATTCATTTGGGGACATAAATCCATAAATTTAACATCTTCTTGAATTCAACATCCACATTGTTACTCAACTAAATTAACCTTATTATTAAGATGTAAATTTGACATTCAACCCTACCTATTATGAAATTTTTCATGACATGTTGCTAAAATTTTACCTAAATATTTACTTTTAGATATTTTATTTTGTTTTAAATTTATAAAAAATTTTCTAATATTATATAATTCATAGATTAAAATTTCCAAATCTTCCAATATGAAACTTTAGGTAAAATCCTAAAATATCTTCTAAAGTAGAAATTTTTCCAACTTGACCATTATCTCCAAATTTCATCCAAGTTCAAGAAAATTTTTTGATGAACAAAGAATACCCCTACGATGAACCATACAAATCACTATGCATTCATGCATGATCTAGTCAAATTCCATGGATTGAACTAGTGGTGGCATCTAGATCATTATGTCTTAATTGCAGTTTGTTGTCTTCCCACTTGGACTAGTCGTAGCTTTGTCATGTATGGTTTAGTCCAAAGTGAGGCATATTATTTTTGATGTTATTTTAGCCTTATGCTACTCTTAACAATAAGAAAGAAATCAATTATTTAAACTAATTAACAATGGAAAGTAAAGTCTAAACTAGCCTATAGGTAATGAGTGTCTGTTCCCAACTTAGTGTACATGTCCTAAACCCACATATCCATGACTGGGATTACCAAGAGCTATGCTACTAGGTGAACTAAGCAATAACGATGCTAGGGTTACCAAGAAAATACATGTTTATGCTTGAAACTAGTCATGCTCATTCCACCAATTCATTAATATGCATGGAAACGTAAATATTAACTAAGTACATGAAATGTAAATTGCATGGAAAGTGAATCTAATCTAAGTCAGAGTACTACAATGAATAAGAATCAATATCAATCTTATTGCAGTTCATGGAATGTGTCTAGGTACATTGCTACTCAAATAAGATGTCATATAATTGACTAAGTTCTACATTATGGGCACTCATTGATTGTTCTCTAAGACTACAGAATAAAACTACAAGAGTTCAATTACTCTATTTGTAAAAGAATGTCCAAATCATATGTCCAAGTATTATATTTATATGTTAGCATGCATCCCATGATATTGAATATCCAACATTTCTTTTTGGGATCCAATATCAAAGCCAAATAAAATATACTTCATCATATCCTGACAATTGAATGAAAACATGTCCTCAAGTGAAGAAAAAGGATGGACAAGTCCCTTACAAAATATTTTAAAGGTATGGGACTATTGATTGATGATAACAACTAACTAACCTTAAGTGTCACATTACAAAATTTTATTTAAGTGGATGCATAAAAAATGACAAAGTAACAAAAATAATATATAGATATTAAAGATTACAAAATTTTTAGAGGTATTTAAAAATATGCTAAAGAGGATTCTTCTTGTTGCCACTAGCAGTGGTAAATTTCCAATCTTGATTATTATGTCGATGCTTCTTTGGCTATGCAGAACATTCTTGAAGGATGGACTGAAAGTTGTTCTCATCATCCTCTGGATGTAGCCAACATGTAATGTTTGAGCTACTATCTTATATGTGCTAGGATTTTTCCATGGGCATATCCTCCATTGTCCCCTTATTGGCTTCATTTTTGTGCCTGGTAAAAGACCTTCTTCCTTAGGCATTTCTTTTAGCATCACCTACAGTAACCAAAGGATCAACATTAGTTTTGGTAATTTTTTTCTTAATAATCAACCCTTTTGAATTTCTTAGTTTGCATTTAAGCATAAGGTGATGACAATAGACTATGCCCAAGGCTATGAGATAACTAAAATCATCAATATATTCATCTTATTTTGGTTAATTACTATTAGTTACCACAATGTTTGAAAATAGGATGTTAGAAAAAATTTCAAAAACTTTACAGCATACATGTTTTTGAAGAATCGAAAACAAAGGTCTTATTCAAAAGATTGCCAAGAAATATTAATGGATATAGAAATAGAAAAGTGGGAAAAATTAATAAAATGTATGAGAATTAGTTCCAAAATTATGAATAAATTTAGAGAAACCATCACTGAAGTTCTTGAAGATGTGAAGGTTAGTTCAGAGCCATGATCAAAAAAAGTTATGCAAGTGGATCCTCCCCAAAGCAAGATCTTGCCATAATGCCCTTGCATAACCACTTCTATGGATGTCTATGGGCATCCTAGAAGTTAAATGTAGATCATGTCTTTATTCCAAAAAACATACAACTATTGTGGTTGGGATGTTACACTATACTACACAAAACCTAAAGGCTCATAATCGCATGAAGTAGTGAGGTGAATAATGGCATGAGAAGGAATTGCAGAGATCATGATGTAATGTACTTGATCATGTGTACAACACGTTCTTGTGAAAAATGTGATTAAAATGATCAACATACCTATTCGTCCAAGTTCAAACCAAGTCCATACTATGAACAATAACCTTACATTTTCCATTTTTCTAACCACCATGAGTCCACAACCACCTCAAAGAACAATCATCACTCCAAAAAGAGAAGAAAAGAGAAAAAGGAAGGAAGGACCTTAGTTAGAGGGATGCGTTCAAGCATTGGTAACATGTCTTTCCAGCCCCACAGCTAGTGCTTGTGGCCCATTATTGTGTCTAAGGGATGTGCTTTTCATGTTAGGTGAGAAATGAGGTTGCTAACAAATTTAAGTCACTAATAATCATGGTGTATCTTAAGAAAATTCCTGATCAGCAAATTCCTAAAGGACAATTTATCTATGGATGATAATTATTAGAATCATGGATGTGTTTTAAGGATTGATATGAAGAATCAACTGCCATGTCCTTTATCTGTTATGTTTAAATCATCACTGCAGTAGAAGACGACTCTCGAACAAAAGAATTGCTCGAGATAGTGCCACAAATGTAGGACCTGTAAATTTATACTGAAATGCCATCAATGTAAATTCCTGAATCATGTTACCATGTTAAGCTGATCAGCTGATAATGAATCCATGCTCAGCGTCTTTTTATTGGATGAGAAATGAGTGATAATACATTCTAAGAGGAATCATAAAACACATGAAGGAAGTCAAGAAGAGAACCCAACAAATCCCCTTAAGGTCACATCCTTACCATTCCTACCTGGTCATTCCTTCTTTCTTCAAGGTACAATGAGCATTGATTAATTTTAGTTTCATTAAAGAAGAACCAAATAGTTTCCATGAAGAATACCTTTTATTCAAAGAATTGGAGGGATGAATGAGGTGATCTCAATACTTTACATAATTACTTATCTAATCCATTTGATAGCATAGCATAAAAGCCCAACACATAGCATTGACTTCTACATCATGATTGGAAATATTATTAATAAAAGCATAAAACAACATTCATAAAACATTAATAAAATGACTCTAGAAAATAAAAATATTAAGAAATGGAAAAAAAATTAAGAATAAATATTTTTTGAAAGAAATAGGAAAATGATAAAAAATTGTAAAACAAAAAAGTGGAAAGTACTTATTAGTTCTTAAACTAGGATGGAGCATCTCCCCTACAACTAATCTTATGGCTGCACATTCTAGAGATGGACCACACAATCCCCTAGTTATACACCATCAGTTTCCCATCTATCACCACTAGTGATTTAATTAATCATGTGGTAGCACATATAACATCGGTGATAGTCTCATTTGGATCATTCAGAGATGTATCTTCATCTGGACTTGAAGGTATTCTCATTTTTTGGGATCCATATGTATTTGCTTCTTCTTCTTAATTTTCTATTTTAATTTTTAGGTCTATGTGTTTAATATCCTCTTCTTGTGTAAAATCAAAGTATAAGATATCTATGTCTAAGTCCTCTATTTGGTCTATTTTCTAATTCTTAAACTAATAAGTAGATCAATTGCTTCCATGCATCTTTCAAATAGTTTTATATTCTCATTTTCACGCCACTGGGTATTTTCTAGTTTAGTGGCTACTACGTAGATTGGTTTTTGCTCACATACTTGTTTCTTAGCTTTGTTATACATTGTGCTAATATTTTGAATTTCTAGAACTGCATCGTTTATCATTATTAGTTATGCATGGATTCTTTTGTCTCTCCATAGTGATAGGTTTATCATTTATGTCTTATGTTGGAGTGGTAATGGTTGTTGGCTTTTGTGTATGATTATGAGACATTGTTCTAGCAAGGAATGTTGTTGCACTAGATTGGCCTTGTGTTGGTTTGGATGTGCTAGTAGGTCTATGAGTTTTGCATCCATGTGAGGAAACCATTTTAAAAAAAGGATGTTTCTGAGGTTGGGATGAAGATCTATTGGCATTATCATTTCTATGTACGTTTGAAGCACAAGTGACATTCTTTCATTGATCTTGTGGTGCTGAGCCTTCCTATGTTGTTGGCTATGACATGTGATGGAGGGAAGTATGAGAATAATTGAGGATATAACATAGGATGAAAGGTGTGAGGTGATGGTCCTTCAAAAGATGTTATGGATAGATGATATTCAAGAGTAATAATAGTGATTTGAGGTAGAGGAAGTAGAACTAGTTGGTAAAATAGGTCTTTGAACATAGTATTCAAACAAGTCTAGTTGATAATAAGGGTAGCACTGGTTTGATGAAGGCCTCCTCCATGACCATGGGTTTTACCACTATGTTGGATGAAATTGTTAATGTTAGTAAGAAGTCTCACTAGGATGGTATAGTTGGCTGTAGGACTATGTATAATTACCTTGTAAGAAAGGTATTTTCTAGGCATTTGCTTTTATATGAACTTGGGATTCAATGCAAGAGCCCAATACTCATGTAGATGTAACATGATTGGGTAATAGCTTTTTTGATGTACATATAGGTAGATTTCACATCCATCATCCTCTTATATGCTTGAGTCTATAGCCTCTTCTTCTATAGTTATTTCCCCTTTCTACTAATTAGTGTTCTTACCTGCCTCTTGGTCCCTTTTCGTCCTTTTATAGTGGTCACCTGATTTTATTTGCATTACTCTCTCCTCTATGATTTCTATGCAAGTGGTAACTTTCTCATGTATCCATTTCAACATCTTATCTAGCCTTGCCTAAAGTTTAATAATAGACTGTTGCATTGGCTAGGCCTTTTGTGAAATTACCTCATGAAGAGCTACTCCTTTTTCCTTATCATAGAGATGAACTATCTTCTTTTAAAGAGTTGGATCCCAATGATATTACTCATCATTCTCTCATTTCCATAGCTATTCTTCTTCTTTTTCCACATGCTCAATTAGCCTTTGTATCTAATTGATTCTTACTTTGCATAATCGACCATGAGCATACACCCCAAGGGTATCTCTCATTTGACTACAAAACCCATCAATGATGTGGAAAAGTTTCTCTTCATTAGAGAAACCCTAGCCTAGGCATCCATTCAATAAATAATGGTATCTATCTAGGGCCATATCCAAGGGCTCATGTTATTTTTTTTCCATTCTTGGATTCGTTTCCTTAGCTTGGAAACCATTTTATAGGTTTGGCATTTCTCATTGAAAAGTTGTAGCATTGTAGACCACCACTAGATTGAATTTGGTTTAAACAATCTATACCACACTTTGGCTTTGTCTATTAGTCTCCTAGAAAATAGCTTAAGCTTTTTCCATTCACTTTCAATGTTTTATAAGATGCAGGCATCATGGAAGGCTTGTAAATGATGTTTTGGATAAGAATTATAGCCTCTTGCAAATTTAGAAATGCTATTCATATCAAGCCTTTTCATGTGACTTTCCTTTTGATGCCTGTGAGGTATTTTAAGTACCTTTGTAATCTACATCATGCTCTTAGTGGCTAACAAGAATTCACCAAGATCAAACATGTCATAGTAAAAATTTCCATTTCTATTTGTCTAATTGTGATGATCTTGCCTATGTTCATTTTGACGTCTTTGATTTTTCTCTTGGTTTTGATTTTTATTCTTATTTTGACCCCATGGTGGAGCTTGATCTCTATACCTACGTTCATCTTCATTAGAACTAGATGTTGAAAAGGAAGAAGAAGATGATAAAATAGGAGATTTTCCATGGCTTCTATAGTATTTCTCATGATCCCTTGATTTTTCTTTTCTAGGTTTTGAGGAGGTCCTAGGCCTTGAGACCTCCCTTGGTATAGGACTTCCTTCATCTCTTCTAGGATTATATACCTTAGGTGAATGTAGTCCTTGAGTGTAGTTATGATGTTCGTGAACATATGAAACCCCTACATGAGGTTGGTCACTCCAATTTTCTTCAAAATATATCTCATTAGTTCTTCAATGAATGTTCTCTTCATACAATCCATTATCACTATTATGTGGAAAAGACATTGTTATTAGTTAATGATGTGTATGAATTTATATTTCTTGAAAATAAATTATTAATGTGTTTACATTGATCATATATAATATAACTAATCAAGACAACTAGTACCATCCCCAACAATGGCACCAATGATGAGAAGTGAGGTACCCCCTACACCCAACCATATGAACCACAAGCATTCACACATGATTTGGTTGCATTCCATTGATGGAACTAGTTGTGACATCTAAATAATTATGTCTTGATCATAGTTCACTATCTTCCCACTTGGACTAGTGGTAGCTTTGTCATGTATGATTTAGTCCAAAGTGAGGCATATGATACTCAATGTTGTTGTGACCTTATGCTACTTCTAACGATAATAAAGAAATTAATTATTTGATCTAATTAATAATGAAAAGCAAAGTTTAAACTATCCTACATGCAATGAGTATCTATTCCTAATATTTCATACATGCCTTGGACTTCATGCAACTACCGCTAGAATTACCAAGCATACCATTACTGGGCATACCAAATAGTAACACTATTGGATTATCAAGTAATTATACTTAAGCACTCATGACTAGTTGTACTTATTCTTCTTAATGACATAAAAAATAAAGAGAAATAAATAATAAATATTAACTAAAAAATAGTAATCATTTAAGTAATTAAAAATAATAATAAAGCTAATTGTATGCTAGAATGATGGAAGTAATCTCAATCTTTATTGCCAAACATGTAATGTTTCTAAGTACATTACACTTGAATAAGGATGTCATATAATCACTTAATATCACATTAAAGGTATGCATTGGAAAAAAATTAACAAAACTTCTCTATATCTACATCTAAAATTTATTCAAATCTATCCATGCAAACTATGCACCCAAGTGTTATATTTATAGGCTAGCACATATGAGGGAATATCATATCCCTGACATTAGAGGTTGTGCCCTAATATCGAATATATCTTATATGAGAGCCCTACAAAAACATGACTCATCAAATATTATTCATAGTAATTATTTAATAATTATTCAAATTATTTTTATTCTACTTTTTATATAATAAAATAGCCTTCCTAGTATTCTATTGTTGATGTAATCCTTGATATATTATTGAATTTAATTTATGTGGAATTTCTCTATGAATAGTAGGTCTTGCTCACTTTAATAATTCTACATATACACCATATGAATCTATAGCTATATCAAATGCTAGGTTTTTAATACCCTCTATGACTTTATTAAGTGTAAATTAGAGAGATGCTTGTTATATAATAGTAGTAGAATTATCATCTACTCTTATAAATAAAATGAAGTAAGGCTTTATTCCATTTGAAGATCCATAGGATCTATTAGATAGATATTACATTTTCATGAAAAATAAAATTACATTTTACAAATTGACCAAGTATTAATGGGGATATTAAAGAAAAATCATGCAGACTTTTTGCTATAACATTATAACACTATCTCAAATGGATAATCATAGCACAGGAAAGATGTAAGCTAGATTAAGGTAAATCTACCCTAATTTTCTTCAGATATTTCTACCTTTATTATATTCTTATTCATTTCTATGTTATATTTGGTCCCATAACTATCCCCACCAAAATAAACTATCTTATTCTCTTTTATTTTGGTTTTATTTTTTTAACTTGAGTAATATGTAAGGAGCTCTAAGGAAGCATCCTTAAACTTATAATACAACACAACAATGACCAATGCCTAAGCTACACAACTATCATGCAACTCTTCTCCATTGTTCTCATTAATTCTCTTTGTACTTTAGTCTTGAAGCTGTGTTGCTACTAATGATCCAAGAATCGATTTTTGTTGGATTTTTCTATCTTGAAGGTTTTTCGTAGGGTAACTCTATGTCTTGTAAATTTTTTCATAAGTCTTTATTTTATCTAAAACATTTATTAGTATTTTATGTGAGAGATTGGAAAGGTATCAAAGCTAGGTTTTACACAAAATTTGTTTAGGTGTTTGTAGAGGAATCATGACTAACTCTTCAACAATATTTGAGATTGAAAAATTTAATAGATCCAATTATGAATTATGGAAGATCTTTTGATTGAAAAAGATCAACACAGTGCAAAGTTTCTAATGAATAATAAAAAAAATTGAACTTAAAAGTGATAAGTACCATTCATTTATGTCAATCAAATTTGATATTGCTTAATATTTCCAATGTCTCTTTTGCTAAAGATCTGGGGGATAAGCTACAAGCTTTATCCCAAAAGAAATCCTTACCAAACGATGAATGGAGAGGTACCCCTACACTTAACCATACGAATACAAGCATTTCGCACACAATCTAGTTGAACTCTGTAGATAGGCTAGTTATGATATCTAGATAGTTACTCGTTGATCGCAGTTCGTTGTCTTCCCACCTAGACTAGTATGTTCTTTGTCATATATGGTTGAGTCCAGAGTGAGTGTATGATGTGGTTTCTAAACTAATGCTACTCCTGAAGGTAATGGAAAATAATCTTAGCTAAGCTATGAGAAAAAGGGAGAGAGAGAGAGCTATACTAAGAGGAGATAGGGAGAGGGAGTCTAACCTAGCCTAAGTGCAATGAGCATCCACTCCTTAATCATCTGTACACATCTTGGACCTCGTGCACAACTACTACTAGGATTACTAAGTGCAGATTCTAGGTACGCTATTGAGTTACAAAGTAGTCACACTTAAATGCTCGTGATTAAGTCATACTCATTCTATGTTTAAGGAGTTTATGGTGTAGAGATGTTAACTACAAAAGAAATAAATAACAATAACAATTAAATGATTAAAGTAAGTGAATGTTGTAATGATGAAGTAATCTTGATCTTTATTTTCTATCATGTGTGTGTCCAAGTACATCACACTAAGGATGTCATACAATTAGAATCATCACACTGCAGGCATGGACTGAGAGAGAGGGTTGAGAGGAAAATGACAAAAAGATCCTACTCTAAACTTGACTACTAAAACTGACTAAAAAGACTCCTTGCCCTTATTACTACATGTGTATTTATAGGCCCACACAGGAACCATGATATTGCATATCTGATATCACTACTGGATGTGATATCATGTACTTGATATCGCAACCTGATGAATCAAAATTCATCATACCCTCACGACTGAATGAAAACTCATCCTTAAGTCAGAATGAGAACAAGTCACATTGATTACATAGTGGATAGGTATCGGATTATTGACTAACAGGGGATCTATTTATGCCGCATCAGAGAACTTAATAGAAAAAAATTAGACACAACATGAAAAATGAAAAATTCCTAAAATTACAAAATTTTGTGGAACTCATGTGTTTCTTGGTGACGGTGGCTCCTCCATGGGTTGCTTTCCCTTGTCTTGTGCTCCAGGTCTTGGGATGTGATGACATTGAAGTAGTGCCTGGAGTTTTTCCTCTTCAGTTCACAGATCCTGTGCCATCCATGCTTATGCTCCAATGTTTGATGAAGTTGGCACATCCCATGGGCATGGTAGTTGCAGAAACATTGTGTTTACCTTGATGTACTAGGCCACAAACAACCATCATTCCTTCTCGTAGGATCTAGCTTTGTCTCTATACTCTTGAAAATCTATAAGTCGTTGAGCCAAGTCTATTGCGACATCATTTTTTCCTTGGTAGATTACTTTAACCACCTCCAATTCTGAATTTTTGACTTCCAGTTTCTACAACGTTTTCCTGTGCTCTACAAACTCTGCTTCATATTTTACATAGGTGGTAGGTACCTACTTCTTGAGCTCTATCCTCGAGCACCCTACTATCAATATGGCTAGATTGATATACCATAGATTTTTCAATTCCATGTACTCTGTAAGATCTTGAATGTGTAGGTTCTAGCTCTTAAGTTCCACCTAGTGGGTAAATGCATATGTGTCCAATATGGCCCACCAATCAGTGTGTGGTGTACTAAAAGAATTGATGTGGGCCTTGGTCATATGGATATCCTTTTTAATGATTTATTTGTACATCCCCACCTGGTCTTAGAATTTCTCCTTTAACTTTTCATGCCTCTTGGCCTCATTCTGCCACGTGGTTATTTTGATGGCCATCTTTTGACGAATGGCATGTACCTCCTCCATTGAGAGGCTTCTATTTTACCTAGCCAAACAATTCATGTCCTACTTCACCCTAATCAATTGTTCCTACAATAGCTGAAAATTTTCTTTAAGAACATTCTTTTGTTTCTCCATAGAGGTCAACCAAAGATTGTCAACAACAAGCTGCTTGTTTTCTTCTTGTAAGGCCTTGGGTGCCTTGGCATGTGTGTGAGTCTGTGCTTGTGCCATGGAGGCATTCCAATTGGCCTTCTCTTTTTCCTTTTTCACCTTTATATTTTTCACCAGAAATTTGTTGAGTTAGTCTATCTTGAAGGTATCCAACTGGTCTACGAGAACGAATTGAGAGGGATCTCGCTACGCTGCTTGTAGGGTTACAAGCCTTTCTTGTAGTCTTGCAACTTTTTATTCTGCATGTTTGGCCCTTATTTCTATCATGACCAGCTTCCCTTTAGTGAAGATAAGGTCTAATTTTACTACTATAACATCTTGTGGGATGTCAAACAAGGACGTCATTACCTATCTTATTTGCAATAATCGATGAAGCACATCCTCATGCTCCATAGGAGTCATTGAGGAACTCACCAAAGTTTGAGCATCCCGTGCTCCTGTGAAATCTATTGGTGACACAATAGATATGTTAAAATATTCCTTGATGTGGTCCATAACCACCTCTTTAGCTCCAACTACATCTTGGTGTTGCATGACCACCATTGTGGCTCCTTCACTAGTTTCTAGTTGCACCAGAAAGGATGCAGCATTTCTTGAAATCTGTTGTGAACAATGACTCTCCTCTCCTCCTATCTAAATGGACACCTCGCACCTTTCACTATTTATAGAGATAGTGGGCCATACGGTATCATCGATGACGTGAAAGAAATTTGCATCATCATGAATTCCCCAATTAACCATCTCAACAATGGTCCTGAGATGGCTCATCGATGGTCAGGAGTCCTGCAGCGGTGGCAGTTGATCTTGCTAGCTTGTGCTAGGCCCTGCTTCTTACTATTGACTAGGTCCCATGCTTGGAGGTTGGCTAGGCCTTGTAAGTTGGGTTGTAGTGTGCCCCACCATCTGTGCTTCCTCTTGTTTTGGCCCCAGCATCTCACCAACAATCTTCCTTGTAGCTAGTGGCCTTAGCAATTCAACATATGAAGCATTTTGGGCTTTCTTGAGGACATCACTCATGTATCCTTGAATACCAGCATGCTTGCACAACTTCTTGATGAGACAAGGAAAGGGCAATAAAAACTTATTTATATTACGTTCCTCAAATCGCCTTAGGATCTCCATGAAGTATAGATGAGGCAGGTTAGCGTTAACCTTTCCCATCAATATCGCACATCCCCTTGCCACATATGTTGAAATTCTATTTAACCATTTTCTAAGAAAGGTGTGATAAGTTCCAATTTTAAAGTAGATTTTCTCTTCCAACATCAGCTCTCCATACCTCTTATCTTCTTTACCATATGCCCTATCTAACCAAACCTTTCGTGCATCAAGCAGGTGGATAGACAAGCAATCCTTGGCCTTATATTCGAAATATTTAAGACTTCCAAAATGGCTTGGATGGAAAAATCAATGGATACACCACAAATGTTAATTGTGGTGACTTCTTTTTTATTGTGCCATAATTAGTATGTTTCTCCTAAGTACCAAGCACCGCTTTTATAGAGGATAGGCCATAAGGGAGACCCCTTGAGGTGGTCCCTAATGGCTTCAGGAGAAAATTCTGTGAAAGGTTCGAAGTTCAATTCCATGATTATTGCAGCTGACGTGGACCTCTTACAAATGGCTTGGACACATTTCGGGGGCAACGTGAGGTGTCATCCTTGTTCAGGCACTACAGCAGCTTGACCTTCTACCTATCTTGATTACATAGTGGCAAAGTCTTTTTGATGGATACTGAATGATTGCTCCTCCTTCGTTGCATGTTGCTCAGCAAGCATTTTTCCTCTACCTCTCCTAGGTTTCTTAAACACACCTTGCGAGCAACCTTCTTGTTGTGCATGCTTTCGGTCCATCTGCAATCACATGGGACCAATCATTAGTAAGGTTGCTTACCAAAGCTAAGTTATACCTTACTTCCTACCTTAATGAGTTAATTCTAATTTTGTATGATTTTAAAGGTAAGATTTTTTGTGGAAATGTCCCCACAAGATTTTAATATTTGGTCACTTTTCTTAGGTGGTTTCAGAGTTTAATTTCTTGGTATAGGTAAGGAGATGAATTTTTTCTTGGCACATGTTTATTATTATTTTTATAACTAATAAGCCTTGATAGTGTCCTTTGGGTGATGACATATTTTGAAAAAATTTATGCTTAATTCAGTGTGTAGCTCTTTCCCACGACTAAGCTGAACACTTCGGGTTCAAGTAGGTCTAGACAGAATGAAAATTGGAGCACCAGCGAGCGAGTTATGGTTATTGAAAAAAAAGATATTCAATCACAAGTCATAGAAGAAAATTTGAAAAATTTCCCCCACGTGAATAGTTGCAAATGATGGTGATAGGGATGGGGGGTCCATATATTTATATATTTTAAGCATGTGATATTGCATACCTACTAGCAGAGACCCGATATCACGTCCTACTAAAAATAGGGCACTTGAAAAATTTATAATTTTTTTAAAAAAACATTTTTAAGAAAAACATTATTTTTTTTTTGAAATTATAAGGTATAATCTAAGGACATCTAGATCAATGTAAAGGGGTCCAGGGTAATACAACTAGTTCTGAAGGGACCAAGATTAGAATGGTGTAAAATATGACAATGAAAATCATGAAGAGTAGGGAAAAAAGGATATGTGTTAACTCATAGGAACATTTGAACTGGAAGGATAATAAGGGAAAGAAAAATCATTGGTAATACTTAGAGGGTATTGAATGATGTGCAGTAGATGTGTTATAAGTGAAATTACGTAGGTTACGCAAGTGGATCCTCCTCAAAGTAGGTTCCAACCATAGTGCCCTTGCATAACCATACCTTAAAATGTCCATGGACATTAGAAGGGTTAAATGTAATCCACACCCATTCCACAAAACACACACATGTAGATACCATTGTGATGAGGTATGAATTCAATGCTACACAAGACACGAGTTACAAACTCATGAACAACAAGATGAGGTGAATTGTAGAAGGGATTGTAGCGATTGGAACATGAGGTAATTGACTCAGGGTACAATAAATCCTTAGTGTAAGGCATGATTAATGTGTCATTGACCTTTCACTCCAAAATCAAGACCAAGTCCATTCCTCTAATTAGTGACATCACATTGCTTCATCCAATGATGAACAACCATAAGAGCACCATGACAGTAAGGCATACGATCACTTGGCATTTTGTTCAAGGGAGGAGTGATTTTTTTTGCTTTGCAGCACACATGTTTTTTTTTTTCTTGTTCTTTTTGTGTGGTAGCTTTGGCACACACTCTCTCTTTTTTTTTTTTGAATGCTTAATCTAGAGAAGACACCTACCTTTAGGCATGGGTACATGTCTTTCCAATGGGACCCCCTAGAATAGCATTATTATTTTTTTCTAGTTGAGTGCCTTTTGATTACTCTTACTTCCACTTTTCATTAGATCTACAATGGTCTTAGTACAATCAAGCTACATGATAACTTCCACAAATGTAACTAAAGAGAATCCACAAGTCCCCTTGATGTCACACCCTGGTCATTTCTTCTTAGTCCATCCTTCTTCACTCTAGGTATACTAACACAAGGTTACTTTAAGTTTTAATGATGTCAATAATATCATTGTACCCAGAGTAGAACCTCTTGTTAATAAAATGAGTGAATGGATGTTGTGGGCTCGCTGTCCAAATAATTAGTTACCTGACACTTGATAGCATAGAACAACACCTCAACCAACGAGTCACATGAGTGTTTTATTCATAGATGAAATTACTCACAAAAAGATAAAAAAGATAAAAAGGAAAAAAGAAAATAAGTTGAAAAGTGAAAAAATAAAAAAAAATTAAAAGTAAATAAAATGAAAAAATATTTATTAATCCTGCTTGTTATTAGAATGGGGGATATCCCCCATAACTAAACAATTGAGTATGGTGAGGATTAATAAATGAAAAGTTTGGATCCTTGCATGTTGGAAATGTTGGGACTCAATCATACTTAACCCATTGGGATTCACACACTTTATCATAGTAAACATAGTGAGGTAATTTATAAGATGTAGTCAATTGATGAGTGGTTAACCCACTATGGCATCCATGACTATAAGATGGTATGCAATGATTGATCTGTCTCCCTTGGTGGCTATATTCATTAGGCCATATGGTTTTTGGAGTATTTGTTGATGGCCCAGAGAAAGTAACATGAGGCATTAGGTTCAAGGAGGGAGCTACACCACAGTGTTGGACTTATGCTGGGTTGGAAGGTACAGTGGGCTTAGAATTGTGTTGTCCCTTCTTACAGTCATGCCTAAAGAAGGGGCATCTTCGATGTTGAGGAGAGTTTCCACTTCTGTTGTTAGCATACACACTAGTAATATTTGTGGGTTGTTGTTGTGGTGCAAACCCTTCTAGAACACTTGATGGTAATGTAGAAGGCAGTGAAGGATGAGATATTTGAAATTGAGGAGAAGTGTAAGGTGTCCAAGGTGGTGGTTGTGTTGGAGAGGACATGGGTTGATAGTATTGAGGGGAATGATAATAATGTGGTGAGATAGAGGATGTTGACCCAGTTGGGGAAACAGGATGTTGGACTCGATAAGCACTTAGGTTCATATGGTATGAAGGTTATAACCAATTTGAGGGTGGCCTTCCCCATGACTGGGATTGTTTCCACTATGATCAAACATAATATCTCTGTACAAACTCTCGATTTAACACTCTTCCCCAATGCTCCTATAAATGTGATAAGATTGGACATTGGCCCTTGGGATGATCATACAGGAAGATGTTGCATTGATACATATGATTGGTAGTTAAGTTCTTATTCTCTACTACCATTCTTTCCAATTTTCTAAGGGTATTTTTTCCTACTTCTTGGTTCTTCATGACTCTATCTCCAATAATGTTTTCATATCCTCCACATTTTTTATGCATCCATTCCATCATCTCATTGATCTTTGCCTCAATTTCATCCAATGATTGTAGTATTGGCAAAGATGATTCCACCTCCTTGAGGTGAGTTGGTTTCTCCTCTTCATAATCTTCGACCCTTGTTGAATTAAGGTTTTGGACCTATTGAGATTTTTCAACATTCTTCCACTTAGCCATTTCTCCTTCTTCTTTTGCTACCCACTTAACAAGCTCTTGCAGTTGGTGGATTCGTAGCTCGTATAGTTGACCTCGGGCATACATCTCTAGGGTCTCTTTATTTCATTATGGAGCCCATCTATGATATGGTACATTAGCCTCTCCTCAGAGAACTCATGGCCTGGGAAGTTGTTTAATAGTGAATAATATCTTTCTAAGGCCATGTCCAAGGGTTCATGTTGCTCTTGTTTCCATTCTTGGATTTGTCTCCTCAAGGTTGACACTCTTGCATAAGTTTGATATCTTTCGTTGAAGAGATCTACCATTGTTGGCCAATGTTAGATTAATTTTTATTTTAAAGACATATACCATACTTTTTCATGGTCAAAGAGTCTCATAGAAAAGAGCTTAAGTTTTTGCCATCCAATATCGATGTTGTTCCATACACAGGCATCATAGAAGGCTTGTAAATGTTGTTGTGGATCTAAATTGTAGCCTCCTAAAAACTTAGGAAAGATGTTTAAGTCAAGCCTAGGTAGATAGCTTTCCTTATGATGCCTATGCAATATTTGAGTAGCCTCTTGTATTTGCATTAGGCTTGTAGTGTCTAGTATCTGTTCATCATCATTGGGTAGGTTATGCATTCGTGAGTTGGGACAATGTTATCTTCATTTATGTTTATAGGAAACCCCTATATCATATTGGATACTCCAAAATTCATCTTCATCATTGTATAATTTATTGGTTCTCCAATGAATTTCCTTATTGGTTGTTGCATTATCATAGTCTTGTGAGAGAGACATGGTGTGTGAATTTGTATCTGACTTAATTGAAATTAATTTCTTTCCTAAAAGATGTATTGTAAATACTTTGTTACAATGATCTTGTATGATGTAACTAATTTAAATAACTAGCATTGTCCTTGACAATGGTGCCAATGATGAGTGGTGAGGTACCCCTACACTCAACCATATGAATACAAGTGTTTCACGCACGATTCGGTCAAACTCCGCAGATGGGCTAGTTATGTTATCTTGATAGTTACTCATTGATCGCAGTTTGTTGTCTTCCCACTTGGACTAGTATTTGCTTTATCATGTATGGTTTAGTCTAGAGTGAGGTGTATGACGTGGTTTATAAACTAATGCTACTCCTGAAGGCAATGGAAAATAATCTTAGATAAGCTAGGAGGAAAAGGGAGAGAGAGATATATACTAAGAGGAGATAGGGAGAGGGAGTCTAAGCTAGCCTAACTGCAATGAGCATATGTTCCTTAATCATCTATACACATCTTGGACCTTGTGCATGACTACTACTAGGATTACCAAGCACAAATCTTAGGTACGCTACTAGGTTACTAAGTGGTCACACTTAAATGCTTGTGATTAAGTCGTACTCATTCCGTGTTTAAGGAGTTTAGGATGCAAAGATGTTAACTAAGAAAGAAATAAATAACAATAACAATTAAATTATTAAACTAAGTGAATGCTACAATAATGAAGTAATCTTGATCTTTATTTCTGGTCATGTGTGTGTCCAAGTACATCACACTCGAATAAAGGATGCCATACAATTACAATCATCACACTGCAGGCATGCACTGAGAGAGAGGGTTAAGAGGAAAATGATAAAAAGATCCTACTCTAAACTTGACTCCTAAAACTAACTAAAAAGACTCCTTCCCCATGTGCCTACATATGTATTTATAGGCCCACACAGGAACCATGATATTGCATATCTAATATCACTGCTGGATGTGATATCGTGTACCTGATGTCGTGTACCTGATATCGCAACTTGATGAATCATGATTCATCAAAAAATCAGTTATTTTTAAAGAATAAATTATATGAATATAAAATGATTAAAGGTACCACTATTAGAAAACACTTCAATACGTTGGTTCATCAATTGCAATATATTGGGATGAAAATGGATGACGAAGATCAATGCATCACATTCCTTAGAACACTACTAGACTCATGGGAGATATTTGTAATGGATGTAAGTAATACATCTACTAGCTTCATTTTTTATAATATTGTTGATCAGTTATTATTTGAGGAAGTAAGAAGGAAAACCTCTACTCCTCAAAATGATGTATTATTTATCAAAAATTATGTAAAGACAAAGTTTGTTAAGAGGCCTCAATTTAAGAATAAGCCTCAAAAATTTGTAAAGAGGCTACCTAAATGTTAGAATTGTCGTAAAGTTGGTCATTTAAAGAAAGATTGTAAAGCCCCTTTAAAAAAGAATAAAGAGAGTAATGTATCAAAAATTTCTTGCTTGAGAGGGTGATCTACATGTTGTCTCATCTTTTGATAATGCAAATATGTATTCATGGTATGTGGACTCAAGTGCATCTTATCACTACACTTCACATGTTAATTGGTTCAATGAGTATACATCATCTAATTTTGGAATGTTAAGATTGGATAATAATGATTTATGTAAAGTTATCGATTATGAAAAGGTAAAAATTTTTAAAAATGAAGTTGTTAAATCAATTTCCAATGTATTTCATATTCCAACACTTACTGAAAATTTTTTGTCTAAAAGTGAATTGGATGATGCAAGACTAACTATTATCTTTGGAGGTGAAAAATGTTCAGTAGTGGTTCATCTCTTTTGGCTTTTGAAATTAAAATAGGAAAGTTGTATAAATTAGAAGGTAAGGCATTAAAGAAGAAATTAAGTGCATTTGTAGTTATTGATTTAAATTCAAGTATTGATTTGTGGCATAAAAGAATGGGACATCTTGGTAAAAAAGAACTTAAGAAACCTAACAAGAAATAGAAATTTAATTTTTCAAAAGATTCCCAGGATTTCCCATCATTGTCTACATGGTAAATAGAGGCATCACAGTTTTCAAAAAATACATAGTGATGTATGTGATTCAGTTAAAGATATTAAAATAAGTTCTCTTAGACGTGCTATGTATTATGTTTCTTTTAATGATGATTATTCTATAAAGAGTTGGATCTATTTATTAAAACATAATTTTGAAGTATTTGAAAAATTTATAGAATTTAAACTCTTGTTAAGAATTATTTAGGAAATAAAATCAAAATTCTAAGAACTAACAATGGGGATAAGTTTTGCTCAAATGAATTTAATGCTTTTTGTAAAGAATAAGGCATTCAAAGACAAAAGATTATTCCAAGGACTCCTGAACAAAATGGAGTAGCATAGCACTTCAATTGAACATTGATGGAATATGCTAGATGTATGCTTGCTGAATCTAATTTTGATAAGTGTTTCTAGGATGAAGCAGTAATAACTGCATGTTATCTTATCAATAGATCTCCTTCATCAACACTTGTCAGAAAATTTCTAGAAGAAGATTTGAGTAGTAGATATATTAATTTAAATTATTTGAATATTTTTGGTTGTAAATCCTATCTACATGTTCTAAAATCTAATAGATCGAAATTAGACTCTAAATCTATCAAATGTATTTTTATTAGTATGGACATGGTGTTAAAGCTTATAAGTTGTATAACCTAAAAACTAAAAGGATTATTTATAGTTAAGATGTTATCTTTAGAGAAAATGTGAATATAGGAAGGAGGAATCTTCAAATACTGAAACTCCTTCAAATGACGTAACTCCTATGTACATGCTCCTTGAAATTAATAATGAAATTTTTAAGGGTCATCGTTCCTCAACTGTGGATATTACCCATAGAAAACAGGATGGTGATAGCATGGTAGACATGGAGGAACAACATGAAGAGGGGGAAAATACTTTCAATGAAGATAGGCCATTAAGACATTCAGGACATATAAAAAAATTACCATCACATCTAGAGGAATATGTATTGTTTACTAAAAATGATGAGCCTTCAAGATATGATGAGGCATGTTTATCCATGCAAAAAATAGAATGAAAATAAGCAATGGATGCTGAAATATCATCAATTCATAAGAATAAAACATGAGAATTAGTTGAACTTCCACCAGGTAGGAAACCCATTGGAAATAAATGCATGTACATGATAAAATCTAGAAAACAATTCAAAGCTCGACTTGTCACTAAAGAATAGTCTCAGAAAAAAGGAATTGATTATAATGAAATTTTTTATTCAATAGTTAAATTAACATCCATAAGATCATTGTTGTCTATTATAACTATTTATGATCTTAAACTTGAACAAATGGATATAAAACAACATTCCTTAATAGTGATATTAAGAAAGAAATCTATATGCTTCAACTAGAAGGATATGAAATTAAAGGAAAAGAGCATATGGTGTAACAATTATTAAAATCACTATATGGACTCAAACAAGCACCAAGGATTTAAAATAAAAATTTTAATGATCACAGAATAAATCTTTGCTTTGTTAAAAGTGTAGAAAACTCATATATGTGTGTTAAAAATATAAGGAAAAAATATGTTATTCTGCTTGATGAATCATCATTTGATGTCGACCACAATGTTGGGGCCTGGATCCGATGTCAAATATCTAACATTGAGGTATATACCCTGAGTCTATAAATACCATGTTGAGGCTCCCGTTTTGAAAAAATTCATTAGTTAGTCTTTAGTTTTCAAGCAAGGTACTAAAGCTCTTGCTATTTCTTTTTCCTAAAGTTATAATATTTTCTAAGTGGCTGTAGATGGAGTCTAAAGTGTGTACAATTATTTGTTTGAGCATTGATGTACTTGAGTGTAGCAGTGTGACAAGAATAAAACAAACTCTTTTGACAATCCTTGTAGCACTGTGAATAGGTTACTATTTTCTTTAATGCATTCTACTTTCTTGTTCTTTACTTTAATGCATTTGATTAAGTAATTTATTTTTAGAAATTAATGAACACAAACATGACCACTTGAAGCATTTATATAGTACTTGGTAACCCAACAACGTTTAACATTTGGTATCCCAATAGTGCTATATGTGTTCAAGATGTGTCTAGGAAAGTGGGGTAGTTACTTGTGTTAGGCTATCTAGGCGATAAACACTAGTTTTCAATCTACTCTACCCTTATTCTTGTTGTA
Organism: Gnetum montanum; assembly: GCA_015680685.1. Classification (NCBI taxonomy): domain Eukaryota; kingdom Viridiplantae; phylum Streptophyta; class Gnetopsida; order Gnetales; family Gnetaceae; genus Gnetum; species Gnetum montanum. Next base: position 1,184,831 of record MNCI01000556.1, on the reverse strand, counting down.
GGCGATTACATCCATAAAATATAAAAATGATAAAATTCATATACCTTAATTACACTTAAATCATACCTTTGAGCCTCACAAGTGTAGTTGGGAAGATAATGAATGTTTTCAATGTCATTTCACTTCCTAGAGAAACTAGTGTATGAGATAACTATAGGTCCACAAAATTTGACTGAATCCCTCGTAACACCTTAGTGATTCATATGGTTGGGTGTAGGGATACCTCACCACTCATCATTACTATTGTATGTCGATGACATGTTGATAGCAGGTAATAACATAAATGATATTAGGATTTAAAACTTGATTTGCTTTCTCAATTTGAAATGAAGGATCTTGGTGCAACATAAAAAATTTTGGTTATGGAAATTAAAAGGGATAGGACTGATAAAAGGCTTTGGCTTGGAGCGTTTGCATATGCTGAAAATATTTTTAAAAGATTTAATATGCATGATTGTAAGCATGCAACTACACCTTGTGAAACAGATATTAAAATTTTTGTTGAACAATACCTAAAGATAAGTGAAGAAAAAGAGCCCATGGTTAAAATTTCATATGCTACTTCTATCAATATTTTACTATATTTAGTGATCTCTACTAGACCTAATATTTCTTATATTGTTGGAAAACTTAGCAAGTATATGTCTAATATGGAAAAACAACACTAGACTGTGGTGAAGTGAGTCTTCCAATATCTTTGTGATACTGCAAATTATGGGATTTGTTATAAAAATGATTCCAATAGACTTCATGGCTTCATTGATGAAAACTAAGGTGATGATATTGATAGTAGAAAATCTACTAGTGGATATGTGTTTAACCTCTTTGGATATGTGGATATGCAAACAATCTTATGTTTCTTAGTCTACCACTAAAGCTGAATATGTTGCTGCTAACTTGGCATGAAGAAAGGCTATATGGCTTCAAAGGCTAATAGGTGAACTTGGCATCACTCTATCTCTAATTAATATTAAGTTCCATAAGCATATCCAAGAATCCAACCTTTCATGCCCAAATGAAGCATATCAAAATATAGTATCACTATATACTTAAGGAAATTAAAAAGCAAAGGATTCTTTTGAATAAAATATTTACTGAAGAAAATCCTGTAGATGTGCTTACCAAGTCAATTCCTATTGAAAAATTTCTCTAGTGCTGATTAGTATTTGGTCTTCTTTAGACCTAATTTTCTAAAAATGGTCTAGGTTGTTCTTTAAAGTAAGTTTACCTTCAAGAGAGAAAATTGTAAGATGGATGAAAGTAAATTTGTCTTAATTTTCTTCAGATATTTCTACCTTTGTTATATTCTTATCTATGTTATATATGGTCTTATACCTATCCCCACAAAAATAAACTATCTTATCCCTTTTTATTTTGGGTTTATTTTTCTAACCCAAGCAATACATAAGGATCTCTAGGGAAGCATCTTTGAAACAACAATACAACACAACAATGACCAATGCCTAAGCTGCAATTTTCTCCTACAATTCTTCTCTATTGTTCTCATTTATTTTCTTTGTGCTTCAATCTTGAAGCTATGCTCTAGCTAATAATCCAAGAACTAATTTTTTCTAGGGTTTTCACCTTAAACATTTTTCCCAAGGTAACTCTATCTTGCCAATTTTTGTATTATTCTTTATTTTATTTTAAAAAATTTATTACTATTGTGTATGAGAGACTATGAATAACAAGAGAAACACATGTAACTTATTATCAATGGCTCTTCATATACACAACCTACAAATACAATCTTTTCAAGAAAGTTGAATCCATCTTCCACTTTCAATTCTAAGATAATAAGAACTTAAGTGAAGCTTGCTAATAGCATTTCTATATTTGATGGGAATACTAGTTGAGAGATAATGAGCTTCTACACCTAGTTTATTAGATATAATGTGTAAATAAAATTATCTTTTGCATTGTACATTAGTCCACATTTGTGTTAAAATCTTTTCAACTCTTTAATAAATTCAATGTGATCATAAGAACATAAAAGAAAATCAATGCAAGAGTTACTCCAAATTCTTTTAAAAGTAAATGATGAAGATTAAGGAAATCTAAAAAATTTGTTCTAAATTATTGGACATTATGTTACAACCAATAATTTTTTTTTGGTGGGAACCTATACTTGAACAATGTTTCAATGTAAAAAATCATAACATTTTCTTCATTCTAGATAGAGTTAAACATACAAAAGGATATGATAAATTTTTCCACAAGTGCAAAGACATTATTCAAGAGTTTCATCATTCAACATACCACCAAATATATTTAAAAATTATGTATTTTTAAAAAAACTCAAAGTTCGTAGAGCAATCCCTACTTACAAAGTAATGGTAAGTGTATTTTTTAAACTAATGCCTAAAGATTTACTTACACTGAGGCCTCTATGATTCAAAATTTCTTTTATAAACATTCAAGTTCAAAACTTTCTTTAGCCCTAGGGCATCCAGGTTTCTCATGCTCGATACTATGCTTGAAATTTTATTTTAGTAGAACTATCCGATGCCTCTCAGGTTGAGAAGGCTCTCTCTTTAAAAATTTTTCCATCACGAAATGTAACTTTAATAGCACGTGCTTAGAGATTTGACTTTAATGTCAACGACCTAGCTTTTAATATAATTACTTGTTACATGGAATTGCCCAATCTTCCACTTATTTTCTCATCTATGGAGAGGGATATTGTGAGCACTGTGGGTCCTATTATTTTCGAGCATTGTACGGTGATTAATGGAACTCAAATTCGTTGTTATTGTATTGAATTGGACATAGCTCTTCGAAAGACCTCATCAACCCTTGCTGCTAGTGGAAAACTCTTCACCCAAAAAGTGGACTATTTTTACCTTCCAAACTCATGCAGCTATTCTCATAGGGCCGAGCATCATATATCAAAGTGTCCCATCCTAGACAGGAAAAAACAACCTATAGCATCTTAGAAAATCCATTCCCCAGTTACACCATTACACCCACCCTCAGTATCCTTTAAATTCAACTCTCCTTCAATAGCTCCAGAATCCAACTCTCAGTCTAGCCTCTCCAAGCCATAAAAACATCAATCAAGTACTCACACCTCCACCCATGTCATCCCCTATAAGGTAGTCAAGGACTCAATCTCGGTGGATGAGTTCGTGGTGAGCAGTTGAAAGAAATGAGTCAAAGCTTCCTTCAGTTCTACTCCTCCCTCAAGCTCCTCTCCACTGAACACTTCCATGGCCCCTGTCTCCACCAACAACTCCTTTTCCCTCCTGTCAAGAACAATGGAAGTTGATACTTTAACTTCTGAACCTTCCATTGATCTCTCTTCCAAACTGCCCCTTGTTTCTCCATGAACCTCCTTTCATGGAATGTTCGAGGCCTTACTGATAGGCTTCGACGGAAGCAAGTAGGAAACTTTATTTCTAGTCTTAATATAGCCTTTGATTTTATTCTCCTTCAAGAAATTAAGGTGTCAGCTGACATTTTATCCTTTTCTACCCATTGGTTTCTTCCTCACTCTTTAATCCTAGCAACATCCCATGTGAGTGGGAAAGGAAGCACGGCCATTCTCCTTTCTCCCTACTGGAAAACTAAAATCCTTCAAAGTGGTTCCGACTCTTGGCATAGAGTTTCCTGGGCCACCTTCTCTTCCTTGCATGGCCCATTCGGTATTTTCTCAATTTATGCCCCAAATGACTCCACAGAGCGGGCTCTCCTTTGGTAAGAACTTGCAAATTCTCTTCTCTCAGTGCCTTGGATCTTCGGAGGAGATTTTAATATCTTTGAATTCCCTCAAGATAAGCTCGGAGGGGTGTTTTTTCAAATGCCCAATCTTGAGTTTCAAAGTTGGTCTGCCTTCAAGAAAAGGTTCTACCTTTCTGATGGGGTAGACACCTCTGTGGGCATTCCCCTCCACAGACTTACCTAGAGCAATCTTTGTCTTGGGCAGGCTCATATCTGTAGTAGGTTAGATAGGTTCTATTTCTCCACCCTTTCCTTCTGGCAAGCCTTCTCCACTACTACGGTTCATCACCATGCCACCTTATCAGACCATATTCCTATCTCCATCTCCATCAAGATTCATGACAGCCCTCACTAATGAAAATTCCATCTTTTTTGACTTCACAAAAAAAAATTTTCTTCTCCTCCAACCCAAATTCTTCTATCCAACCTTTGGAATGCTGAACCTAGGCCCCTAACTCAGGTGGGTTGGATTAACTAGTGGCATCGAGCATCATGTCGAGTGTGGAACTTTGCTTGTTCGTATGGTAAGGTAGTGGCTACTCGGGCTAGACATGAATACAACAAAATTCACCTCACTATTGAACATCTCACTAATAGACTAGCTCAAGATCCCTTTAATTCTCTAGTTCATGAGGAGCTAGTTAGAGCAAGATTAGCCTTTCAAAATTGGGATGTGTACCTAGCACAAAGTGCCCTAACTAAACGTTGGCTCACTTCATTAAATATTCAAGATGAACACTCTAAATAATTTTTCAAGTATCTCAATTCTGCTTCCCCTTCGCATTCTATAGACAAAATCTCTAGCGATGGTACCACAATTATTGACCACAATAGTATCCTCTCTTTTCTCAAGAATCACTATGAAATCCTTTTTGCAGCAACCCCAATGGACATCTCTTCATTCAAGGCTGCCACCAGCAATTATCCTCGCCTTATCAACTCCACTATGCTTCAAAGTCTTGATGCTGATATCACTCTGGTGGAGCTACAGGTGGCCTATTCCAAGTTAAGTCGGGGAAAGGTTCCTAGTTATGATGGTTTCCCCATAGAATGTTTTCAAAATCATTAGGATTTTGTGAGGAATGATCCTCTACAGGTCATTAACGAGGCTATCTGAACTAGTTCCCTTGGCCCAATCTAAATCAAGGGGTAATTCATCTCCTTCCCAAGTCTAGGGATCTTGTTGATATCTCCAATTGACATCCCATAACTCTCCTCAATGTAGTGTATAAAATTTGGGCTAAGTGCCTAGCCTTATGACTGAAAAAAAATTCTTGGCCAGATCATATCTCCCCAACAAATAGGATTTGTTCCTAGTAGATATATTTTAGATAATGTGGTTGTAGCATGGGAAGGTCTCAAGTGGGCTGAGGATGATGAACAAGATATTCTCCTAGTGAAACTTGATTATGCCAAGGCTTATGACAACATAAAATGGGATTTTATCTTACAGACCATGACCAAACTTGGTTTTGGACCTATGTTCCTGCATATGGTAAAATGCTTATTTTCAGATGCTACCACAAGAATAGCCACTTCCTCTGATATTACCTCTCCCTTTCCAATACATAGGTCAGTGTGACAAGGTTGTCCCCTTGCCCCCTATCTCTTTATCATCGTCGTAGACTTTCTTTGTCATCAGATTAACATGGACATTCAAAAAAAAGTTCTCACTGGGGTTTGCCTATCTTCCTCTCAACAACAGCTCCTTAATATGCACTTCGCCGATGACTCTTTCTCTCTAGTTCAAAACACAGCTGCCAATTTGCACCGCCTCTTATCAAGGATGGAGCAATATTGTACACTCTCAAGCTCCACTATAAATTGGAATAAATCCTCTATTTATAGCTTTTCGGGCAATTACAACCATGTGACCAACTATAACTGGAAGCAGCTCTAGGATCAAGAGATCGTTAAGATTTTGGGAATCCCTTTCCGTTTTAGAGGTTCAACCTCTACTCTTTGGGAGCAGGTCATTTTTCAGATTCAAAAGAAACTTGATAAATGGAAGACTAAACCCCTCACACTCGCGGGTAAATACCTTGTTTGTAAGTCCATATGTGCATCCATCCATGTGTATTACTCTTCATGTTGGGCCCCCTCCAAAGCTACCTACCAAAAGCTTGAATGGTTATTTCGCGACTTTATATGGTCCTTCAAAGATTCTCATAAAGGATTTCATCGAGTCGCTTGGAATATTGTTACTCTCCCCAAGAATAAAGGTGGCTTAGGTCTTTTGAACTCCTACAAGCAGGGAATTACCCTGGTTGCTAAGTGGTTGGTTCAACATTTAGATGCCTCAGACATCATTGGGACCCTCCTCCAATTAAGGCTTGATCAAGAATTTCCTAAAAACAAACCCTTCTGGAAAGGCATCCATTTTTTCAATTGGATCTTTTCCCCCCTCACTATCATTCTTCTAGGTTCTCATGTTTTTAGAAGTATCTGGAGGGCCTGGAAAATTCTACACAGTTACATCAACTGGACTAATGTTAAGATCAACCCTACTATCCTCTCTAGATTGTGTCCATGGTGGTTACCTCTTTCCCTCACTCCCCTTGCCATCACAATGGCTAAGGTGGCTACCTCATGGTACCGGAAAGGTGTCATCTCCTTGACTTGTCTTAGGTTGGCTAGTCGTTGGATTTTGGAGGTTGAGTTTAGCAATTTGTATGGGGAGTCAAATGCAATGAACCATTGCCTAGTCCAGATTTACTCCTTTCTTCATGGCCATTGGCACATTGATGTTATAGTGCAAAACCCTTTTCAAGGCATTCAATGGCTTAATGTGGTTAAACTCTTACCCTACCGGCCATCTATCCCCTTTCATCTTATGCACAATCCATCCGAGGTCATTCAATGTTGCAATAAGCATTGGCACAAACATGAGTCAGTATCATTTTGGATCCCTATCTTCCAAAATATTTGGAATCTTCTGACCCTCCCCAAAATTAAACAGTTCCTCTAGTGTCTCCTCCACCATGGTCTACCTATTGGTAAACGGTTAGAATATCTAGGAATTCCCAATCCCAATTGCCCTCTCTGTGGTGGACAAGATGACTTTGTCCCTTTGCTCAACATGTGTGGAAGTGGGCTTCCATAATTTTTCCTTCATATGAGCTATTCAAGAGGATGTTATATTCGGCTTTTTAAACATTACTTCTGCTAATCTCAAGTTTCTATGGAAAGTTATTAGGCCTACTATTTTATATTATATTTGGAAGCGAAGATACAATGTTATATTTCAAAGGATTGATTATTCTAATAAATGTTTGCTCACGGGGTTGGAGAAGCTATAGATCTTTCGCCTCATTCATTTCCAACTCACATCTCAAGCATCCAAATTCAATCTGGATAAACATCAGTTGGTTCATCTCTTGCAACAGTGGGAAAGACTTGTGCATTCCAGTAACACTCATCATCAATAATCTCTACCAGGAGGCTTTCCATTTCTGTTTTGAGGAGTCACCATTGGAACTCTCTCTATCCTTAATTGAGAGCTTTTCTATTCCTTATCTAATTCTTTGTCCTTCTATCTTGTAACGAGTCAGCATGGGTGGTCGTTTGGTGGTGCCCCAATTTGGGCTTCCTCCCTTAACACTTGTTTACTTATAAGGCAGGTCCTGAGTTTCTTGCATAGTGCTCTCAGCTTCCCCCTTCCCCTTAACCCTATGACTTGTTCAAATTACTGTAACTGATACACTGTTAATATCAATAGAACTTCTTTTCGGGGTCCAACATCCCCTAAAATTTCTTTTATAGATTCTTTTTATTTACTGTACTAACCATGCCAAGATCCTTACAACTAAATTAGGATCTCGTTGTTAATTTAATTTCTAAACCTCTCAATCACCGTAACATTTTAATGTAGTAACCGTAGCATTTTAACGTAGTAAGTGAAAAGGTCGCCTGAAATTAGACCACGTGAGCTTTATGATAACAAGGGCTGGTTCTCAAAGTGCATATGATGCACGGTAAAACGGAACAAAATTAACGAGCTAAGTAATGGAAACCCCTGTTATTAAGGAGAATCAAAACTTTTCCTTGACTCGGTGAATTTTGTGTCAAAAGTGACGGGCAAACAATAAATTCGAATCATAGGCGTGATGTATCCGTCCTGTTAAATGTAAACATATGTATGAACGGAGAATATACGCCTGCGACAAAACTTGTTGCCGGCTCTTAACAGCTGAGGCACATCAATTAAGCCAAAATTATTTATATAGAAAGGATGAAGTAAGGAAAGAAATGCAGACGTAGACGAGCTGTGTGTTAATACTTCATAAAACTAAAATTCCATGAAGCAGTAGCGTACAGCTGCAAGTGGGTTTGTTAGTATTCCTTTGTTGGAGTCAGAAATGGAATCACAGTAGAATGAGACAGACATTCCATTACCAAAACTCTTGACATCGAAGAAGACGTGAAGCAGCAGCAATGATTCACTCTGATCACTCACGGGTTAAGCAACACCGGCGACCAAGAAGCATCACAGCAACAAGAATACGTCGGCTCAGGCGCCGCAGCAGTAGCCAACTCCTGCAGCAGAAATGCCTCCTCAAAACTGCTCAGAATATCCCTCAAATTGTCATCCGCTGCCGTCTCCTCCAACCCTCCTAGGACCCAGTGATGATCCTCGGTTGGTGGCAGAGGAGCTTGGGTATGACCACTCTTAAAGAGGGTAGGTTTTATAGGTTCATCGACCAATCCTTTTAGGAGTGTGTCTTGGCAGAATGAATATTGAATATTCCTAAGTGGCATAGGAGACTGGAGGCAGCTACTTTTAAAGAGGTTAAGCCTTTCAACCTCATCTACAAACCCTTCCACCACTTTGCCTTGATGAGATGAGCATTGAACTTTTAGAGAATGGGGGGAGCTACTTTTAAAGATGTTGCGTCTTTCAACCTCATGTACCAACCCTTCAAGGACTTTGTCTTCATGAGATGAGCATTGAACATCTGGATAATAGGAGCAGCTACTTCTAAAGAGGTTAGGCCTTTCAAGCTCATCTACCAACCCTCCTAAGATTTTGCCTTGCTTAGATGAGCATTGAACCTCTGGATAATAGGGGCAGCTACTTCTAAAGAGGTTAGACCTTCCAATCTGATCTATGAACCCTCCCAAGAATTTGCCTTGATGAGATGACCATTGAACCTTTGGATAATGGGGACAGTTACTTCTAAAGAGGTTAGGCCTTTCAAGCTCATCTACCAACCCTCTTAGACCTTTATGTTGATAAGATGAACATTGTAATTCTGGATAATGATCCTTAGTCGCTAGTGAAGGAGCCGATGGTAGTGACGGAGCCGACCCCGGTGATGCAGCCGAGGGAAATGAAGAAGAAGAAGAGGAGGAGGCAGTGTTCATGCCCGTGAGCGACTGCACAACTGATCGAAAATTGGCGGCATCCGTCTTGAAAACGCGTGGTGCAAATATATGTATGACTCGAACCTGCGGACTGGTCCGCTTCGGCTGCTGCGGCTCCTCATATGGTGTAGACTCCTCCGTATCTCTCTTTCGCCGCTGCCGACGTTGCGAAGGAGAGATCGAACTCTCGACTCCGCCGTTGCAGTTGTGGACCTGCAACTCCATGCTCCACCTCGGGATCGAACTCTCGATTTCGTTTAATTCAATCAATAATGCCGACTCCCCCAAAGAATGACCCCAAAGAATGAATTAGGTTCTGGTACTGCTACTGCCGCTGCTACAGCGTTCACATATATGCTGTTTAGTGGATGGCATGGAAATGAGCACGACATGAACATGGGCTAACGCGGTGTTGCCTGCTTTATGTTATTTCAATGATTTCAATTGATGCTCGCATCTATTCCATTTACCATGAAAGTAGCCATGTGATGGGCATTGTCATTTCCTAATGCGGAATTTGTGCAGCGTGGCCGTTACGCAGACGCAGACGCGCAGGGTGGCGACGAAGAATGGCAATGATGTGTGCTTTGAACCGAAGAAGCAAAAGAATTTCCATCATACTCTTTGGCTGACTCGCTCGGTAGATGCGCACATGGGCCAACTTTTTGTGACCATTGTTAGTGTTTAGGTTGGACTGTTCATTATGCACAGCCATTTGGATGGTTCAATGTATATGAAATTTCAATAATTGTCTGCAGTAATAACATGTCAATTCAAACTAGTTAGGTGAAAATTTAGACTTGACTTTGACAAAATGGTAACAACAATACATGTGTGTTTGTGGTAATTTTTTTATTTTTAATTTTTGAAAGTGGTCAGATTGTGTGAGCATGGTGAATTGAAACTGATAACCACCCACATAAGAGATGGGGTTGAAAATTAACGTACAGCTATGTTTAAAATTGTCTTTCAAATTTTTGCTGACTCCTTTGGCAGACGCAGACATGGGTGAACTTTATGTGACAATTTTCCTTGACTCCTTTGGCTGATGCAGACATGGGTGAACTTTATGTGACAATTGTTATTGTTTGGGTTGAATTGTTGATTATGCATAGCTATTTGGATGGTTCAATGTATATGGCATTTCAATAATTGTCTGCGGCAATAACATGTCAATCCAAAATAGTTAGGTGAAAAATTAGACTTGACTTTGACAAAATGGTAGCAAGTATTATTCAATGCATGTGTGTTTGTCGTAATTTTTTTATTTTTAATTTTTGAAAGTCAGTCAGCATAAGAGATGGCGTTGAAAATTAACGTAAAACTATAACTATGTTTAAAATTCTCTTTCAAATTTTGGCCCATTGGCTTTGGTAGATGCGCACATGGGTAACTTTTTATGACAATTGTTATTATTTGGGTTGAACTGTTGATTATGCACAGCAATTTGGATGGCTCAATGTATATGAGATTTCAGTAGTTGTCTACGACCATAACATGTCCATTCAAACAAGTTATGTGAAACATGACAAAATGTTAATCAGTCTTAATCAATGCATGTGTGTTTGTGGTAATTTTTTAATTTTTAATTTTTGAAAGTGGTCAGATTGTGTGAGCATGGTTGATTGCAACCGATGACCACCCACCCACATAAGAGATGGGGTTGAAAATTAACTTACAGTTATGTTTAAAATTGTCTTTCAAATTTAAACTTTTAACATTACATGGTAATATAATTCATAGTGAAAATCTAAATCAAAATAAAAAAAATTAAAAAACACCAAGATATATGAGATAAATTAAAGGAAATTCAAAAATCTCATTTACATTTAAAAAATCAAAAGTATAAACATAAATTGTATTAAGAAAAAAATTGCAATGAGAAGGTTAGAACCATAAATAAGGTGAAACACATGCAATAAAAGAGGATGTTGCAATCCAAAATAAACGAAACATAATTACGCCTTAGGATTCATAGAAATTTGACCACATTATTTTAAAAAAATTGAAATGAGATATTAACTAATATTAAAGACTGATTGAAGTTTATACGTTGGAATTTGAATTCCACCAAGCAACACTGAATTATAATTTTAGAAAACTAAAAAAACAAGGTTCATAGAAAAAGAATTCTGAAACTGGCCTCACAACCTTATTTGACTCAGTGTTTCAAGTAACATTACGTAAAAATTGTGAAGGTATTTGAAGGAAAAAACCTCCAAAACACAGGCGTCAATTTCCAGGCCTGCACAGACCGCCGAGTATTTTGAGAACGGGGCGGTATCACACATGTCGTAGTAACCAATTTCGCACGCTTCTCTTTGCGCTGAGTTTGGATGATCAGTGATAAATTAGTTTAAGTGAGATTGCGAAGGTTTCGGCGGGACAATTATCGTATATTGTGACTATAGGGTAGGAAGTGCGTTTCACGTGGCTTTGTTCATCAGCGTTATGGTGTTGGTATTGGTATTGGTATTACAGTCGTAGTAGCAGTGGCGGTGCAGATGAGGGCGACGGTTAACGTGAAGTTGCCATTTTTCTTCGCCTTTCACGCGGCGAGCACGGCTCCTCATGCGTCACTTGGACTGTAATAATCCATATCAGGAGTTTCATGTGTCTTGTCCGCGGGCGTGAGCGCGGTTTCTGGGTGCATGATTTCGCCCCAAAAGGAATCGCCCTCTGTCAACTCTGTGCCAAATTGTTACTTGTGTCAGGTTCCAGGACTCTTTGTGGCTTCACGTGGTTTTTGCTTCATATATAGCAGCCACACACAGTCATTGCTTTTGTGTGTTCTGGAAGGCTCCTGCAACGGATCTGTCTGTTCTCTGTATAGACTGTACATACAGCAACCGTGTTTTAAACGCGTAACCATGTCCCGGTGAAAACGTTCCTTCCATAATTCACATTTGTGGTTCAAACTTATCCCCAAATGCATGAACGGTAGTCTCTGTCAAGATTTGTGACTACTTTGTTTTAAGGGAAATGGATGTCGGCACCGCTTACAATGAGAAAATGTTTTAAACGCTTTGAAAGCTTCTGCTTGCAATTTTGAGATCTTAATAGTCAATTATGAGTTGGAGGGACCATTGTTTAATGTGATGGTAAGGTCATTGTTTCTTAAATAGTAAGATTTTGCTTCAAGCCTAGGGATAGTCATTTGAGAGGGTAAAAAAATACATAAGTAGCATTTGATAGAACATAGAATATATAGAAGCAACACAAAAGGAAAAACTCAATGGATTTAGGAATGCCTACCTAGGAATTCATCCTTACAATCCCAAAAACAAAAGAAAGAAGCACCTTTTCAGAAATGAACATTTCACTAAAGACCAACTATAATTAGTAGTACCAATAGAATGAAGAAAGAATCAAATGAAGGAAATGATAGCCAGAATTAAAAAAAAGAGCTCATTTGAAGAGAATTGATAATTTCAACTATCTTACAATAATCTCTCTTAAAGGTAAAGTTACTTACTTTGAAGAACGATGAGCAGCAAGGTACCCCTATGCTTAACCATACGAATATAAGCATTTCACGCACGATCTAGTCGAATTCCAAGGAGTAAGTGCTTATGTGCCCTTGTGGAACAAGGATGGGTTCGTTAATCGTTGTTTTCCCAAGCTTACCTGTATGTCACAATTGTATGGTTAAGTAAGCTTGAGGCATATGATTTTTATAACTTTTATGTTTTTATGTCCTGTGCTAATAAGAAAGGAAAGAGGTAACTAAGTGACTAATTTAACTTAACTACTCATTAACTAAGTTCTAACTAATTCGTTCCCACTTGCTGTACACATGCTGATCCAGTGCAACACTACTAAGATTACCAAACGCTAATCGTTACTGGGTTACCAAGCATTACACACATGCTCAAAGTGGTCATGCTTGTGTGTTTTAACGATTTGCTTAATTGATCAAAATGAATTGTTGTGCTTATAACAAAAATGTAAAGTGCATAAAATAAAATAAAAGAAATACGTAAGAAAAAAAATCTCAAGTGCTACAAGGATGAATCAAAGAGCTCGTCTTTATTATTGTACACAAGGTGTGCTCAGGTACACAATGCTTGAATAAAGATCCGTCCACACTTAGACCTCTTGCTGCGGGCACTTGGAAAATACTCTAACTTTTAAAGAAACTACAAAAGTTTTGCTACTTGACTGCTAAAAGATTTCCTCCCAATTGTGCGCCTGGGCACTATATTTATAGGCTTGGGAGCAAGTACTCTAATAATTAGAGTAACTGCTCTAATAATTAGAATAACTGCTAAAGTAACTGCTAGAGTAACCACTCTAATAATTAGAATAACTACTAGAGTAACCACTCTCATCAAAGAATAATCTAGACCATTGTAGGAAATTAAGCATAAAGAAGACTAAATGTTGATTGGTATTGAAGAAATTTTTAGTAGGTGTTAATTTGATAAGTACATCTAAAGGATTTGCCTCAATAGTTAATTGATTTATAAGAATCCTTTGCTTTTAAATATTCTTCTGTATCTAGAAACAATGTATTTCAATGTGCTTCATTCAAGAATGAAAGGTTAGGTTCTTGGATATGCTTATGGCATTTTCACTATCATTGCTAATATTTGTTAGAGTATGAATGATGTCAACTTTATCTGTTAACCTTAAAATCTCTATAGCCTCTCTAAATGTTAAGTTAGCAACAACATATTCAACTTAAGTGGTAGATTGAGTGACATAAGATTATTTTTAACTTTTCCAAGAAACAACACCACCAAAGAGACTAAACACATATTCACTAGTAGATTTCATACTATCAATATTACTATTTCAATCTTCATTAATAAAACCATGAAGTTCATTGGAATTATTTTTGTAATAAATCCCATAATTCATAGTACAATGAAGATATCAGAATACTCACTTTATTGTAATCCAATGTTTTTTCTCTAGATTTGACATATACTTACTAAGTTTAATAACAATGTAAGTAATATCATATCTAATAGAGACCATTGCATACATTAAAGTGCTAATAGCACTAGCATATGGAATTTTAACCATGAGCTCTTTCTCTTCTTTTGTACTAAGATATTGTTCATGTTATAATTTGATATTAGTTTCACAAGGAGTAGTCATAGGGTTGTAATTTTGCATATTAAACTTTTTCAAGATATTTTCAACATAAGCATATTGTCCAAGCCAAAGATTTTTATCAAACCTATCTCTTTTAATTCCCATGCCCAAAATCTTTTATGTAGCACAATGATCCTTTGTTTCAAATTAAGAAGACATATCAAGTTTTAAATTTTGAATATCATGTATGTCATTTAAACATCGTGAAATTTCGAGACCTTGATGATTCAGCAAAGTCTCGAAGTTTACGTAAAGGATTTCCACAAGTGGCACATTGCATACAGTCTTCTTTTAGCTTAAGTCCTATTACACTACATTACGTAGCACAACGTAATAGACTCCAGAAATACTGAACAGAAGTAAGTGATGCGCAGTGACAACACTTCAATTTTACAGGTTCGCTATGTTACGCCGTGTTACGCTATGGAGCGTAATGTAGCATAACGCAGCGTAATGCAAGCAGATAATTGATTTAATTACAATAATAGAGATAGAAAAATTCAAACATTGGTCGTTCTTATGCCATGATACGCTCTCTTGCGTATTATAGTGTAATCGAAGGACAGTTTGTTACCGAAGCCCTAGCAAGGGCAGATTACGACACACTATGCTTCAGAGCGTAACGCAGCGTAGCACCACAAGCTTCAACTACAACACACCAATTCAATAGCATTTTGTAGGCTCAGGACACGCATCATCTAAACTACGTTTTTCTCCTAACCCTAACCTTATAAATACTCCAGTTGACAATGATCAATGGTGGGCAAATTTTTCTCCGTGAGCAATTTCCCTTCGTTGGCAAGGTCAACAATTTTTTTTTTTGCAGCTGTTGGCAATTGTTGGCAAATTTTCTCAAAGAACAAGAGAGGATCGACAATCGAAAGAACGTCGACAGTAACCGACAAGAGCCTTTGAACTGGAAACCTTGAGTTAGCAGACACTTTGCTTAGAGTCTGACTCCGTTGGGCCCAGATTGGCTAGAATGAGGTAGATTAGCCTTTGCTTATTTCATCTCTCAATAGATTTCTTGTTCTTGGCATGCACTTCGTCTAAACCAAAGTCTACCTGTAATCATTGTATTCAATGTATTTTTTTATAAGCTAAATCCCAGATTTTGGGACTACACATTCTCTAAATTCTATTTATCACATCCTATTACAATCGCTCCAAATCATTTACATCATTTTCTTTGCCTTCAAGATTACTGATATCATATCTCCCCATTGAAATCATCATCTCGTGATCTGATCATTACAAAATTTACTGATTAAGTAAGTCCTTGTTTGATCGACAAGACTGTTCAGGGCACTTCGGATTCTTTTTCTCTAGCACGGCCCTCAGACGGATCTGGGGTTGGAACTGTGTACATGGAACTTCACTCGATATTTTCAGCAATCGACATTTTCTATTGTTATAGTTTTCTGGCACTAGAAGGAGGGCCTGAACCTCCAATCATCATTTCACAGGTAGTCCTGCAAGTTGTCGGTACCCATTTTTGATTGACATAAACATAATACCTCCACAGTTGTTTACAAGATTGTGTAGTGTAGATCGGTCGCTTTGATGATTCCTCTAGAATCCTATAGGGTAGAAAGCCCATTTTTGCCTTAGCTTGCCTTTTCCCTTGTGATCCTTATCCTTGTCATCATTACTCTTGAGTTGTGTAGTGAATGGCTGCACCAACCACCGTCATTGATATTGCTAACCTCGAAAACCCTTGGACACTACAAGTTACGCCTCTTGTGGTCGAGCCACCAACCAGTCTAGTGCAACCACACCGATCCCTCAGGCTCCAAAATAAAGAGCTTGAAGAACATGCTCAGTGTAGGGAACATTACAATTTCCTCTATGCTAAAATTATGGAAAATCTACCCATGTATCCACAAGAACTTGAAGAGAAACTAGAATACAAGTTCATATACTACAATGGGAAGGAATTTATTCCTTCACCTAACACCACTGTACCCCTGATGGACCAACAATAGTGGATCTTAGATCAAATGCTGATGACTAGGGCATCAACGGAACAACAAGAAGAGTTGTTCCATGATGAAGTGCTTCATAACGGGTAGGATGATCTAGATTCCCACTCCAAGGGAGGCAGTCACACTGATTTGGTTGTGGCCCCTCCCTCCACGATGTCTCGTGTAAATATGTTGTTCATGGTCACCACGCCCTTGAAATTATCTAATGCTAGCCGCGTCCCACACTTGCCCCAACCACATTTTCTCTCTTCGGCTACCCTCAAGGGTGGTGTCCCTTCACAAGTCATTCCTTCACACCTGCAGATAGCTAATCCACCTCATCATATACCTGCACCTATGTCACCGTATGTACATGCAATACCTACTTCGCAATTACACACAACGCCTACATTCATCCCAACTCTCACGACAGGACCCGCCACTATAGCGTGGTGGGCTCCAAACACATCATCCCTTGTAGCACAGCCTACGCAAATGACTCATCTTCCTCATCATCAACACCATGTCTTGTAGGCAATAAACCCAACTACAGGGTCATTGTTTGTGCCATAGGCTATGCAAGCGGCATATCCTATGGCACAATCAATGGTTGTCATCCCGTCTACACCACCTGCTAGGTGGTGGGTGACGCAGGTGGTACAGCTTAGAGGGCCAGTCCCAATAACATCGCACATAGGCCAAGCTATCACTCCTATCCCACCATCCAACATGGCTCATCCTGCAATTCCACAATCAACCTCTTCATCTACAGGTATGGATCAAGCCTTCCAGCTTATTTAGACCCTTACAGAAGAAGTTAAACGCCTCAAGGCTGCTAGTTCTGACATGATACAGGTCATGAATTTTTACCATGATGATCCTATTAGTCTAGCAGTGCCTATTTTTTTGTTGCCTCCTGGGATGCCACTCCCCTATTTTACAAAATACAATGGAGAAGGCAATCCTAATGCCCATGTAGTCACCTTCAGGTCAGAGTCATTGTTACTGCAACAATGACCACATACCATCATCTATGTATTTTCTATGTCCCTAATGGGTAAAGCTTTAGACTGGTATCATGCACTTCCACGCTCTTCCATCTCAACCTTGGAAGACTTGCTAACCTAGTTCGTGACTCATTTCAAATACAACCTGAAACCATAATTCACACTGGATCAGCTTATGGGAGTTAAGCAAGATCCGCTCAAGCCAGTCCAAAAGTTTATAAAACGGTGGAGCGCCACCTTGAATGAAATCCATGAATCCATCGTGGAGGCTCATCTGTTAGCAATCTTCAAGGGGGCAGTCAATGACTTCATTAAGTCCAAACTGTATTACATTGCTCCCCGTTCCCTCAGCCAAGCCTTCGCTTAAACTAAGAGCATCCAAGATGCGGCAAAGGCTAGCAAAGACCTAGCATATGTGGTCTACAGAAATGGCCATAGCAAGGATAAAGACAAAGGAAAAGCTATAACAATGACCATAGTAGTGGTTTCCGAGGGGGCCAAGTAGAAAAATAACAAAAAAAAGGTATCTATGGAGCCTGCTGAGCCCACAACTAGCTCAAACAGCATTGATCAAGAAACTCCATCTGCCCCTGAAGCACCTCCACAGCTAAAGCCTAATTTCGAGCGTAAAGACCGCTCAAAATATATAGCTCTACCTGTAAAGCCTTCAGAACTTCTGAAGAAATTACTGGGAACTAGCCATATTCAACATAAGAAGGTGTCAAAGGAAGGTCTGAAATGCCATAGATGGCATTGCGAACTGCTTAAGAATCCCTCCTTGGCCCTGCCAAATGAACCGCTAGTTCCCAAAAACTTTAGGCTGGACCATTTCTATGACTATCACTAGTTATGTGATCATGACACGGATTATTGCTAAGTGTTGAAAGATGACATTCAACATATGATCGATCAAGGTAAATTGATCCTAGACAGCAGTAGTCTGGTCCATCTAGAAAATCAATCCATGCATGTGTACCAAGACTCGTTAAACAAAAATAATGTAGGGTACACTATCAATGTAGTGGGTACGGAAGGTGATGACCAGGCATAGCCAAAAAAACCTTCGTGTTGTGTGTACCTCCTCGCTTGTCTCAAATGACAAGGCCATTGACATCGACGGGTGTGGTTCAACAACAACCCTTCATTCTCTGGGTCCCATCTCCTACCGTTATCCCACAGCCCACTATCAATAAAGCCATGGCCTAGCCCACAGCCACACCTAGGGCACCCTTTGTCATCAGGTTGCCAATGCCATTAATGCCCCAATCACAACCTAACAAGAAAGGAGAAGGGCGTACGACACCTAATACAGCCCAAGGATCACCTTACGTTGGGGTTTCCCAAGCCTGTGCCCCTCGCCTCGACATCCTTGACCCCATCCTCAACAAGAAAAGATGATGCTATGCAAACACAACCATCTCCTCCCAACCCAAGAAAATGAAGCCCTCAACCAGAAATTGTTCCTCCCCAAGAGTTTTGTCCCCTAGGATGAATAGAAGAAGAGAAGGGTGATAAAAAACTAGATCGTGGATGTGATCTCCTCGACACCTTTACGCAAGTTAAGTAGGCTCTTAAACAAAAAAATACAACGTTGAGCCTCTATGACTTGCTGATGACATCAAAAAAGCATTGTGAGGCCATGGTTCACTTGTTAACACCCATACCCGTGGATGAGAGCCTTCCAGCAGATGAAGAAGCAATCCACTCCATCATGCTTCCCCTTGTCACTGAACAACCCTGGCCTTCCCTACTGAATTTTCATGATGAATCCATTAAGGATGATCCAGAGAATGGTCAAGTGACAACAGCGCCTATGTTCATCACTATTCGGGTTGGCCAATATCGAATCCGGAGAGTATACGTAGATGAAGGGGCAGCTGCCAATGTCATTCCATAACCCATAGTGGATAAACTGGGTTTGATCGTCCAGATCAGCCCCACGACAACTTCATGTTTAAATTCATTCAATGGGGAATGAGTGCAAGTCAAAGGAATAGTACGTATTAATTTCGTAGCAGGAGACCAATTCCCCATAGACGCAGTGTTTATAGTCATCGAGGAGATGCCTAGTTTCAACTTAATCTTGGGGAGGTCCTGGTTGGCTCAACTAAGGGCAGTTTCATTACCCATCCATTAGGAGATCCATTTGCCTTACACAGGAGGGGAAGTGATCATCCATGGTGATAAAATGATCCCTTAGGCTGTTAATAACGTAGAAATGGAATAGGGTTTAGAAATCGAAACCCCCGAGGATCAGTCTCCTATCTCAATGCTTGAACAGGCCAAAACAGTGGCTGATGACAACTTGATTTGGGCTGAACTACATTTTCAAGAGGAAGATGATGGCATAGAGGAACAGAGTAATAAACCTCCTCATCCATACACGTTGTCAAAACTAAAAAAAATTAAGAAGTAGTTACAGAGTTAGCAAATAAACACATTGGCGTGACATCTCACGTTAGTCCACGTCATTTACTATTACGCAATTTACACTCTCTCTTTTAGCATTATCCTTATTACGCTTTTTATACACATTATGGCCCGAAATGACGTTAAACTATTTACAACCCTCTACATCCTAAAACTGGAAAATGTAATTTACCCCTTTGCGCTTATGATGACCTGGCCCAAAATGGCCTTAAACTAGTTGCAACCCATTACGGCCTAAAACTAGCAATTTTGTTTATCCGTTTACGCTTACAATGGCCTAGCCCGAAATGGCCTTAAACTATTTATGGCCTCCTATGACCTAAAACTAGTGATTTTGTTTATCCATTTATGCTTACGATGGCCTAGCTCAAAATGGCTTTAAACTACTAATGACCCACAGTGACCTAAAATGTATATCCTTCTAACAATATGTTTCAATTCATAAAAAACTCAAATCTCTATATCACGTAGATTATATCACATGGATCGAAGAAAATTGTCCCTTATTCCATTTCATTATAATAAAATTTTGGTGAATATAGCCATGTCACATGTTGCCTTTGTTACCACTTCTACTTGTGTCACTCAACTCCACCTCTGCCTCATGAAGATCATCCTCATAGGGACCTTCTTCATGTGGTGTCTCTTTGTGGAAGATATCCTCTCTGTGAGACTCTTCCTCATTGGAATTCTTGCCATGAGGTTGGTCATCTTTATGGGGCTCCTCATGAAGACCCTCTTCATGAGGACCATCATCTCCATTATGCTCCTCCTCATGAAGATCCTCTTCGTGAGGACCATCATCTCCATTACGCTCCTCTTCATGAGGATCCTCTCCATGTGGATCTGATGATTTCACAGGAAACGCATGTTAGAATCACCACCAAAACCACATGTATCAAGAATGCAGTAGCCCTACAACTCACCTATGATGGTCCCGTGTTAGCAGCAAAAGGAATTTGTTCCAAAATAACCCACAATCATTACATGATCTTGTCCTTGGTAAGCTTCAACTAAACGCCATCTCCTAGATCAGTTCCAACCTTAACATTCCTCTTTTCCACAGGAGTTCATCAGGGTGATTCAGGGAAGAAGGAATGGATAATGGTCTCCCCGCTAGGGAGGGTTATTTCTCTCTTTGGAGAGGTGCTTACTATAACTTTCTCCTGAAACTTTTCGTACGTTCTAGAAGCACCGATGACATCGAGAAATAGCCGAAGGTACCATGCGTCAAGAGTAGAATCCCTGTAATGTTGGTAGTATGTGAAACATTCTTGCTTATACACATGCCTATGATCCTTTTGTGCCTACCCCCATGCTTGGACCCTTAGGCTGAAATCCTTCTAGTCTTGGTTCTTCTGCGCTAGCAGATTCATTTTCATCTATTGCTCAATGAGCTCACAGCTAGCTTAGACGTTGTTTCTGACGACCGTCCAATAATAGGCGTAGTCAATTATAGCTATTCACCAATTCTCAACATTGGCCTCTCGAGCCAGCCAAAATTCTTTTCGAGACTCCAGGTCTTCAACCCTATCAATTATGAACATCTTCTCCTTTTCTACTTTCTGCAACCTCTTCCAAAGGTCTTCATTGATGTTCTAACATTTCCATAAAGAGTAGGTTGAGCATAATGCACATTTACGCATTTCATTGTAAAGGCTGCGTGGCACTTTGGTCAGCGTCAGCGAGGGTTCAAGGGTGGTGTCTAAGTTAATGGGGTCTTTGGAATCCCATCTGAGGTGAGATCTTGTAACATAAAATAACAGTTAGACGCAACAAAAATAATACAATGTCGTAATGTCAACAGCCCCTATGTTATAACACTCATGTACCAATCTTAGGATCGATTTGCTCTAGACGACCAATCATATCATTCACGATGCCTTCCATAAATGCAAATTTATTAGGAGTCTCACCCCAATGTTGAGTTGGTGGCACTGACAAAGGAACGATGCCATCATCAGAAGTGCCTACTACACAAAAAAATGAACTAGACATAGTACGGTAGACATAAAGGACAACTGAGACATTATGATAATGCAAAACTCAATTCAACGAAACCCTCAAAGGTAGTAACATGAGGTTTTCCCTTTGAGGAAAATTCAGACTCACCAGTGACAAACTGTTTCTCTTTTCCAGGTTCATCTGAAAGGACCTCGGCGTCCCCTACTTCTATCTCTTCTTCAAGCACATGAATCTGTGTGCCACTTGTGTTACTAACAAGGGCCTCCTTTTCCAAAATTGGGGCCCCTTCTTCACACCATATACCTATGGCCCCTGTTTCAGAGGTCAACTCCTCCACGCCTTTCACTTTGACTGCAAAAAAAAAACATTTACAAATGCTACACGACACCACGATGTCTATATGCAGTGTAATACATATATAAACTAATTACACATCTCTCAACATACTAGTTGGGGGATCATTCTTGTGAAATTTAATTCATAGCCTCTTTCCCTCTACGTCAGTCAGGCCAAGAGACTCCATGACCGAACAATGTTTTTTCTGCTGGACTAATGAACTCACTATTTCTTCTGCCAAGCATTTCCCCCTTGACACACTACCGATGTAAGAAGGGAGCACCCCACCCATGCTGTCCTGGCCCTGCGCAAGAGGTGCTGCTAGATCCTTAGTCATAAGTAAAAAAAAATCCCCAATGCCTTCAGGGGGATTTTGCGACCAGGTGGTGTTGAAAACCTGGGAAATCCATGGTTTGGAAATCTAGTTACGATCTTGCTACACCTAGATTTCATCCCTATGAACCACCAGGAATTCAGCAAAATGCCGAAAGCAGGCTATAAAGAAGGTAAAATTCATGTTGAAGTGGAACTCAAGCTTCTTATGAAGCTTGACCATTTCAGCATGCAGGCCTTTAGCGAAGTAGCTGGCCCAATTATACCATGTTCCCTCCTCCATAACCTCCCGCATGATCCGAGCCTGCTCTATGGTACGGATTCTTCCCTGGGAGAGCAACTTGGGGAAGGCGTGGGCTCAGAAGAGGGGATAAATGGTATGAGCCACCTCCAGCTAGATTTTATCAGCAAGGATTTCTTTCGCTTCCTTTTTAACCCCTAGCCACTCTTCTATCTCCTTATGGTGCTCAGAAATTCTCTTTGAATTTTCTTCTACTGGAGGGCCATCGGAGGGAACGCCAAAAAAATCAGCGAATAGTTGAACGTCAATATCAAAACTCACATGCACATTATGCACGTACATGTAAAGATGCTCAGCTTCTTTGCTGAAGGAGTTAACTAGGATTAGCATTTCTTCTGTGGTGACATCAGGGGTTACAACCAAAAATAGCTCCATCAGTCCAGCTTCCTAGAGGTTATTGGTTATGATAGTTAGGGCCACACTATGGCTGATCCAACATTGTGCTTCTTTTATGTCACCATAACAAAAGAAAATACTGCTCACTTCATGCCCAGAAGCCATAACCATGACCTCCCATGATTCCCTAATTGTGAATATAAAGCAATGGCTTAGAGAATATAACAAAATAAAATGACTTTATACATTGTTTCCATGTAATAAGATTGTACAATGGACCACCATAGGATAATTTACAGCATCCAAAGGACGAAGGAAATGGTGGGATTATCTCTTGCACATCCACAATGATGATACGGAAATCCAAAGTCCACTCCTTATCCAATCATTTGAGTCTTTTACACTTGGCAAAAAATTTGACATAGCGAGTAGGGTAATGTGCGATTTCAAATTCTAGTTGTCCCATAACACCAGCAGGTAAATTGCTGATAGAAGTGAACTCCTTTAGGGCCGTTTCGACCACACACAACATATTTGTATCACCCTGGAGACCATCCTCATTGATGAAAAACCCACACCACAGAATGTAGACAATTGTTTATACTTGACACAAATTCAAAAAATGGTTAGCACATCATAACGCCGTGGAAACACTTACCTACCTGCATAATACACAATACCAGGTGGATTCTAGAAGTAGGTCGTAAGATGACAAGCCATGAACAGAGTGCTGTAGGCATGATAACAGTCAAACCTAGGCATCTCCCAGATCCAAGATAAACACCTCAAACCCTTAGTGCTCTATTCATGGTCTAGCACCCACATGGTTTTGATTGAGCCATCCATCAAAAATTTCAAGATGCTCTACGTTGATCCAACCAGTAGCATCTCTAGAATGGCAGCGGCTGTCTTAGCCAGTAGATGATACCAAAGAATTACATTGAAATTACGCAACAAAAACTACAAAAACTCCGGTGTGCCTCTTCGGAACCAAACTACCTCTTTCTTTACACGAGCATAAGGAGGAGGAACATTGGCCACAGGAACATATAAATAGCAAAGAACGCCCACAATGTCCAAGATGATCAGGATGGGCTTTAGAGTAATCCTTTATAATAAAATGCACTACCATTAGGAAAAGAAATGTAGACATACTAACGATTTAAGAGCAAAACAAATAAGAAAAAGGCTCATAAAAAATCCATTACGCAACACTAGAGTTTCTGTTACCTTGACTCTTAGAAAATTGTAGGTTACGCTAGAAAGGCATTACCAAAACCGCTCAAACCCTTGTGACGACATAAGGTATGTCCCTGACAACAGCAATAAAAGTAACACCGCATATTACCCTAACGTAACATGCAACCATTACTGGCAAGACAACAGAATCCTATTTACACTACATAAGGGTACAATACCTGGACACCTCCAATTATGCATTGTGTTTGCACAGTATTGCCCAAGGTCACCCAAACCCTTGTGATAGTGCAAGGTCTATCTTTGACAACAGTGATAAGGGTAATATTACAAACTACAATAGCTTAGCTTGCGAAACTAGGTATCAACACCCAACAGAATACACATCTTCGAAACAAATACAATTACGATGCCATAACAATGAAAATAACAATCATGTAGGAGGGTAAAAGGTGATCTACCGGGCGAGTGTAGTAGCCTCTTGAGTTTCAACCCTAACCTTTGAAACTCATTGCAAAATCTCCTGCACTTCATCAATCTTCTCCAATTTGGCAGGTTTGCCTTTGGTCTTCGGCGCCATGGTTACGACTGAACAACCTTCGCAAAGTCGTGTGCTTACGCCTTCCTTCTGTTTTCCTTCTCCTATAACCGAATACAAATTTGCAATGTTTACAATCTACTTTGAGGACGAACCATTGACTTATAAATGTAGTGGTTGAAACTAACTTTTTTCATGTCCGATCAATGCAAAACTTTCCTGAAATGTAGGTATGTTAGTGCGACATGAAGCATGAAGATCACAACATTAGTCTCGTAGATATCGCATGGATTGCGGTCCAAAAAGACCCTAAACTAATGCATAGCTTATCGTCTTGTAATCCGGTCGCATTAACTATGGTCTGCATAAAATTCTAAATTAGCTATTTCAACATGCTAGATGTGCCATGTTACACCTTTCATCATAGTTCACAGAAGTCTTACGCTAACATCTAGGAAACTGGGCTTGCTACTTTCTTACAAACTCTGCATATTATGATGGTATGCTAAGACCTTAAATTGGAAACCTCTTTAACATGTACCACTAAAATAAGAAAACCTTATATCATTTCAACATCTTAGAAAAAAATAATATAACAACTTCTGTTCTTGGCTTTTTTGCAAGTTGATTCGCAAATGGATGCAGCTTTACTTGCACCCCTAGCCCTAACAGGTCCATATGGGGAAACTATTAGATAACTCAACCATGCATTGATAGGAACTGATGCTTCCCTTTGTGACATAACCATAGAAGCCTCGGAAGCATCCCTAGACTAGCCATATCATTTGGCATGAATGCTAGACTTGGAGGCTAGTGATGTGATCGAGGATTCCCTCATTGAGGTCTTTGTGGTTACACATAAAGGCGAAAGCAAAACTCTGAAGGTTAGTTCCCTCCTTGACCAACAAACACAAAGTGATATACTTCGAGTGCTCCAAAATAACGTTGCAGTATTCACATGGTCATACGAAGACATGATGGGTTTAGACCCAAGACTAATACAACACCATATTTTTAGACCCACATATCAAAGCATTTAAATAGAAATCATGGAAGATTAAGCCTGAAATCGTGCTGGCAATGCATCATGAAATCACTAAGCTGTATCAAGCTATTTTCATTCCCACGGTCGATTATTCAGATTGGATGTTAAACATCATAGTTTTCTCCAAGAAAATGGAAAGAATACGCATCTGTATAGATTTTCGTGATCTAAAGAAGGAAAAAATTAAAGACAACTTCCCGTTGCTGAGTATCAACCAACTTATCGATACAATAGTTGGCCACGTGTTACTATCCTTTATGGATGAGTTTTCAGGCTATAATCAAATTTGTATCAATCCAGAACACCAACTGACTACGACTTTCATGATCCCCTGGGGAACTTTCTATTACACCATGATACCTTTTGGGTTAAAAAACACTGGAGCAACTTATCAAAGTGCCATGACAAATATCTTTAGAGATTACCTCTTAGAGATATTGAATGACTACGTAGACAACATAGCTATCAATTCTAAGAAGTCGGAAGATCCCCCAGAAGACCTAGAGTTAATCCTTAAATGATTTCTCAGGCATGACCTATGACTCAACACAAGAAAATGCATATTTGGAGTCAAAACTAGGTGCATGTTGGGGTTTGTGATATTGGAGACTGGCATCCGAGTTGACCCTGACAAGCTTGAAGCCATCGTTAACCAAGCCCACCAACAAACCTCAAAGAACTACGTGGATTGCAAGGTAGGTTTCAATTTATCAGGTGGTTCATCTCGAGGTTAACAAAAAAATTACATCCTATGCAGCATCTGCTCAAGCAAGGGGTTAACTTTGAATGGACCAAAGACTAGCAGCATGCGTTTGATGACCTAAAGAAAGAGTTGTTACATTTGCCAATGATTTTCCCACCACAAAGGGATAAGCCTTTCTACATCTACCTGGCAAGCTCAAATGTATCTATAGCTACGTTGTTGTGCCAAAGAAGGGACGACGGGTCAAAAATCCCTATCTATTATCTAAGTCATGCTCTATTTGCATACGAAACAAGATACAATGAAGTAGAGAATAACTGTTTGGCATTTTCTTTTGCACTAAAAAAATGTAGACACTATCTTTTCCATAGCCAAGTCAACATAATTTGCAAGAACAACATTCTGCAAGCTATCACAAATAATTTATACAAGAGTAATCAGATAGCCTGCTGGAAGGCCATCATAGCAGAATTTGACTTGAACTACGTTGGCCAATCATCCACGAAAGGCCAGGCCATAGCTAACTAGCTTGTAACATCACCTGTTAACGATCTAGCTACAATAGAGCCCGAGTTTCGTGATGAACATGTACATAGTTTAAGCCCTGTATCAATAGGCCTCGAAGCGACATTATACTTCGATGGAGCTTCAACTACCAGAGGTAGCAGTGCTACTACTGTCATTACGTTCTCCCCTGAAGATATTCATCCATTGGCTTACCGCTTAGAATTTTCTTGTATGAACAGTATGGTAGAGTATGAGGGGCTTCTCAGGGGATTGTTAATAGCAAGGGAACTCAACGTTCAACACTTGGCAATCTGAGGTGATTCGATGCTCATCATTAATCAAATCATAGGGGTCTATGCCTACAAAGCTGTACATCTACAGCCCTACTATGATATGGCTAAAGATCTCCTGAGACAATTCATGACAACTAACATATAACATGTGTCGCGTAATGAGAACACTGTAGTCGATGCACTAGCCACACTAGCTCTAAATGTGCCACCACATTTGTTTGCCACCTGGCCCTCTTTAATGATGGAATGTACAAATCCTGTCATTTAAGAAGAGCAAATCTCTCCTCTAAGCATGGGGGGAACACCATAATGGTATGATAACATTAAAGCCTACCTTATGCATGGTGAACCATCACAAAAAGATGCAATCCACAAGCATGCCAGGTAATACATCATCATCAGAGACGGTACTCTCTGTAGATGCTCTTTTGATGGGCTATTGCTAACCTGCGTTAATAATGACATAGCGCAAAGAATAGTTAGCGAAGTCCATGAAGGACTATGTGAAGGACACATAGCCCCGTGAGCCATGGCCGCTAAAATCAGACGCTTGGGGTATTACTAGCCTTACATGGAATGAGATTGCCTTAACAAGGTTAAAACATGTGACACATGCTAGAGTTATGTAAATCTAATATATGTGCCACCAACTAAATTGCATACTACATAGATCACTTGGTCATTCCAACGATGGGGACTAGACATCATAGGTCCCATCATGCCTAAGTCTTCTGCAGGACATAGCTTCATTATCACTGCCACCGAGTATTTCATAAAGTGGGTTGAGGCTATTCCCCTATGAAAGATTATATCTCAACAGGTTTGCCATTTTATCTTGGATAATATAGTAACTAGGTTTGGACTTCCCATGACTATTATGACCAACAATGGGCCACAATTTAGTAGTACCGAAACCAAATCTTTCTGCAGTAAACTTGGTATCAAGCTATCTTTCCTCACCCTATTACCCACAAGAAAATAGTCAAGTAGAGGCAACAAACAAGGTGGTCATCAATTTACTGAAAAAGATGCTTAGCAGCAAAAAAATGATGGCATGAAAAAATCCTCTATGTGCTATGGGCCTATCGTACGAGATGTAGAATAGCTACCAGTAGGACACCCTACAGCCTAGTCTACGGATCTGAAGCAGTGTTTCCCTTGGAACTATAGGTTCCCTCATTGCAGACGGTCCTCTCCACGATTATAAATGAGACTCAACAAAACAAGTCTAGGATCATGGATTTAGACTTAGTAGAGGAGAATCCAGATGCTCAACAACATCGAAAGATATCAAGAAAGGTAGAAATAGAAGCATCATCACAACTTGCATCAGTGACCAATCAAGAAAGGAGACTTAGTTCTCAATGCTATTCATGAACTAGTGAGCGAATTCTCTGCAAGCTGGGAAGGCCCTTTCCTGGTCGTCAACACATATGGCAACGGAGCATTCAAGCTAGTAGACATCAACGGTAACAGACTTCCAAACCTAGTGAATCACATGTACTTGAAGCGGTGCCACATCTAGACATCGGCTCAGCTCAAATGCAAAGTAATAAACGTCCGCTATGACGTAAAAATGGTAGAGTTGTACATTTCTGCTATGACGTAAAACTGGTAGTGTTGTGCATGTCTGCTACGATGTAAAACTAACATTTATTACATGCATCTGCCATAATGCTAAACTGGCAAAGTTTTTGACCATCCGCCATGACGTGAAATTGGCAAGGTAAGCATCCATCTACTGAGACGTTAAACCAACACAGACTTGTCCCTTGGTCATGACACAAAATTGACACCCACAACATGGTTTGCTGGGACTAGAAACCAGCTCTTCCGCCATCCGCTACGATGTAAAACTAGCACACTTCAGTCTACCCAGACTTTAAATCGGGACCATGGTCCACTGAGACTTAAAACTAGCAACAATAGTCCACCAGGATTTAAAACTGGAATTTTTCAACAAACAATCCATGAAGCAAGTGAGCATGATCATTCTTGCATAGCATCCCTACCAGATGGAACGAGTAGCATGTTAGAATAGACGTAACACAGGTATCCTACTGGCATCCTACTGATTCCTCGGATATGCCAAAAGGCATACTACTGACCCCTTGAAGATGTTGCTACGACAAAAAATCTATAGTTGCAACTCCTGGGGTTAATTTCACCATTGGGGGCCCCAAGGAAACTATGGTCATCCATAGCCTTGGCTACCTCCACCCATTGTTGCCACCAGATTCTGCTTAGCAGATTCATCTGACTGGTTCTTTGCCAAGTCAATTGGGTAAGATGAATCTGGCTGTCGATAGTGACTTCCTAAACCGTGGCATCAACAAAGGGACCCTTGCTTCTTACTACGGTCCCTTCTCTATGGCTTGCGCTCTCCTTTTTGCTTTAGAAAACACTTGTTTCAATAGACTCCTTAGTGATTAGGATGATTGCTTTTACTTTTTGTTCTCTGTTATGTTTTGCATGTTACTTGCTACGATAGCATTGTTCAAGAATGCATTCACTAGGAGGTGAGGCATCATGGTGTTTTGAGGTGGCTTCTCAGACTAGCCTGACTACTTGGGAATCCAGACCCTTCCTTTTTTTTCCTCCATCAGATAACTTATCCACCAACCTCCCACTCCAAAAACACAGAATAAACTGACCCCATATTTCGTTAGGGTGCCCAGGCAGCCTGACACTCAACCACCTTCGACTGTCCAATCGCAACCTCGTCCTACTCCATACGTTGTACGAGTTCCAAAGCAACCAGATATTCAGAAACCAACTGTTCCCCTGCGCCACATGTGGAAATGCCTAGCAGACAAGATCACATGGGAATGAATGGAGAAAGAATGTTAACAGCTTTCCTTAGGACCCCCCAAGCCTACTCCATTAAGTGTAGTACCCATGGCATCACCTACTAACTAATCGAATACAAGCTATAAGGGAGAATCATCAGGAATACATGATGCATCTAAATCAACAGTCACGGAAGAAAACGTCAAACTAGCTACACATGAGATAAAAATGCTAGGCCCGATGGACCAAGTAACCATTAACAAACATACACCTAATAGTAAAGATTTAGCAACAGCCCTAACATAGGTCACGCAAGCACTTAAATAGAGAAATACTTTACTAAGCCTATATGACTCGATGTTAACTTCTCAAACTCATCGCGAAGCCCTAGTACACATGTTAACATCAATCCCAGTAAGCAAAAACTTACCTATAGATGAGCCTTCCATACATGCGGTAATGTCTAAACAACAAGGATTCAAACTCAAATCGTTAAGCTTTCACCCCAAAAACATTAAGATCGACGAGCAAACCGGAGATGTCACCCACACACCTATGTTCATAACGATACAAGTAAATCAATTCAAAACATATTGGATGCATGTAGATGATAGAGCTGCCACAAACATAATACCCTACCCCATCATCGAAGAATTAAGGCTCACAAAATTAATTAAACCAACCTCCACCACATGTTTAAAATCATTTAGTGGATCACGCGTAGTAGTAAAAGGCAGCATAGCCTTAGACTTTATAGCAGGGGATCGATTCCCCACATCTGCTAACTTTGTTGTCATCGACAGAATGCTAGGGTTTAATTTAATATTAGGAAGACCCTGGCTAGCCCAACTCAAAGTAGTCTCTTCCCCCATACACCAAGAGATTCACTTGCTTTACGAAGGTGGTGAAATCATTATACACAGAGATGCTGCTATGTCTACCATGTCGTCACATATAGGTGCAGACCAAGGTTCGGTGGTTAAGTTTGAAGAGCCTAAACAGGATGACACAAATGAAAAAAAAAGTTGCATGCAACCAGTAAACAATGATCCATTAGATGTAAATGAAACTCTACCCAACATAGAAACACCTGGACTTGAAACTGTACATACACCGCCTAACCTAGAAACTACAACAAACATCGAAATTGCTGGACACACGGAAACACTAGAAGATGCCAACATAGAGCCTGTTCCATCAGACGTTCCTTGGGCTGAATTACCGTTCAACGTGATTAGCGAAGGGGACACTGAGTACAGAATCACACCTATCGGCATCACTCCTAACGTTAAACTAATAAAAATCAAAAATTTGCTAAACCACTAAACTACATACCTTGTCCAAAATGACATTAAACTACCACATGTCCACAATGACATAAAACTACCCACTGCCAAAAATGGCTGATTTACCAAGGAATCCACCAGTATCATTTGAAACTGCTCTTGTTTACATATGGCCTGAATTGGCCTTAAACTAGTACATGGGGCTCGGAATGGCTTTAAACTAGAACATCGAGACTACAATCCATCATGACTTTAAACTGACACACATGCATCCATGGCCCAAAATGGCCTTAAACTAGAAAATTTTCTTACATTTCGTTTCTCTCAATTCAAGTTATGCTTACCCTATTGTGTTGTTACATTATCAGCCGTAGTTTTCCTTCATATTCCCCTTTTTACATAATTATGCTCCTACTTCTGTTCCTACTTCATGAATTACACTTAAACAACAAAATGAACAAAAAAATTTTAGATTGCTGCATCATGTTTACATTCAAGCGCAAAATATTTTTACCTTAAATTTATGCCTGGCAGTGTTCAAATAAACTTAAAATTCAAACAGAAAAAAGAAATAACAGAAAACTCAATTGAAAAAAATGTATAAATGTATCAACATCAAATTACAACTTAGTGCAATGTCCCCACATGATACATAGATCACATACATGATCATTTTAGCAACAAACAAAAAATATATTCATATACAAATAGACAATTACAGCGGTTAACCGATTCCATCCATTAGTTCATATACAATCCAAACCAAAACATTCTGCTTGCAACTCATGTAAAAACATGAGCGATGATGATACCAAATCGAAAACTAAGCATCAGGATCGGAAGGGGTGTCCCCCTCAGACTCCCCAGCATCATGGGTCCCTGCTTCGCTGGGGCCACCTTCTTGACCATCATCGTCACCCTAACCCTATGAAAAGGTAAAAGAAAACAATTAACACGATAACATAAAAGGAAAAGAGAATAATTCCAAAAGCAAAATTCACGAGTTTCCACGACTTACTGAAGAAGATCCTCTTAGACCAAATTCCAACCGATGAAGGATTTCTTCCTCAGAGATGCTTGCCTAGTCAGTCCCATCAAGGCCCAAATCAACGTTAGCCAAATCCTTCCATTTGTCCACCGTGGACCAAGTGGGACGTTTCAAAGGAAACTCGCCCATAGAAACCTCCCCAGAAGCTGTGGTGATTACCCTCTTGGGTGATTCCATCTCCACCACAGTATGCTTAGCAAACACAACAAATGAAGAGCGTGGGCCTAAACCCTCAACAAACATCTCCAGCTGACGCTTCTCTATAGATACCTCCTTTAACGATTTTTTATAATGATACTTATGGGTCTTTTCATCTTGACCCCATTTCTGCACCTTAGAAGCAAAAGCCTTCCAATCCTAACATTTGAGGTTTAGTAAATCTATTTGTGCCTTACGCTCTGCTAGCTCCCGAGTCAATAATACTTGGCGATTCAATAAATTCCAATATCTGTTATAAGTAATTTCGAAAGTTCACCAAGAACGATCACCTGTTAACCTTGCTGAGGGGAACGCATAGCGCGATTTGAGATCATCCCATTCTGCTGATAGCTTGGAAACCTCTTTTTCAGAAAAATTCCCAGCATCACGCTCAGCGTGCAGACCCTGCACGCTAGAAAAAAAAAACCTTGCACGCTACACGCTAGAACGTGACCAAAGTAACCCAACACGTTGAATATTTTGACCCCACCCTTCAAGCTACAGAAATCTTATACTATGGAAACATTTATGCTATGCAATGGGAAAATTGACAGGAACAGTGGGCGAAAACACAAATTTTGATGAAAGGTCAAAGCCTACCTACACATCGATCCTGACCATGAGGGAATCCTGGGTCTAGGCAGACACTGGAACATTGCTTTACTCTCTTTGACAAAGGTCAAGCTAGGCTCCTTCCTCCCCTAGCCATCTACTTGCTTGCCCTTGCTCATCGTTGCCATCATGCTGAACCCTGGCACGCTGCGTTTATGATGAACCCTGCACGTCGGGGTTTCGTCCTTGAACGTTGCGTTTACGCAAAACCATGCACATTGGGGTTTCGTCCCTGAACGCTGTGTTTATGCTGAACCCTACACTCTGGGGTTTCATCCATGCATGCTACGTTTATGTCGAACCCTGCACGCTGGGGTTTCATCCCTGAACACTGTGTTTACGTCAAATCTTACATGTTGGGGTTTGAAGCTGCACGTTGGATGCTCTCATCCGACTCGCTGTGCCCTGAAGCCACCTCCAATGCAGCCAACCCTTTCCTACCTCTCCCTACAGCTAGATCTTTACCTTCACACTAACGTTGCAAAAATAGGTTCATGCTTGAGCTTTTGGGCATTCACGCTGGGACGTTCATGCTCAAACATGGTCACGGCTATCTTGCGGTTCACGCCAACCCCTATTTATACACTCCACGTTAAACATGCCAAGGGCGCCTTGAAATAATTTATTCAATTAATTTGAAAATTAACCAAAATAAAAAGAATGTGTAAATACATAAGAACAATGCAGAAGCAAGGATAATGAACAAAACAAAAGAAAAAAAATTATATACTGGGATGAACACTACCCACATGCAATATTCTCTTGCGAAGAAACTCCTGTTGCCCACACTAAACATCTTAGTACAAAATTCTTATCTAGCAGTTTCACACTCGATAACGATTACAAATCATACAATCAACTAGACATCATGAACGAACAATCGTCAGCCCGGTAAGGCCTTAAGCTACGCAACCAGCCCGGTAAGGCCTTAAACTACTGCAACCGGCCCGGTAAGGCCTTAAACTACCGCAACTGGTCCGGTAAGGCCTTAGACTATTGCAACTGGCCTAGTAAGGCCTTAAACTGCCATGCATCTAGATACGATGATAAATTATCATCGCATACCTTAGTCTAGTTTAGATGCATAAACACATAAACTACTTATATCCAAAAATAACCAACCACCCGATTGACACTGCCCACTGTTTATTGGCAGGAGCATACATCATGGACGGCAAGCAATTATTCTTACCACTATCTATCAATGGACCACACAGAATGATCACACGAGAAATCAACATGGAGTATATTGATTTAGGCTCAACAACAAACAACACTTTGGTGGCATCAACTCAACAAATGCTAGATTGTTTTGAAATGATGACCAAGACTTTGGACCTAGAAATAGATAGCATCACTAAAGACCCGTTGGCCGAAGTCCCCATTATTGTGCCAGATGATGAAGTTAAAATCATGAAACTAAGTACATTTTTAAGCCCACAACTAGCCAATGACATAGCACAAGTGCTTAAAGATAACATAAAAGCATTTGCTTGGTCTTACACTGACATGCCTGAGTTAGACCCTCAAATAGTCCAACACAATATTATACTCGACCCAAAATTAAGAACAGTGAAACAAAAAGCATGTAAGGTTAAGCCCGAGGTAGCATTGGTAGTTTGTAATGAAATCACCAAACTTTATTAGGCTGGTTTCATTTGGGCTATTGACTATGCTGACTGGGTATCCAACATGGTCATTGTCCCAAAGAAGAACGGAAGCATTTGCCTATGCATTGACTTCTGGGACCTCAACTTTGCAACGATAAAAGATGATTTCCCCCTACCTAGCATTGATCAACTGGCTGACTCAACCGTTGGGCATGCCTTATTATCTTTTATGGATGGCTTTTCAGGATATAACCAAATTCGGAATAACCCTGAGCATCAACTTAGGATGACCTTTATGACACCATGGGGTACTTTTTGCTACACGATGATGCCATTCGGTCTCAAGAATGCTAGTGCTACATACCAAAGAGCGATGACATTTATCTTTAGTGATTATATCTTCAACTCGCTCAACGACTATGTAGATGATATTATAGTTAAATCAAAGACATTAGAACAACACATACAAGATCTTGACTTGGTACTAAAACGTTGTTTAAAATATGAACTGAGACTTAACCCAAAGAAATGTGTCTTTCGAGTCAAAAAAAGTAAAATGCTTGGATTCATAGCCTTGGAAGCAGGGATACGAGTAGACCCCGATAAGGTTAAGGCCATAACAAACTTAAAGCCACCCAGCAACCTTACCAAACTTTATGGTCTACAAGGTAGACTACAATTCATTAAATGATTCATAGAGAAACTGACGGACAAGTTGAGTCCTATGCAGCATCTATTGCGTAAGGATGTCCATTTTGAATGGACTCAGCAGTGCTAAGAAGCCTTCGACAACATTAAAACAACACTTTTTCAACTACCCACAGTTTATCCACCTCGAAATGATAAACCATTCTACATCTACCTTGCCACTTCAAACTCATCAATCATGTCTATGCTTTGCGAAAAATGAGATGACGGAACTGAAGTCCCTGTTTATTACTTAAGCCATGCATTAGTAGCCCATGTGAAGAGGTACAACGAGGTGGAAAGGTCATGCTTAGCCCTTGTCTTTTCCTTAAAGAAATGGTGACATTACCTCTTCCGTAACCAAGTCAATATAATCTGCAAGGATAATGTACTCAGATCCATCATAGGAAGCATTTATGAGTCCAGTAGAATAGCTCGTTGGAAAGCCATGATAGTTGAGTTTGACCTACACTACATAGCACAATCATCAGTTAAACGTCAAGCCATAGCAAATCAAATGACTGCATCACCAATGTATGATCAGGAAACGATAGAGCCAGAGTTCCTTGATGAAAATGGGGGTGCAATAGACATAGTACCCGATGACTACGATGCCATTTTGAATTTTGATAGAGCATCCACCTCTTGAGGGGGAAGTGCTGCTGTCATCATCACCTATCCCTCCGAGGAGATCCGACCCTCTGCTTATTGTTTCAACTTTCACTGTACCAACAACGTAGCAGAGTACGAAGGTCTCCTTAGAGGTCTTATGGTAGCACTAGCTTCAAACATCACACGACTGGTAGTCAGAGGTGACTCACAATTAGTTCTAAATCAATTCACAGACGTTTATGCGTGCAAAGCCAAACACTTACAACCATACTGTGATTTGACTAAGCACTTACTGAAGCGATTCGAAAATATTTATGTGCAACATGTCTCCAGAAATGATAACACCATTGCAGATGCACTTGCCACGTTAGCTCTAAACATATCGCCAAACATGTTCCATACGTTGCCCAGTTCTATAATTAGTTGTACCAAACTTGTAACTGATACTCCCAATGAATTACTGATCGCATCCATTAGTACAATGCAGACCGTAGAATGGTACAATGACATAAAGAAGTACCTTTTACATGGTGAACTGCCTCAATATCTAACGAATGCACAAAAGGATGTAGTACGAAAATGTTCTCAACAATATGCATTAGTAGGTGACACATTGTGTCGTAGATCCTATGAAGGTATCCTGTTAAGATGTGTTAGTAGCACAGATGGCCAGACCATTGTGGATTAAGTACACAAAGGACTATGCGGAGGGCACATAGCACCCAAAGAAATGGTGACCAAAATAAGGCGTTTAGGATACTATTGGCCACACATGGAGTATGACTATGTCTCCAAGGTCAAAACGTGTGATCTATGTCAAAAGCATGGTAATCTCATACATGTCCCACCCAATGAATTGCATACAGCTCAAATCACATGGCCTTTCCAAAAATGGGGGTTAGACATCATTGGACCAATAACTCCCCCATCTTCTGCAGGGCATAGCTTGATCATAACCGCAACAGAATATTTCATAAAATGGGTAGAAGCTATTCCCCTTAGAAAGACCACATCCAAACACATATGCAACTTCATTCTAGAAAACATCGTGACCCGTTTTGGCATTTCGATGACCGTCATCACTGATAACGGGCCATAGTTCAGCAGTGCCAAAACTAGAACTTTCTGTGAAAGCCTAGGGATCAAAAATTAATTTTCATCCCCTTACTACCCTCAGAGCAATTGACAAGCTGAAGCTACAAATAAGATCATCATCTTAGTGCTAAAGAAGATGCTTATGCAGAGCAAGAGAAAATGGCATGAACAGTTAGTATACGCACTATGGGCTTATCGCATCATACATCGGACTTCCACAGGTAAAACGCCATAAAGTCTTTTTTATGG
The DNA here is from genome assembly GCA_015680685.1 of Gnetum montanum. NCBI lineage: Eukaryota > Viridiplantae > Streptophyta > Gnetopsida > Gnetales > Gnetaceae > Gnetum > Gnetum montanum. The sequence goes on along the minus strand of MNCI01000556.1, from coordinate 1,147,502 downwards.
TTCAGAAGTTGTTTTACCTTTGGAGTTGCAAGTACCATCCTTAGGAATCACACTCTCCAGACTCCTCGACGAAGATCAAAACAATGACTTGCGCATTGTTAACTTGGACTCGGTGGAGGAGGAACGCACACGTGCACTCGATCAAATCGAATGGTACCAAAAGCAACAACAATGGTGCCATCCGCACGATATTCATAAAATCCCGATTAAGAAAGGTGACCTTGTACTCAAAGCCATTTGGGAACTCCTAGACAAATTCTCAGCCAATTGGGAAGGACCATTAGACAATGGAGTATTTAAACTAGCCAACATGAATGGTAATGAACTTGCACATCTGATGAACCACTTGTACTTGAAACGGTTCTACATTTGAGCATGAACTTAGGTACGCACTCATCCTAGAATCATGATGATAAACTGATACTGCAGAACATCCTGGAATCATGATGGTAAATTGATACCAAAGAACATCCTAGAATCATGATGGTAAACTGATACCACAGAATGTCCTGGCATTACGACAATAAACTGGCACCACAGTTCATCAGTAATGACAATACACTAGAACCCATCCAGTATGACTTTAAACTGCCACAGTTTCGTTCGCCAGAGTCTGCTAAGACTGTAAATTGGTTCACCTCTTCACAGTCCATCAAGACTATACACTAGCAGTGTACCATCCGCAACGACAATAAACTAGCATCGTTAAATGGGTTATGACATGAAACTAACCCACAACAGTCCGCTATGACTATAAACTGGCAACTTTATCTCTGGCCTTCTAATCTGTAGCTGCATTCAAACTTCATCAGGGCTGCTGCCTCACTCATCACTAGTTGATCTTAACAACATTATTGCCATTCATATTCAGTGCCTAGAATCTCATCTGGTGCCTTTTCTTCATTAGTTACTTTTCAAGTCTAATCTTACTCACTCACTCGTGTTTTTCTTGTCTTCTTGGAGTTGTGTTTGTAGGATGACACTCAGAGGTGTTCATACGAGAATGCACTTCATCACAACAGCAAGGTATCACATTGTTCCTAACATATGTAACTAGGTTAATCAAGCCATTCACTAGTACATTTCCTGTTACATTTCTCATCTATTCCTCAACATACTCTACTCAGTCATACCCTGGACATACCCAGTGCATTCCAGAACATTGAGCACATTGTTGCCCACTGCAACACTTTTAAGCAGTGGAAATAGACAACATGGCACTTGAGCATGAGTACAAGATCAAAACAAAGCTCTTTTCCAAAAAAAGGGAAAAGTGCATAGAACAAAGAGCAAAAAAGCCAAAAAGGAGCACAAGACCCTTAGCACTTCCCATACAAGCCCTAGGCAGGAAGGTAGTTGTCTTGGAAGCAAGTATGCATGTCTCAAACACTCAAGTAACATCTCATTGCGTGGCTTTGGCTCTCTGCCAACAGGTTCCCTTTAACACCAAATAGAGGCCTTGTTCCTCCAAAGAACGTAACACATCATCATCGTGGCCTTGGTTATGCCAACAAGTCCTCTTAAACACGAAACAAGAGTCTTGTTCCACCAAAGGATGTACACCTCATGTCTTGGTCCCAAGTCTGCTAGACAATGGCTATTGGCAAGCATCAACATGACCCGTATACACACCAGAGCATCCCCTTCACCATGCACAATCCCTTGATCAGTTCCCAATCCCCACAATTTCCATTTCCCCTATCCAGCTACAAACTTCATTTTCCCAATCCCATGTACTACTGAACATGATGCAATGACATCTAGCCAAGTGTCAAAGGACAATGTTTCTACCGAGTCGCTTGTGGTGTTTTGTACTTCTTCGTCGATGCTTATCGGGTGGATTACTCCAAGAATCAACAAAGAGGGGCCAATAAAACACCACAAAATTATGAACTTAGTACTTCTCCAACAAGAATCGAGCTAAAATCGTGATGCTCCCACCATGACTAAAGCTTGATGGCCTCACGGACAGCTTCAAACGGAGTCGAACTGAGCAAGAAATGGTTCCTCGGGATCCACAGTAGACTATGACAACATCTGGTGTCAAACCTTGCCAAATTTTGAGCTCAAAATACATGATTTTCACTGAGTATGCAACATCCATGCCCAGCCTGCACGACTAGCGTATACGCCTAGCATATATGCCCAGCGTGTGACTTCAAAGACTACCTGAAACAAGCACTCCAGAGCAAGATTTTCACAAGGCATCAACTCTCAGAGATAGGGCAATTGTTAGGTGTCATCATGGGCTCAAGAAAATTTGATTTTGACCTTAAAATCATGGACTTTGGGGTTCACACCCAGAGCATGTACATCCTGCATGCCCAGCATGTACGCCCGACATGCATCATCCAGCGTGCAGCACAGCATATATCAGTGGAAATTTTTAGAACCATGTCAAATTAAGTCCAACTAAGCTGAATACCTACAGGAAACATTCCCATAACACCCGAGCCCAAATCCAAAGGCCGAATTGGATACTTCCTGTTGTAACAGTAGATTGTAAAAATGAATTCTTTTGTATTAGTCAAGTCTATATGCTGAGTTCACATGCCCGGCGTGTACACACTGGCATGCAGTGACACACGTTGGCATGCAACATGCTACATAGTTATAATATTCTTTGCACCTGGGCAACGTAGCCACCTATCACCCGACCTGAAATTTCCTCATCCACGGTGACTCATACCTTTCTAGATCTGAATCTAGCGCTCAAAAACCTCATAAAAACCCCAATTTTTCACTAGATCAGGGTTGAGAATTTTGAGACAAATACAAAGAAAAACTGGAACTTGGAAAATAGTAAGCAAGTCAGAGCAAGAACCCCCATACACTAGACTTAAACCCTACACGCTAAGCATATAGCCTTCACACTGTGCTTGCAATTTGAACCAGCACACTATCATCTTCCAACATCCACCAAGGCCTTTCATTTACCTTGTGTCAATTCTATGACTACATCTGGACCGGTGCACTGTAATTCTCATCTGGCAATAAAGTTACTTTGTTTCTGCTCAAAATTTGTCACGTTTTTTGTTTATTCTGGTTCATTTCTTTTGTTTAAGTTAATGCAAATTTATGCTTTTATTTACATTAATCACACTATTTATACATGACCCAACATATTGCATATTGGCATACGTTGGGGAAATCCTTTTCTGATCAGCGTGCGGACCACTCAAGGTACTCTACCTTCGTTTGTCCCAGCTCACCCTCAAGCAAAGGTAGGATCTTCTGTGCTCATCTATAAATCACGCGATGCTCATCCCATTCCAGCCTTGTACAGAAAATTTTAGATAGTACAGGTACATCCAACATAAGCGGATGTCCAAGGAGGCAACCAAATGGCATCAACGGTATTGCAAGATCCATAGGAACCCCTCCTTGGCTATGCACAACGAGCTACTAGTTCCTAAGAACCTCAGGCTGGAGCCATTCTGTGACTACCATCAACTCTGTGGTCATGACATGGATTACTATTTCACACTAAAATATGACATCCAATGGATGATTGATCAGGGGAAGTTAGTTCTAGATGAAAGAAACCCCATCTTCCTAGAAAATCAATCCATGCACATTTACAAGGACCCCCTCAATGCTAACGACGCAAGGTACACTATCAACATGATTGGCATAGATAGTAATCCAAAACCACCACAACAGTTATTTGTGGTTCGTGCACCTCAATGTAATGTACCAACACCAAAAATGGCAAGAAAGAAGCTGCAATAGCCATTTGTTCTTAAGGTTCCTCCTTAGGCATCCGCCCCTACATCCTTCATATTCAAAACTACATCACCGCCTACACTAACACCACAAAAACCATTCATCATTAGGGGGTCAAAACACTCAACTACCCCCATCACACAAAGCCAACATAAGACGACATCACAATGTTCTCGTTCAAAGAAACGGGAAGAGCTTTTGATGGAAAAAAGGGTCAATGAGCATACCGCCCTAGGTCCCCCCAAGCCTACACCCTTGTCCTCCATGTATATGCCCACCTCATCATCAATAGTTGATGTCACTACACAAACAAAATCATTTCCATCCCACCCAAAAAGGTCTAGCCCCAAACTTGAAACCGTTGCTGCTCAAGAAATTCATCTTCTAGGACAAATGGAGGAGGAGAAGGGTGGAAAACAACAAGAAAGTGGATAGGACCTTCTAAACACATTTACCAAGGTTAAAAAATCTCTAAAACAAAAGAATACAAATTTGATCCTATATGACCTGATAATGACCTCCACTATACACCAAAAAGCCTTGGTTTGCATGTTAATGTCCATATTGGTTGACAAAAACATGCCGGTAGAGGAGAAAGCGATCCATGTAGTCATGCTTCCTTCTACGCCTGAGGAACCATAACCAACTCAATTGACATTTCATGATGAGTCCATCAAGGATGATCCTAAGAAGGGCCAGGCCATAATAGCATATCTGTTCATCACAATTTGGGCAAGTCAACACAAGATCTGAAGGGTACATGTTGATGAAGGGGCTACTACAAATGTCATCTCGTTCCCCATAGTGGACAAGCTGGGTTTGGTGGATCAAATCAAACCCATGACAACTTCATGTCTAAAGTCATTCAATAGAGCATGGGTGATGGTAAAAGGTACTGTCCACATTAACTTTGTAGTAGGGGATCAGTTCCCCATAAGTGCAAGATTCATCGTGGTAGGAGAGATTCCCAGGTTCAACCTAATCTTGGGGAGGTCATGGTTAGCCCAACTCAGGGCCATCTCTTCAGCTATACATTAAGAAATCCACCTACCTTACACAGGCAGGGAGGTGGTGATCTACAGTGATGAACTGACAACCCAAGTGATAAACAATGTTAACATGGAGCAAGGTTCAGAAGTAGTAACCTATAAGAATGAAACTCCTATCCCCACCAAGTTTACTTGTTTGGAAAATGAGCTAGCCGAAAACACCAGCTCGGAAAATGAAACTACGTTGGCCGAATTACCTTTTCAAGTGGTAGAAAATGACATAGAAGAATACTACAACAAAGCCCTTCGGCCTTATGCATCACCAAGTCCACAATGGGTTAGAAAGCAGCTGCGAGAATGACCATTACCTGCATAGCGTAACTACTCCACTTCTTCCAACATAATTAACACTTGTTATATGTTTATTCTTTTTTTGCTTCATATTTTTTTGGTTATGCTAAGGGTTTGACTCATTTCTGATTCTCTAAATCGATCACATCATTTCTATTGTTTGTATCACACCATGACCCACTAAGGCCTAAAACTAGAAAAAACATTTTTCTCCTTACTAACATCCAACGACCCGAAATGGCCTAAAACTACTAATGGCCTGAAATGGCCTAAAACTAGTGATGGCCCGAAATGGCCTTAAACTATTGTTATGGCCCAAAATGGCCTAAAACTAAAATGAGATGCTCCCAAGGAGTTTAATTGATAAAAAGAAAAGATAAAGAATAACATAAGAATAAATACAACACATAAAGCCAAAATGAAATAAACCTTTTCATATTCCATCTTTTTTCTTTTATTCAAAAAATTAATTAATAATGTTTACAACATTCTTTGTGGAAATCCAAATAAAATTCTCGGCTACTATGCTATGACCCTTTGCCAGCCCCATCGTCCCCTATCACATTAGGTCCTATGTTTTCATCTAGATTCTGTACCATAGGAAAAATGAAATAGTCAGCTAAAGTTACAATAAGGACTCAAATAAAAGAAATGATCACAACACCAAGAAATGATTGACCTGAGATGGCCCCATGTCTGTTTCATGGGGTATTCGATCTATGCCTACTATGAGGCATTGCAAGATCTTCTCTTCCATAATATTAGCCTAATTCCTATCTCCTAGGTCAGTGCTTGCTTCAAATTTATCCTTTTCTATGGATGTCCATGTCTATGGTCCTAGAGAAAAAGTGGTAGTGGCAGTTTCACCCACTAGAAAGGTCATTTCCCTTTCAAGAGATTCACTCACTGTCAGTTGTTGCATGAACCTGTTGTAAGCCCTAGAAGCACCAATAATGTCAAGGAATAAATCACAAGTATGTAGCTTAATAGAGGCATCCTAGTATTGTTTACGGTAGGCATCATGTTCTAGCTTATACATATGTTTTTGGTTTTTCTGTGCCTACCCCCATTCATAAACCTTTGCATACGTATAGTTAATTTGCATTAGGGACACACCAACAAACTAGGCCATTGATGCACATGTTGTAAAGGTGTCTATTGATTTTTATGAAGTATTTTGTCTAATGAAGAAACTGTTGTTTCTTTTGAAAGTCCATACCTTATGACATCTCCTGAATGAGAAGGTAACTGAGGATGTCGTCGTACCATTTTATTTTTGTGTGCACTTGGTCATTTATTACTCCTATAAATAGGATTTCATCTAAAAAATAACCAGAGAGCACACTCTGCTACTCTTTGTTATCCCATCTTAATCAAGAGAGGTGGTTAGTAATTACATTCTTAGTCTCTTTCTGATCTACCATTGTAAGATTGAATTCCTATAAGATCATGGGTCACTATATGACACAAGGGCTCACCATTGGTTTGTTCATTAGGAAGTGAATGGAACTATGGTTTATATGTACAAATATTTTATAATCAACCGCAAAGTGCTTGAAATTTTCAAGAGCATACACCACTACCATTAATTCTTTCTCTATTATGGTGTTATTTAGCCATGCATCAATAATGCTTTAGGTTGCATAATGAATGTAATATGGACATTTTTTATTATCCAACTACATAAGCACTACATCGAAAGCATAATTAGATGCATCCATCATTATGTGGAATGGTCTAGACCAATCAGGTACTTGTAGAATTAGAGTTTCTACAAGCTTTTTCCTTTAATTGGTAGAATGCATGTTTTCTCTTCTTGGTCTATATGAAAGAAGCATATTTCTTCATAAGCTCAACCAATGGCTTTGCAATCTTAGAAAAATTCTCTATGAATCACTAATAGTAGCCAGTATGTCTAAGGAATGATTAGATTTCTTTAACTATCTCTAGTTGGTGTGTGATTTCTTGGATGACCCTTATCTTTTCAAGGTTTATCTCAACCCCTTTTTTATGAAATTTGGTGTCCCAATACTATGTCCTCATAAATCATTAGATGGCTTTTCTACCAATTGAGCCTAAGGTTTGTTTCAACACATATTTTTAGAACTTTCTTAAGGTGATCTAGAACTTGCTCAAATGTAGCCCCATAGTAGATAAGTCATCCATAAAGACTTCTACCTTGCTACCAATTTGCTGTTGGAAGATACTAAGGACCAAGTGTTGAAATGTTGTAGGGGAATTCCATAGATCAAACAACATCTTATAATATGAAAAATTCACCAAAGAACTTATGAATGTTATCTTGGCCTGATATCCTGGCACAATATGGATTTGGTTATAGCTACTATAACCATCCAAGAAACTATAATAGCAATTCCTAGAAATAGTATCCAACACTTAGTCTACAAATGAAAATGGGAAATGATCTTTAAATGTTGTCATAATCAATAGCCTAAAGTTAATGTAGACCTATGACTTTCCATCTTTCTTGGGTACAATTACGAGTGGATTGACCCACTCACTTTGTGTGATGGGATAGATGATCCTTGCCTTAAGGACTTTTTATATTTCCTCCTTGATGATTTTCTTCAATTTAGGATTCATTTGCATTTTTTAATTTCTTCTTTGCTTCATGGCTAGGTTGGTGTAGATGTGATGCTAGCATATCCATGGATTGATTCCTATCAATTTGGGATATGACCAAGTAAAGATTGTTGGCCATTTTTTGATGACCTGCAATATATTTTATTTTTTTTAGGAGGAAGATTTGCATTGATTATAACTAGCTTTCCATTATTTAAAAATGCATATTCCATGTCAACTAGTAGAGTTTTTAACTATAGGGACTCCTACTTGAAATTATCAAGGATTTCCAACTCTCCTGAATAGGTATCATCATCTTCAGCATTAGAAAGTTGGTGATAAACTTTCTTAAGTTCATCCATGCCTTTTACATAAGCACATGTCATGCTCTTAGTAGGTTCCATGTATAGTATCGTATTGTCAAAGTGAGTTGTTGGCCACTAGGTGCCCTCCTATTTTGTGGTTGCTATGTACATGCACATTTGGATATATATGTCATGTATACACTGATTACATGCTTTCATGAATGTACTTTTAATGGACCATATTTTCTTCATTCAATTGCACCCATTATAATTGTATGTAATACATGGGATATATTTATTCTCTAAACATTCAAATTTATTTTCCTTGGAGATTTCCAAGGAGAGGTCCCTTATGCCCATTCATGAATCAATTGTGCTTAACCATGCCCTTCCCATAATGATGGGGAAGTTACCTTTACAATTGTCAACCTTGATCACTAGAAAATTGATAGGATAGGACCACCATAAAATATGGTCATAAAGTCCTTTACTAACCCCAAAGGGATAATGATTGACTAGTCTACCAATTTCAAATGAATGTTTCTCTTCTTGAGAGGCAGTACGTTCCAAGTCTTGTACATGTCATGAGAGATGATATTAACATGAGAACCAAAATCAAGAAGAGCCTTATAGGGCTCATGTGAAATGATCTATAATTAAATAAGAGGACTTCTTGGATAAGATCTTTTCATGGGAATATTTCTAGCCCTGATCTAATTAAAAATAGCATGAGTTAACATCATGGTGTAGATTTGAGGTAGCATTTGGTTTGAAGGATTCTTGAATGTGTTTGATGTAGAGGATGAGGGTGTTGGAGATGTAGGGTAACCAACAACATGAGGTTGTGAGGGTTTGGAAGGACTATTGGGTTGGAAAAAAGGTCATTTTCTAGATCAATTATCCAAACCACTTAGCTGAAAAGCTAGTTGTGAATGTATAACCCTTGTAGCATTTCATTTGCGGTTGTGGAGTAATTTCATCCTACATGGATGGTGCAAGAGGTAAATAGGTAGAGGGCAAAGGAATGTGCACAAATGGATGTAGAGGATGGAATGGATATGGGTGCTCTCCTCAAGCATATGGTTAATTAGTTCGATGATCTAGAGGGTAATAGTGATTTTGGAATGATGCATGGTTCACAGAACTTCATGGAAATACAGGTTTTTGGACATAGTACTCATATGAATTTATTAGTATATAAGGGTATTGCTACCTTGGCGATGGCATTCCCCATGATTGTGATTGGTGCCACTATTGGTATTACTCATATGATTGTGGTGGAGCTCCACTTGTATAGTAAGCTTGTTGTTACTAGTGAAGCTACCTTGGATTACCTTGAGGGTAAGTCAATTATTTGGGTGCTTACCTTTTTTCTAGTTGTGAATTTAAATCATACACCCTAGACTCTTGTATGTGTGACACCATAGGACAACATATCTTTAGATGTTCATATTGACATATGTCACAACTAGTATCATCATTAGAATCTATTTTCACAACTTCCTCTAATGTAGCAGCTTTGCCCTTACCTCTCTAGTAGGCATGTTCAACTTCCTTTCTTCTCTTGTGGTTATGATCACTATTTTTCTCTTTGTATTCTTGAATAATCTTCATAGAACTTTCAAAATTTTCATCCAAAGAGTCTCATAGTTTATAAACCTTTGCTAAAATATCAAAATTAGATTTTTAAATGAGTAAGGTTTTTCTGTTTACCATCTCGTAAAGTGGTGCATCCTCCTCTTCACAAAATTAGACCTCCCTTTTTCTTATGGAAGGATCCCTATTATAGTCTTCTACACTTTTCCTATTTTTCAACTCTCCTTCTTATTTTGCTACCTATTCTATCAATGTTTGGATTTGATGAGCTCTTAGTTTAGATAATCTCCCTTTGACATAAACCCCAAGACTTCTTCTACAATATGGTAGAGTTGTCCCTGCTGAGAATAACCATGGCTAAGGCATTGATGTAAGAGAGAATAGTATCTACCAATTGTAGAATTTAAGAATTCATGTGCTTCCTATTTCCAACCTTGGATTTGCCTTCTTATATTAAACACTCTAGAGTACATCTAGTATTTGTCATTAAATAGCTCTAGCGTGGTACTCCATCTTCAAATGAATTTAGGCTCCAAGGACTGGTACCAACTTTTAGCTTCCATGATAAGTATCCTAGGGAAGAGTTTGAGGTTTGGCCAATCATTTTCAATGTTTTCTAAAGGACAAACATCATGAAAATCTTTTAAATGCTTCTATGGATCAAATTTATATTATTTCTCAAATCTTAGAATATTGTTCATGTCTAAGCACTTGATCTGACTATCTTTCACATGCCTAGTTGGAATCTTAATTGCCTTTGCAATGTTAAGCATGCTTTGAGTTGTCAGAAAAGGTTCATCATGATTATTTTGTTGATGATCTCAATTATGGTTTTTGTCATCCCATCGTTCTTGGTGGCCTATACAATTATTGTAATCTCGATGATCACCTTCATCATGATTATTTCTATGATAGCTTTTATAAGAATTGGCAGATGAAGAGGAATGTTCAAAATTAGATGAAAAGGATGAAGAGGAAGATGGACCATCACCACCACCATAGTATCTACCACCATCTCTTTGCTCATTATGATCATCATCTTTAGAACCTTTGCCATTATGAGGTTTTCCCAAGTTCCTACCTTAACTATTACCTTTTTCTGAACCTAGTTTATGAATAGTGAATCATAGACTCAAGTCCACACCCTCCTCACCAACAAAAAGGTTTGGAGAATCTTCATGTTGAGAACCCCCGTAAGGAGGTTCCTCATGTCATCTAAGTTTAGCAGGAACAAAGGATTAATAAAGTGTTTTCCCTTTGCAAATTCAAGGTGCTTCTTCTAATTTCAATCTTTCTTGTGTTGTGATTTAGTGGGATGGTAGTCCCAAGTGTCATAACAATTCATAATGTATTTCTCCTGAAGATTTGAGATGCCTAACTTCTTAAGGGTTTGAAACAACATCCCAAGCACAAATTAATCATGGAGAATTACGATGCTACCCTCCATATCACGCCATTGAAGTTGCTCATCTTAGTCTAAGATGAAGGTGAAATCCAGTACATACTCATTGTGATGAGTATATACCACTTTGCACTCCTGTGTAACTAGTAGTTTAACATCTTTACATCTGTGAGAAGGAGACACTTTGCAAAAAAAAAAAAAAAACTTATTGGTGTGCTTAGTAGTTATATGTTGTTTGAGAGTGAAGTTAATCTTAAGTTAGTCCAATGATATTAATAATGGTCGCTAATCCTAAATAGTGCACATTTCAACAAATAGAGTCCTCACCAATAGCACCAATGATGAGTGGCAAGGTATCCCTACATCCAACCATACGAATCACGAAGCGTTCATGTGAAATTTAGTTGAATTTTATGGACTCTATAGTTTTTGGTGCACTAGTCTCCTAGGTAATGAACCTTCCTCTAAGGTACTTCATTGTCTTCACAACTACACTTTTGATGCACATGGTATCGTTAAGTGTAATTGAGATATATGATTTTTATTATTTTATGTTTTATGTTCCTTGATTCTTGAAGAGAGAGAAATAAATTAATTCAATGACTAATTTAATTTAACTTATTCACTAATACCTAACTAGTCCTAACATAAGCATCTAGTTCCATTCATTACATATTTTGAACCCATGTATCCACTGTTGGGTTACCAAGTGCTATGGTACTAGCCACACTAAGCAATAATGCTGCTGAGATTACCAAGCGAGTACATGTTTATGCTCAAAGTAATTGTACTTATGTATTTAATCTATTTAGCTAAAGTGAATAAATTCTAATTTTTCTTAATTTAGCTTAATTAATTGAATATTTAATAAAAATAATGAATACATAGACAAAACATTTAAGCTATTCAAAATGCTACAAGGTTTATCAAGAAGCTTGTCTTTATTGCCATACACATAGGTATAGTTCAAGTACAAAAATGCTCAAATAATGATCCATACACCCAATAACTCCTATTGTAGGTACTCAAGAAAAAAAATCTAACTTTTAAATAAACAAACTACAAAAGCTCTACTACTACTATGAATTTGATGCCATAAATGCAGCTAGTGAGCATGCATTTATAAGCAAAAAATGGATCCTACATCAACAAGGCTACATCGATGTATGAAATAATACCTCAATAGGGCTTCATTGATTGGGCCTAGTCATTGAGGCCTCATCAATGCAGCCAACCACGACCCATCATTACTCATCTACCATGCTATCATCATCTTATATTCTAGGGGAAATATTCTTAGCTAAGGAAGGATGACCCTCAAAAATTTCATTATTAATTTTAATAGATACATATATAGAAGTTACATTATTTGAAGGAGTTTTGAAATATGAAGATTCTTCCTTCATAGATCCATATTTTTCTCTAAGGTTAACATCTTAACTATAAATAATCCTTTTAGTTTCTAAACTATATAACTTTTAAGCTTTGACACCTTGTTCATAGCCAAGAAAAATCTATTCAAAAAACTTAGAGTAGGACTTATCAAATTTTGAAACATATACGTAGGACTCATAATTAAAAATATTGAAATAATTTAAATTTATGGATCTACCACTCCAAACATCCACTAGAAGTTCACTACCAAGTGCTAATGAAGGAGATCTATTGTTAAGATGACATGTAGTCATTAATACTTCATCCTAGAAATGCTTGTCAAGATTAAATTCACTAAGCATATATCTAGCACATTCCATCAATGTTTGATTGAAGTGCTTTGCGAATTCATTTTATTCAAGAGTTCCTAGAATGATCATCTACCTTTAAATACTTTGTTATTTATCAAAAGAATTAAATTCATTTGAGAAAAATTCACCACCACCAATTCTATGAATTTTAATTTTCTTTCCTAAATAAATATCAACAAGTGATTTGAATTCTTTAGTTTTTATAAACATCTTAAATTTATGTCTTAATAAATAAATCTAGCTCTTTCTAGAGTAATCATCAATAAAATAAACATGATACATACTTCTTTTAATATCTTTAATTGATTCACATACATCACTATGTATTTGTTCTAATGTATGCAGAGATTTAGCATTACTTTTCTAAAGACTATGATGTCTCTTTTTACCATATAGATAATGATGGAAAAAATCTAAGGAATCTTTTAAAAACTTAAATTTTCCTTCCTTGCAAAGTTTCTTAAGTCCTTTTTCCACCAAGATATCCCATTTTTTTATGTCATAAATCATTATTTCAATTCATATTCTACTTTATATTGCTTGCCTATTTTTATTCTAGAAGTCAAAGAAGATGAACCATATAGTATTGAACATTTTCCACCTCCAAAGATAATAGTTAGTCCTACATCTCTAATTCACTTATAGACAAAATATCTTTAGTAAGTTTTGAAATATGATATATGTTAGGAATCAATTTAACTACTTCATTATTAAAATAAATTATTTCCTTTTCATAATCTGAAACTTTGAATAAACCAACATTACCATATCTTACCATTCTAAGATTAGAAGATGTATCCTTACTGAACTAATTAACATATGAAGTGTAGTGATGAAATGCACTTAAGTCCACATACTATGAATAAGTATCAACATTACTAGAAGAGGACATAAGATAAGTGGTAGAATATGTACTCAGGCATGTCCCAGATCCAACTTAAGCACCTCAAGACTTTTGGGTGCTGATTGGAACCTACTACACCTTCACCTCCAATTGCCTCGTCAAACCGGAACTTTAGGATATCTCGGTTCACCCTAGGCAATAGTGTTTCTATAATTGCAGCTATTGTCTTGACTGATAAGTGTCACCACATGATCACACTAAAATAGCGAAGGAGGAACTATAAGAAGTCCTGTGCATCCTCCCGGAACCAGACTACCTACTTCCCCACACGTGCATGGGGAGGAGGGATGTTGGCCATAGGTTCACTGAGGCAACACAAGACTCCAACCACCTAAAGGATAATCAGGACAGGTTTCAACATGATGCAGCATGATAAAGTATCAAACATTAGCACTGTGTTCAAGTGAATTTTACACATAGCATAGCATAATCATCTATTTACATATAGTGTAGCTTGACCCTCTCTTTGCATGCAGCGTAGCATGATATTCTCGTTGCAAATTCCTCTTTAACATAAAATAAAGTTAAACATTATAGGCAATGTAATAGTGTCACTTGTAGCATAGCATAGTCATCAAACCCTGCATAGCTTAACAACACTGAGGGCGCCTTATGGTAATAGTTACGTGGTACACGACATAACATAATAGGCATGCATCATAATAGTTACACTCCCATTTAAAGGTGAGAACTGCGATACACATACCATAGCAAGATAGTAAACGAATAAGCATAGGTAGACATGTTACAATATAAAAAACATACCACTATAACAGGCATGGAGACATAGAAAACTTGAGAAGAAAAAAAATTTAACAATATAATAATGTTACAAGTTCAACAGCGTAGCAATGTGATACGACCAATATAATGGCCTAAAGGCTTTATGACATAATGGTGTAGCATAATAACAACAACAGAAAAACATTGCAGCCTTAAAAAGCATAGATGAGGAAGAATTCACAGTTGCCCCACCATCCCAACCCTATCTTGCCACATGAAATAACTCGCACCATGTTATGCTAAACATGCATCACACTGCCATAAAAAATCTTGCAAATAACTAAACCCTTCCAAGGATGATACACTACGCCAAGCATGAACTATGCTACCCAAAACTACCAAAACCCTTGCAAAAAAGTACTGACCATTCTTAACAATGGTGGCTAGAGCAATGATGCATGCAACCATAGTATAGCATTTGTATGGCCACTAGCCAACTAGCAATAATGATGACATAGTGGCCAAAATGACAACCAAAATAGCTGCAATAGACACAAATTTCATGACAACCACAGCAACAACAATTTGACCTGATTGATCACCTAAAGAAAACAAGGGCATCATAGTGACTTACCGAGCAGATGGAGCCTCCTCTCACACTTCAATGTGCATATTGAATAGGCATCCTAGAGTGTTCTTCATCTCGTCTACCCTGGCAAGACCTTGGTGCTTGCATTTGCCTTTGGGTTCCATTGTCTCACTCGCAAACTCTGTCAACTACTACACTACACCAGTTCGCTCTCTCTCTCTCTATGCAACTATGCAATGCTCTGAGTATGGGCTCTAGGCTCTGACGATGAAAATGAAAAGTTTACTGGGGGGAAAACCATTATTTATAGCTGATGTGGTGAAAACTTGCCATTCTCATATCCCGAGTAACACAGGACACCCCTGCAACATAGCATTATTATAGTGAAATCTTGTTATAGCATAACACTATTGGGCCCACCAAAATTTAAAATTTTTAATGGTTTGCTACGACCTTAAACTGGCAATTTTAACATCTATCTCACATTTCAAACAAGTTGTACATCATTATGGTCTGCTAGAAATGTCAACCTACGATGTAGTTTGATGATGGTCCGCTAAGACCTTAAACTAGAAATTTTAGCATTTATATCAACTCTACATTGTTACAGACTTCTACAATCTTAAGCTAGCAAAGTTAATGCCCCTCACATTCTCAAACCTGTTAACGGTCCGCTAAGACCTTAAAGTAGCAATTCCGATGTACAGGTCGTACATGATTACAGTCTGCTAAGACCTTAAACTAGCAACTTGCAAACTTTACATAGTAATTTACTATTACCTCATGTTACATTGCTAATTTAGAAACATTTATTAGGTATCATTGCTACAAAAAGGTATCACTTGACTTGATCTTTTTTCTTATTATGGTAGGTTTAACAGAAAGGGCCATGCACTATGATCTACATTCGCTTTTAACCCTGACAGGTCCTCATGGCAAGCTCATGAGATACCTAAACTCAGAATCAATAGACTAGGAATCATCTACTAACAACACTATAGCATCCCTGGAAACATCCCTAGATTGGCCTGAACATCTGGTCCAAGCCTTAGACTTAGATGTGGGGGATGTGACTAAGGACCCTCTCATTAAAATACCTGTAACTACATCCAGGGAGGAAATAGAGACATTAAAACTTAGCTCCCTCCTAGATCCACAAATGCAAAAGGACATATCTAAGGTTCTCCAAAATAATATTAAAGTGTTTGCCTAGTCCTATGATGACATGTGAAGCCTAGATCGGTAGCTCATACAACATAACATTGTCTTAGACTAGCGTATCAAGGAAGTCAAACAAAAGGCTCAAAAAATCAAATCAAAAATCACACTAGATGTACATGATGAAATCACCAAGCTATATCAAGCTAGCTTCATTTGCATGATCGATTATTCAGAGTGGGTGTTGAACATCGTTGTAGTCTCTGAGAAAATGGGAGGTATACAAATTTGTATAGACTTTCGAGATCTAAACAAAGAAATGATTAAAGATGACTTCCCATTACCAAGTATTGATCAACTTATTGACACTACCACTAGTCATGCTTTACTATCCTTTATGGATGGGTTCTCAAGTTACAACCAAATATGCATCAACCTAGAGCTTTAGTTAACAACTACTTTTATGACCCCTTGGGGAACCTTTTGTTACATCATGATGCCCTTTGGACTCAAAAATGCCAGAGCAACCTATCAACATGTCATGACATACTTTTTTAGCAATTATCTCTTGAAGAGACTAAACGATTATGTCGATGACATAGCAGTCAAATCTAAGGAAGCTATTGATCATCCCAATGATCTAGATGTAGTCCTCAAATGTTGTCATAGACATGACTTGCATCTCAACCCAAGGAAATGTGTTTTTGGGATTAAAACCATATGCATGCTAGGGTTTTTTGTACCGTCTGAAATTGTCAGTCTCTAGCTGGAAGGAAATAGAGACCTGGAGATCTCTGGACACGCACAGAAGACTCTACCTTCACTTGAGGGCAAGCTGGAATTAATGATGATAGAGTACCTTAAGTGGTCTACACACAGATCAGGCAAGGATTTCCCCAAACGTACACTGAGGTGCTATACGTTGGGTTATATGTAAATGGCGTAACGGGCATAAAACTGAGCATAAATAACGTAACTGATGCAAACGGAGCGTAAATGTAAAAGAGTGTAAACAGTATACATGCAACAATTAATGCAAAACTATAATAGATTTTAGGAAGAAAATGTAGCAATATTATTGCAAAGTGAGAGTTACAATGCACCGGTCTAATGCAGTTGTGGCTTTCACACAAAGTGGACGAATAGCCTCGGTAGATGTAGGGATGACTGTGGGCTGGTTTAAACTATAGGCATAGCATAGAGGCTGTATGATCAGCGTACACGGTTGAAGTCCAGCATATAAGGTTCTCTGCTCTGGTTTTTTTTAGCGTCTCTGTTTTTCTCTTTGGTTTGCTCAAAATTGCCAACCCCGATCTAATGAAAAATTGGAGTTTTATATAGGTTTCGATGTTAGACTTGGGTTGGGTGACACGTGGCATGTTGACTGGGTTGAATAAAATTTACAAGTGTACAACATGTTATATTTACTGGGCGTATATGCTATATCAGGTGAACGTAGACTTTTGGCGTATACGCTGGGCATATAGGGCGTATACGCTAGATGTGCTGGGTGTATACGATGGGCATATACGTTGATGGTTGCCCTATTCGTGATATTTGCTGCCTTGTACTAAATCTTGTTCTGTAGTGCTATTTTCATGCTGTCTTTAGGGATTGTTCGTCGGGCGTATACATCAGTCGTACCTGCTAAGCATACATGTGGGGCGTATACGCTGGGCATGTACGCTTGACGTCTACGTTGTAGATGCAATATGGGGCATATACACTGTGAACATCGGGCATATACGTTGGGCGTATACACTAAGAATACATACTTAGTATAAACTAAGTATTTTAAGCTTCGAAGTTGCCAGGTTTGATAGCAGATGTTGTCGTGGTCATCGATGGGTCCCAAGGAATTGCTCCTCATTGAGTTCAACTCTGCTTGAAGCTGTTTGTGGGGTCCTCAAGCTTTAGTCATGCTGGGGAGCATCGTGACTTAGCTTTATTCTTTTTGAAAAATTACTAAGCTCAAAATTTTATGGTGTTTCATTGGCCCCTCTTTATTGATGCTTGGAGGAATCGACCCGAGAAGCGTCGACAAAGAAGTGCAAAAACACCACAAGCAACTCGATAAAGACTTTGTCTTTTGCCACTTGACTAGACATCATCGCATCGTGTCCAATAGTACATAGGATTAGGGAAGTGAAATTTGTAGCTGGATAGGGAAATGGAAACTATGGGGATTCGGGAGAAATCATGGTTATGCATGGTGAAGGGGATGTTCTGATGTGTATATGGATCATGCTAATCCTTGTCAATAGCCATTGTTTAGCCGACTCGGAATCAAGATATGTGATTTGCATCCTTTGGCAGAACAAGACTCTTAGTTAGTGTCTAAGACGACTTGTTGGCAAGACCAAAGCCACATGAGGATGTGTTGCATTCTTTGGAGGAACAGGCCTCTTGTTTAGTGTTTAGGGGGAACCTGTTGGCGGAGAGCCAAAGCCATGTAGCTGGATGTTTCTTGATTGTTTTAGACATGATTGTTTTCTTTTGAGGCAACTACCGTCTCGTCATGTGTTTTATATGGGGAGGGACGATGTTTTTTTTCTTCTTCTTTTTTTGCTCTTATGCTTATGCTAGAATGCCATGATGTGGGTTGCAACCACTTAGGAGTGATGCGGTATGCAACGGTATGTTCGATGTTTCAGGCTATACTAGATGCACTCGGGATATAAAAAAGTACAGGGTGTTGAGGAATAGGCAGGATATGAAATGGGGAATGTACTAGTGAATGGTTTGATTTAGTCTTATCGCATGCGCTGGAAACAACGTCTCACCTTGCTGCTTATGATGAAGTGCATTCTTGTACGAACACATCTGAGTGTCATCCTGCAAACACAACTCCAAGAGAACAAGAAAACCATGAGTGAGTAAGCGAGCTTAGACTTAAAGAGCTACTGATGGAACAAAGGCACTGGATGAGATTTCAGGCATCGTATATGAGTAGCAGCAATGGCTTTAGGATCAGCCGATTAGTGAGTGATGTAGCAGTTCTGATGAAGTTTGAATGCAGTCCCCGATTGAGTAACCAGAGATGAAATTGCCAGTTTATAGTCATAGCTGACTATCATGGGTTAGTTTTATGTCATGACCCATTGGACATTACTCGTTTAGCGTCATGGCAGACGGTGCATTGCCAGTTTCTAGTCTTAGCGGATTCTGGTGAATTCAACTATGGTAGTTTACTGTCGTACCAGATAGGTGCTAGTTTATTATCATTACAGACACTGTATGGTATCATTTTATCATCATGATGTCAGGACGAGCTGTGGTATCAGTTTTAAGTCATGATTCCTGCACTATTCTATGGTATCAGTTTATCGTCATGATTCCAGGACGAGCTGTGGTATCAGTTTATAGTCGTGACGCCAGGACTCACATGTACCTGACTATGTTTAGATGTGGAATGGTTTCAAGAATGAGTGATTGGTTGGATTTATGAGTTCATTCCCTTCCATATCAGCTAACTTGAATGCTCCATTGTCAAATGCTTTGGTGACCAAGTAGGGCCCTTCCCAGTTGGCTAAGAATTTTTCCAGGTGATCCCGAATGGCTTTGAGTACAAGGTCACCTTCTTTGATGGGACGCTTATGAATGTCATGCCAATGGTGCTGCCATTGTTGTTTTTGGTACCATTCAATTTGATCGAGTGCACATATGCATTTCTCCTCCATCGAGTGCAGGTCAATGATGTGTAGGTCATTGTTTTGCCTTTCGTCGAGGAGTCCGGAAAGTGTAATCCTTAAAGATGGTACCTGTAATTCCAAGGGTAAAACAGCTTCTAAACCGTAAACCAGGCTATATGGAATTTTACCTGTTGATGTTTGATGTGTCGTGCGATAGGCCCACAATGCGTATACCAACTGTTCATGCCATCTTCTCTTGCTTTGGGTAAGCATATTGTTAAGTATTGTAATGATGGTTTTGTTTTTTACCTCTTCTTGCCCATTACTCTGAGGGTAGTAAGGGGATGAAAATGAATTTTTGATCCCCAGAATTTGACAAAAAGTTTTGGTTTCAGCACTGCTAAATTACGGCCTGTTGTCAGTGATGATGGTCATGGGGATGCCAAAACAGGTCACAATGTTTTCGAGAATGAAGTTGCAGACATGTTTAAATGTGGTATTTCGAAGGAAAACAACTTCTACCCACTTCATGAAGTATTCTATCACGGTTATAATGAAACTATGCCTTGCCGAAGATGAGGGTGTTATTGGTCCGATAAGGTCCAATCCCCACTTTTGAAAGGGCCATGTGATTTGTGCTATATTCAACTCATTTGGTGGAACATGGATTAGATTACTATGTATTTGACAGGTACTGCATGTCTTAGCCTTGGAGAGACAATCATACTCCATGTGTGGCCAATAATATCCTAAGCGTCTTATCTTTGTTTCCATCTCTTTAGGTGCTATATGTCCTCCGCATAGTCTGTTGTGTACTTGCTCAACGATGGTTTGGGCATTAGTGCTACTAACGCATGTTAGCAATATGCCTTCATAGGATCAATGACATAAGGTGTCCCCTACCAGTGCGTATTGCCTAGAATGTTTTCGTACCGCATCCTTTTGTGCATTCATTAAGTGTTGCAGTGTTTCACCATGTAGAAGGTACTCTTTTATGTCATCATACCATTCTATCGCATGTGTTGTACTAACGGATGCTATTGGCAACATATCAAGATTATCGGTTATTGGTTTCGCACAACTGATTATGGAGCTTGGCAACGTGTGGAACATGTCAGGGGATATGTTTAATGCTAATGTGGCCAGTGCGTCTGCGATGGTATTGTCGTTTCTAGAGACATGTTGCGTGTCTATGTTTTCGAATTGTTTCATTAGATATTTGGCTAAGTCACAGTATGGTTGTAAGTATTGCACTTTGCATATATAGATATCTGTGACTTAGTTCAAAACCAATTGTGAATCTCCCCTGACTACCAGTCGTGTAATGTCTGAAGCTAGTGCTGCCGCGAGACCTCTAAGGAGACCTTCGTACTCTGCTATGTTGTTGGTACAGTGAAAGATGAAGTGATAAGCGAAGGGTCTGATCTCCCCGGAGGGATAGGTGATGACAGTGGTAGCACTTCCCCCTCGAGAGGTGGATGCTCCATCAAAGTTTAGAATGGCGTCGTAGTCATTGGGTACTATGTCTATTGCGCTTACATTTTCATGTGAGAATTTTGGCTTTATCATTACTTCATTGTGTGTTGGTGACATGGTTATTTGATTTGCTATGGCTTGACCCTTAACTGATGATTGCGCTATGTAATGTAGGTCAAACTCGGCTATCATGGCTTTCCAACGGGCTATTCGACTTGTCTTGTAAATGTTTCCGGTGATGGCTCTGAGCACATTATCCTTGCAAATTATGTTAAATTGATTACGAAAGAGGTAATGTTGCCATTTCTTTAGAGAGAAGACCATGGCTAATCATGACCTCTCCACCTCATTATACCTTCTCTCATGGGCAACTAATGCATGGCTTAAGTAATAGACAGGGACTTTGGTTCTGTTATCTTGTTTCTGGCAAAGCATAGACACGATTGACGAGTCCAAAGGGGCGAAGTAGATGTAAAACAGTTTATCATTCTGGGGTGGATAAACCATGGGTAGTTGAACAAGTGCTGCTTTAATATTGTTGAATGCTTCATGGCACTGTGCAGTCCATTCAAAATGGACGTTCTTGTGTAGCAAGTGGTTCACAGGTTTTAACTTGTCTATTAGTTTTTCTATGAAATGTCTGATGAACTGTAATCTACCTTGTAGACCTCAAAGTTCAGTAAGGTTTCCAGGTGGTTTTAAGTTTATTATGGCCTTAACTTTATCGGGGGCTACTCATATCCCTACTTCCGTGGCTATGAATCCAAGCATTTTGCCAGTTTTGATGCCGAAGACGCATTTCTTTGGATTAATTCTCAGTTCATATTTTAAACAATGCTTTAGTACTAGGTCAAGATCTTGTACATGTTGTTCTGATGTCTTCGATTTGACCATGATATCGTCCACATAATCGTTGAGTGAGTGTAGCATGTAGTCACTAAAAATGAATGTTATCGCCCTTTGATATGTGGCTCCAGCGTTCTTGAGACCAAAGGGCATCATTGTATAACAAAATTTTCCCCATGGCGTCATAAAGGTAGTCTGGAGCTGATGCTCCGGGTTAATGCGCATTTAGTTGTATCCTGAGAAACCATCAATAAAAGATAATAGGGCATGCCCAGTGGTCGAGTCAACAAGTTGATCGATGCTAGGTAGGGGGAAATCATCTTTTATGGTTGCAACATTTAGATCCCAGAAGTCAATGCATAAGCAAATACTTTCGTTCTTTTTCAAGACAATGACCATGTTGGATACCCAATTGGCGTAATCGACAGCCTAAATGAAACTAGCCTGACAAAGCTTGGTGATCTCATTGCGAACTGCCAATGCCACCTCAGGTTTAACCTTTCGTGCCTTTTGCTTCACTGGCCTCAATTTTGGATCAAGGATAATATTATGCTGGATGATTCGAGGATCCAATCTGGGCATGTCCGTGTATGATCACACAAATGCTTTTATGTTGTCCCTAAGCACATCCTCTATGTCTTTGGCCAGTTGAGGTTGTAGTAATGTACTTAGTTTTAATATTTTAATTTCTCCATCGGGCATGGCGATGGGGATTTTGGTCAACGAGTCTTCAGTGATGTTTTCAGCTTCTATGTCAAGGGGCTTTGTCATACTTTTGTAGTTATCTAGCGTTTGCTATGTTGAGGCTATGACTGCATCGTCAGTTGATAAACTTAAGTGGATGATATTTATGTCAATGTTTCTCGCGATCTTCCCATACAGCCCATCGATGATTAAAGGTGCGGATAAATGCTAACAATCCATTGGGCTTGCTCCTGCCAATAAACAGAGAGCAGAATGAGGTGACGAGTATTGTTCGATGTTCTCAGGAAACTTAAATCATGTGTATGTGCATGATGGTGGTTTATTGTCACACCGGGATGCATGGTAGTTTAAGGCCTTACCGGGCCAAATGTTATCCGCAGGTGGCCGTTTAAGGCCTTACCAGGCCACCATGGCAGTTTAAGGCCTTACCGGGCCACCATGGCAGTTTAAGGCCTTATCGGGCCACCATGGCAGTTTAAGGCCATACCGAGCTGTCATGGCAATTTAAGGCCATACTAGGCCATCATGGTAGTTTAAGGTCATACCGGGCCATGTGTTTATCGTAAAATTTGCACAAGAGAGACTGCACCAAAATGTTCAGTGTGGACTTCTGAAGTTGGTTTATAAGGGAATTAGGATGTGGTAGCATTTATATTGTTTTAAATATATATATATATATATTGAACAAATTTTAATTAAAATAAGTAAAAAAAGAAAAAAGAAACAAACCGCAAGGCGGCGGTAGCGGCAACGGCGGTGGTGACGCTCAACGCTATATATAGGGCAGGGGCGTCATTTGTAAACATCATGAATTTGAAGTGAGCGTAGACATCAAGAGTAAGCGTAAACGCTGAGTGTAAGTGTAGACCCTGAGCATAAGCATAGACGAGGAAACCCCAGTGTAAACCTCCAACTCCGATGTAAGCGTAAACTTCCAACTCAGGCGTAGAGGCTCAGCATGAGTGTAGAGGTGCAAGTGTGAGTCTGAGCGTAAGCGTGAAGGTTTAGACTTAGCGTACAGGATTCAGTTTGGCATGTAGTTTCAATCCTTAGCATAAACCTGTCAACCGCAGTGTAGAGGATGCTGAAATGGGTAAGGGCAAGGAGGTGGAAGACCAAGAGAGAAAGGGGCCTGATCTGACTTTCGTAGAGGAGAGCAAGGCCACGCTGTAGTGTCTACCCAGACCGAGGGTTCCATCGTGGCCTAGATCATCATATAGGGAGGCTCTAATCCTACCTTTGTTAGTTATTTTCATCTGTACATTTTATTTTGGCGTAGATAGTTTTCGTGGCATAGAGAGTTTCGACGTATATGGCGGCATAGATAAATAGCTTAGAGGGTTTCGACGTATATGCCCGGCGTAGAGGGTCTGTAGGTTCACAGCGTAGAGGGTCTCTAGAGCATTTAGCGTAGTCATTTTGACTAGTGTGTAGTGTAGAGGACTTTGACAATATACAATGTAGAAAATTTCATCAGTATGTAGCATAGACGATTTTCACAGTGTATACGCTAACTGTTTTTTACAGCGTATACACTGACTGTTTACACAGTGTTCAACGTAAACTGTTTACACAGCGTTCAGCGTAAACTGTTTGCACAGCGTTCAGCGTAAACTGTTTGCATAGTGTATACGTTGAAGACTCTTTACGGCGTATACGCTGATGATTTTCTCAGCGTATGCACTGAGCGTAAACAGTTTGTTTAGCAGCGTATACGCCATGTTAGGTAGTGTATATGCCGAGCGTAAACAGTTTTTTGACAGCGTATACACCGGGTTAAGCAGCGTATATGCCAAGCGTAAACAGTTTTTTGACAGTGTATACGCCGGGTTAGGCAGGGTATACGCTGAGCATGAACAGTTAGTAATTTTCCTAAGTGTCGGCTTACAATGTGAAATTTTGTTTTTCATATCATCTTCATGTATGGCTGATTTACCGTGGCATTTTGCTTATTTGTAGGGACACTGAACCTTTTCTCCTGGTGGTTGAGCTAGTCAGAGTACTAGCGTGGTTTGGCCCCATTGAGGCTAATGAATCTACCCCGGATCTGACTGTTGACAACAATGGGGTCTGGTTCAGGGAAGGGGCGTGCGAATTTCTCACCTTTATTCTGAATAGGTTTAAAGTGGTGGTCTGGTCACATCTAAGTGAACAAGTGGCACGGAGCGTGCTTGAGGCCATGTTGTCGGGAGCCTCTGAGGGTGTCGCAGTCTTCATGGAATACATTAATGAGGGGCCGCTTGTGACCGAGGACGGTTCCTCTGGCGGGCCCAGGTCCACTCGCCCGTTAGTGTGCATGTGGGCCCAATTGCCGCGAGGGCATGATTAACTCAACAACACTCTATTTTTAGCTGTGCATGCGCACACACTGTTCCAGAACCCTCCTGGCACAGTGTACTGGGTGGATATGTAAGATCGTTTAAGCTTATTATTTCTTTTCGTCGTTTGCTATTTGCTTCTGTTTTGACAACTGTTATTTTGCAGGCCCCAAGTTAATCCAGATGGAACATGCATTGATGATGATGGGCTTGCCCTAGCTCATACGGTTCTAGAGACATTTATGGCAGGTCCCACCCTTCATGGAGCTATATTAGCTCAAACCAAGGATGATATGATCCATTTTCACAAACGGTTTTCTAGAGCATTCGCACAATGCAAAGCTCGAGGGTGGTTGCATGAAGATTGGTCGCATAAGGGACCAGTCTTCCCTCGTGACTCTAACTTGGGTAGCACCTTTAAGTCCACTACTGAAGGTAATTGATAGTATTTTCTAGATGTGTTAACATGTTTTTTCAACCGTCAATGGTTATACTAATGTGATGGTTTCGAATTGTATCCACAGTTGATGTCCCTCCCGGCGGAGACCCTGTCACAACCGGACGAACTGAGAGTACTCTCTCTATGAAGTTCAGGGAGATCAGTAAGGCTTAGAAATGGTTGCGCACGCATGCCCCACTGTCCATCATCTGTTGTTTAAATGACACTAGCCTTATGGAGCTCTTTACAACTCCTAGCCCTAATGTGTCTATAGCTGAAATGATCGGAATTGTTGATTCATTCGACAAATCTGTCTCCTACTATAGCACTTGGATTAAGGGTGTTAAGATAGTTTTCCATTTGTCACCTGAATTCTTTTCAAACCTTTTTGGTATACTGGTGGATGGTATAAATGTAGTTTTGGACAGGGCTCATAAAGAGCTTCATACAGTACGTGAGTTAGAGGACTGGTTGGGCGTTACCAAGGGTGCTAAGGGATTCCCTATGCAGGGGAAGTCAAAAGTTGAAGAAGTTAACGAATTATATCCCCTATTTAGGGCACGAGGATTCCCTAAATCCCTTTCCCAGGTGTGGAGTCTTGGTGTTGAAGCTGTGCATATTATGCGAACTGTCCTAGAAACTAGAATGCGTTATTACTGGGCCCAATTTTTTTTGTTAGGCCTTCATAAGGAGATAGTGTGATTGCACTCAAATGTCAAGGCACAGTCTCACTTTACCTTTGCATTCTTTTCTAGTTATCTTCATTGCTTAGCCGAGTTTCTAGTGGTTCATGCAAAAAATAAGTATGTTCTACGGGATCGAGGTCAATTATCCCACCCATGGATCAACCATTTATTTGAAACAGCCGAGTCCCAAGATGCGCACAAGGGAATTGATGAATTCATATCTATCACAACAGGGGGATCATCTGGTATCTCAATCCACACATGTGACAGTGTGGGATTGGAACCAGACGATGTCGCTTATACTGCTAAGAGAGCAGAACGGGTCATCAAAGAGACCATCGGTAAGGCTAAGTCAAAGCTAACAAAGCGTGAACGTTCAACCGAGGAGGCCTCAAATGTGGAGGAGCCATGAGTGAAGTGCATATGGTTCAATATTCCTGTCCAAGGTAAGTAAACTCAGTACACTTATTGATTTCTCGTTTTTGTCCTATTCATAATTTTTTTTAACTGCTTATGTGCCACTGATGCCTTCAGACCTGACTCGAGAAGTGAGGAGGCAGGACTTAGAGACTATTATTGAAGAGGAGGAGGCTACCATGGAGTTAATGACTAAGGAAGAAGATGTGGGCAAATATTAGGTGGGAGGGATGGAAGAGCTTGGAGAAGACACCGTAGAGACTAAACTGGTGGATGACCAGAGTGGTGTCGATGAAATGTTCAGCAGCTTCCTTAAGGGAAGACTGAACTTAGGTGAAACCCTAGAAGGGGACAAAGAACATGGTATGTTTTCTTTTGTTTTATCATTGGCACTTTGTGAGCCATTATCTCTATGGTGTCTTACTTTTTTTTCATCCCTTCCAAACGAAGGTAGTGTAACCAGAACGATGCGGCTGGACGTGCCCATGAAAATGGTTCCCCCTGAAAGGACCGCGGAGGTTAGTCCGTCTCGCACTCGTGGACCATTTACTTGGACAGAGATGCTAAGTAAAATGGATTTTGTGGCTAGTATCGCTGAGGAGATTGTTGAACAAATTCAAGAAGCCCACCCTGAGATAGGTATAAATGTTTCAAGTTATTTTTAGCTTTATGGTTTCACACCCCATTTTTGTCATTTTAGCGTTTGTTCTTTTCATGTGCATAGGTGCCAAATTGAGGTGGGATCCCTCTGAGACAGTTAGCATAGAGAGTTTGCCCACACTATCCCCAAAAGTCAAGCAGGTACCAAGGCCAATTTATGAGGAGATGGCGGAGGGTCTTGTACACAACGCCAAATCGCTTTGGACTTGTAGGCGTTCCATCGAGCAGTTGTGGTTGCATGTTCAAGCAAACGAGAAGGAATTTTCTGAGTTGTCAATCAGGCATGATGATCTCAAGGCTCGGTATGAGTTTGCCTCTACTCAACTAAGTGGTGATCGCTCTTGGCGGACTTCTGAGGTCACGTATACTAGATACTGGAACCTACTCAATCACCATGCGTCACTAACCCGGAAACTAGCAGAGCGTAAGGCCCAGGTGGATTTATTGAACCTCAAGTGTTAAGATTGGAAGGCCTTTGCTTCTAAGGTACGCAAATGGGGTTAGGATGAAAATAACCACAAGCATCACTATAAGAAATCTTTGAAGGAAGTATCCATTGAAAAGCGTCAACTTGAAATGTTTGTGGAGGGTTTGGGTCTGTGCTCTGCGTTCAATACTTTTGCTCAAAACACAAATGTTGAGATGGAATCACCTACAAGGGTGATTACAACCACTTCTGGGGAGGTTTCAATGGGTGAATTCCCTTTAAAGCATCCTACCTGGTTATTTGTTGACAAGGGGAAGGCCTTAGAAAATGTTGACCTAGGCCTTGATGGGACCAATTGGACCAGTGTCTCAGAAGAGGAAATCCTTCGGCAACTGGAATTCAGCTTAGGGGGATCCCCTACGGTAAGCATTTTGTTATTATGAAATTTGTTCGCTACATAATGTTTGAAAGTTTTGTCTTTTTTTTTTATTTTTTTTCCTTATGTTGATTGTTTCTTTTACATTTTTAAGATCAGGGCGATGATGATGTCCAAGAAGCCGGCCCCAGTGGAGCAGGGGCCCATGATGCTTGCGGGTCTAAAGGAGAGGACCCTCCCATCCCGGATGTTTAGTTTTTAGTTTTTACTTATTTTTTATTTTGTTTTTCTAACTCAAATTTATATGAGAATTGTAGATTAAAAATCTCAAGTTAGCAGATGGATGAAACCAGTTAACTCTTGTAATTGTACATCATTACATGTATAAAAATTCTCTTTTTTTTGTTGATTTTGAGTTTAATTGTAAACACCACATGGCGATATAAAATGTTTTGATTTTTTTTTTGTATTTTAAGTGTAATGCACGGATGTAATCATAAGTAGGACTGAAGGATAATTGCGAAAAAGGACAAGATGACAATGTAAGCGTAAAGTTGAACAGTGAGCCGGAATGTGGGAGAAGAATAAAGTATAAGTGAATGATCTAGTTTAAGGTCATTTCGGGCCACATACACACTATTTTAGGGCCATTCCGGGCCATATGCGTAGTTTAAGGCCATTTCGGGCCCCAGCGTAAGCAAGAGACATTTCGAATGACACAGGTGGATTTCTCGATTGATCGACCATCTCTGATCGTGGCTAGTTTTATGTCATTGCAGACATGATAGTTTAACATCATTCCAGACTTGGAATGTAGTTTAATGTCATTTCATACTTGTTATATTTTAATGTCATTTCGGACCAAGTGTTGTTTATTGATTTAGTAATTTTTTGATTTTTCTCATTTTGACGTTAGGCGACGCGTTAGCGGGTATTATTCTATATTCAGTGTCCCCTTCGCTGATCACGTTGAATGGTAATTTAGCCCAAGGGACGTCTGGTGGAATTGTTCCCGTGTTAGTGTTTTCTTGCGCTTCTGCATGTATCATGGTTTCTGTATCAGTTGTGGTTTCTAAGTGAGGCTGCGTATGTACAATGTCAGGCCCGGGTATTTCTGTTTTGGGTGGATTTTCCTTTGTATCTAAAAGGTTATCGCCTACCTGCTGTTGTTCATTTATGTTATGTTGTCTAGGCTCTTCGAGCTTAACCTCTGAGCCTTGGTCTATGTCTATGTATGATGAGATGATAGGTGTAGCAGCCTCCCCGTGTATAACAATTTCGCCACCTTCATAAGGCAAGTGAATTTCTTGGTGTATAGGGGAAGAGATTGCTTTTATTTGGGCTAACCAGGGCCTTCCCAAGATTAGGTTAAACCCTGGAATTTCATCAATCACCACAAAGCCAGTGGATGTGGGGAATTGGTCCCCTACAATGAAGTCTAAAGTCACGTTGCCTTTGACTATCACACGTGACCCGCTGAATGATTTCAAGCATGTGGTGGCAGTTGATCTGATTAGCTCTATGAGCCCGAGTTGTTCGATGATGGGATATGGGACTACGTTTTTGGCAACTCCATCATCTACATGGACCCTATGTATCTTGAATTGGTTTCCCCATATTGTTATGAACATAGGGGCTATTGTTACCCCTCCCATTTTCTCATCCAACTTGATGTTATCGTTGTGAAAAATTAATGGCTTCAAAGTTGACCCTTGTGGCAAGTACATTACCACATGGATTGAAAGTTCATTTGGAGGCAAGTCCTCGGTTACTGGGATAGATGTTAACATGTGCACCAAAGCTTCGCGATGGGTTTGAGATGTCAGCACTAGGTCATATAAACTTAATAAAGTATTTTTTTTTTTGAGTGCTTGTGTGACTTGTGTTAGGGTTATTGCTAGGTCTCTACTATTAGGCGCATGCTTGTCACTAGAGACTTGGTCCATTGGGCCCAACAGTTTTATTTCGTGCATTGTTGATCTGTCGTTCTTGCCCAGAATCATTATTTTAGATGTATCATGTTTTCTGGATGATTCACCCTCATGGCCTGTGTTTGGTTGATTGTTAGGTGGTGTCATGGGTATTGCGTTTAACGGAGTAGGTTTAGGAGGTCCTACGGTTAGCCGTTGACTCTCCTTCTCCAAGCATTTGCGTGTAAGCTTATCCTCTAGGCATTCTCGTGTGTGGCGTGGGGGTGTAGTTGGTTTCGGGGCCTCAAATTGTTTTGGGATTTGTACTATGTATGGAGTCGGGTGGGGTTGTGGTTGAACAGTTGTATGTTGTTGAGTGCCTGGCTGGCTGGGCACCTTGATGACATAATGACTAGGTTTGTTTTGTGTTTGCGAAGTGGAAGACTGGTGATCACTAGGACAGTCGAGTATCCTAACAACGTATGGAGTTGGCCATACTATCGGTTGGACCTCTGCTGTTGTGACCGCAGGTGGTACTTGGACTATGTAGGGAGTAGGATGAATAGTAGGTGTTGGTGAATTTGTGGTAGTGACAGCGGGAGGTATGCGCGCCACGTATGGTTTTTCGTGTGTTGGGGTGTTAGAAGCTACTACGGTAGGAGGTACTCTGATGACATAAGGCTTCTGAGGGGAGTAGGATGATTGAGGCGTGGATGTTTGTATAGTGGGAGGAATACGCACTACAAATCATTTGTTAGGCATTTGTTAATCATGGTCAGAGTAGACCGTGTTAATGCTAGGTGTGTCAGCTTCGTTATCAAGGTAGATCGTGTTAATGATGTATGATGCCTCTTTGGTATTTAGAGGGTCTTTATACACACCCATGTCCTAGTTTTGTGGTTGGACGGGATTGGCTTCATCAAAAGTGATTTGGCCTCTGTCGATCATTCATTGGATGTCTTATTTTAGAGTGAAACAGTAATCCATGCCATGGCCATTACGTTGGTGATAGTTGCAGAAGCAGTCCATTCTAAAGCCTTTTGGTACCGGAGGCTCATCTGGCGTTGCTAGGCTTGGGTTCTGAACCAGTTGACAGAACCGATCATGTCTTTGGATAGCAGTAGGAGATAACTATTTATGTTTCATTAATCTAGCCTTCAGGAGTTGGTCGAATAGTTGCAATGGCTTCATAGGCAACGACATGTATTGGGAGGGTTCTTTCCTCTCAAAGTTTCTCATACGATTCGGTGTTGGGTTCTGTGATGATGATGATTCTGGTGCAGTCACGGGAGTGGGTTTAGCGTAATTAGTAGGGGCAACAGGTAGTTTGCTTTGTTGTCCCACATTTGTTTGTTGAGTTTCCGTTACTACTGCTATAGTTTCTTTAGTCTTTTCTTTATCTTTGTTACTATGTTGATTCTTAAAGGCTAAATACGTAGGATCGTGGCTATTTTCGGCCGCCTCCTCTATGTTTTTAATCTGTACAAAGGATTGATTGAGGTTACGTGCATTGAGATAATATAACTTGGATTTGAAAAAGTCGTTAACAGCCCTCTTTAGAATGGTGAGGAGATACGTCTCTGGAATCAGCTCATGGAGCTCATTGAGAGCAGCACTCCACCATTGGATGAATTTTTGTACGAGTTCTAGAGGTGATTGTTTAACCTATATAAGGCTGTCAAGTATTGCTTCAGGTTTCAAGTTATACTTGAACCTAGTAATGAATTGATGTAACAAGTCCTCTAGAGAAAATATCGAATCTCTTGACAAAGCCCAGTACCAATCAAGTGCTCTCCCCACGAGGGACATATGGAACACTCGCAAAATGGCATGTGGCCATGCCTGGAGTAATGTGCATTCTAGTCTAAATGTTATAAGGTGATCATTGGGTTCTATCTCCCAATTGTATTTAGTTACCATAGGCAATGATACACCCTTGGGTAATGTTAGGGATGGAACCGAAGAGCTGATAGGGTCGTCGTGATAAAAATCTACTACCTTCAGCTCTCTGTCAGCAGCTGTCTTGAGGTGTTTGACCTCATCAGTTAGTTCCTGCATTAGATTTTTAGCGTTAGCCTAGTCTTGGGTGCTAGGTAAGATGGAAGGTTGGGGATGTTGTACGGTGTACAGATTAGATTGTTGGATAGTGGGTTGGAAGGCGGAAGGTTCTGTAGTTGGAGGTTGTACTTGCAGGATATTTATAGCGGGTGGCACTAGGGGCGACACATTGTAGGCAAGGGGTTGTTGTTGCTGTGATTGTCCTTGGGGGATGTTAGCCGGTGGGATTGTGTGAGGTGGTATGTTGTAGTGAGGGGGTTGATGTGATTGAGCACCAATCTCTGCCCATTGCCCAGCCATGTTTTATGTAGGAACCTCCTAAACTTGTTGGGTTGCAGCGGTGAAAGGGGCTCTGTGAGTCTGGATCTAGGGAATATAATGAGCAGACGTAGAAGATGGTATCACATGCGGCATCCTGATCACTTGAGGCGGAAAGGTTGCCCCTACATTATTTTGAGGAGGTTGTACTTGCGAGGATGGGCCTACGGTTGCAACAGGGAGAATATCAAGAGGGAGTGTATTGACTTGTAGGTCTCTTGCAGGAGGAATATGAATAAGTGCAGATGATTGTAGTGGAGGTATTTTTGCTTGAGTGAGTCTAAATGGTTGAAGGGACGTAATTTCCACTGTGGTTGGATGAAACATCAGGTTGACATAGGTTTGTGGACAAAGCGTATGGTAGGAATCTTCATGCTCGGATTGGGCAACGAACTCATCTTCCTCTTCTGGTTGAGGATTTACTACATGCTAATCTAGTGACTAGCTCCTTTGCAGGAGGAGTTGTGTGATGAGCTCAGAGTAAGGCTCTGGAAGAGGGATGATGTCGTACGGGGAAGGGATGAACTCTTGTCCGCCCCTATAGAAAATTTCATATTGCCTCTTAACTTCCATTTCGGCTCGGTCCACGGCTAGGCCGGTTTGTATTATAACGCATATGAAGTTGTATTGGTCTTGAGTTATGATGTTAGATGATGGGTTCCTCCCCTGCAAGCTAAGAGACTGGTGAGGCCTCACTGTGGGTTGTACCATAGGCTGTTGAATGGCCATGGTGCTTACAAGGTCTATGGCATGAGTGGTTGTTTTGTTGGAGTTTGCAGTGTTCATGATGAACAGTTGAGAATATGACACAGTGTAGGGATATGAAATTAGTATACTTAATGCGGCGTAAACCTATGTCGTTAGTGTATAGCATATAAATTAGGTCTCAGCATATAGGCTTTAATGACCAACGTATAGTGACAGCGTAGACAGCGTGTAGGTATATAGCATATAGTGGCAACATATATGCTAAGAAGCGTAGATGTAGTCTACAGTGTAGAGTGTGCAGCGTAAACTGAACAACAGCGTAGACAGCATCAGCGTAGCAGCGTCAGCGTATGCCGTAGACAAAGTCTACAACGTAGAGCGTAGATAGGGTCAGTGTATAGCTGACAACATATACTCTGTAGCGTAGACACTAGGAACTTTGCAAATGGAGTCAGGGTAAATTGAGCAACGTAGACGCTCAACAGTGTAGACGCTGAAAAGTTTGCAGACAGTAAGTTTTAAACTGAGCAGCGTAGACGCTCAACAGCGTAGACGCTAGGAAGTTTGCAGACAAGGTCGGCATGTACTCAGCAACGTAGACACTGAGAGCTCTGAGGCACAACAAGTTTTAGGCAGAGGCCCTCCTTCTAGCGCTAATTTTTGTACCATCTGAAATCGTTGGTCTCTGGCTAGAAGGAAACAGAGACCTGGAGATCTTCAAACATGCACAGAAGACTCTACCTTCGCTTGAGGGCAAGCTGGAATTAACGATGGTAGAGTACCTTGAGTGGTCTGCACGAAGATTAGGTAAGGATTTCCCCAAACGTACACCGAGGTGCTATACGCTGGGTTATATGTAAACAGCGTAACGGGCGTAAAACCAAGCGTAAATAGCGTAACTAATGCAAACGGAGCATAAATGTAAAAGAGCATAAACAGTATACATGCAACAATTAAAGCAAAAATGTAACAGATTTTAGGAATAAAATGCAACAATATTATTGCAAAGTGAGAGTTACAATGCACCGATCTAACACAGTTGTGGCTTTCACACAAGGCAGACGAATAGCCCCGGTAGATGCAGGGATGACTGTGGGTTGGTTCAAACTGTAGGCACAACGTAGAGGCTATATGCTCAGCGTACAAGGTTGAAGTCTAGCGTACAAGGTTCTCTACTCTGGTTTTTTTAGCGTCTCTATTTTTCTCTCTGGTTTGCTCAAAATTGCCAACCCCGATCTAATGAAAAACTGGGGTTTTATACAGGTTTTGACGTTAGACTCGGGTTGGGTGACACATGGCGCATTGACCAGGTGTGAAAGAATAAAATTTACAAGTGTACAACATGTTATATTTGCTGGGTGTATACGCTGTATCAGGCGGGCGTAGACTTTTGG
This sequence comes from Gnetum montanum, assembly GCA_015680685.1. Classification (NCBI taxonomy): domain Eukaryota; kingdom Viridiplantae; phylum Streptophyta; class Gnetopsida; order Gnetales; family Gnetaceae; genus Gnetum; species Gnetum montanum. The sequence goes on along the minus strand of MNCI01000556.1, from coordinate 1,113,061 downwards.
CATAGATGCTGGGCGTATACGCTAGGCATGTAGGGCATATACACTAGATGTACTGGGCATATAAGCTGGGCGTATATGCTGATGGTTGCCCTATTCGTGAGAATTATTGCCTTGTACTAAATCTTGTTTTGCAATGGTGTTTCCATGCTGTATTCAGGGATTACTTGTCGGGTGTATACATCAGTCGTACCTGCTAAGCGTACATGTGGGGAGTATACGCTAGGCATGTATGCTGGACGTCTACGCTGGGTGTATACACTAGGCGTATACGATGTCAACATCGGCTGTATACGCTAAGAATACATACTTAGTGTAAACTAAATATTTTAAGCTCCAAAGTTACCAGGTTTGATAGCAGATGTTGTCGTGGTCGTCGACGGGTCCCAAGGAACTGCTCCTTGTTGAGTTCAACTCTACTTGAAGCTGTTTGTGGGGTCCTCAAGCTTTAGTCATGCTAGGGAGCATTGTGACTTAGCTTGATTCTTTTTGAAAAAGTACTAAGCTCAAAATTTTGTGGTGTTTCATTTGTAGTATCAGAAGCTGGAATACGAGTGGATCCTAACAAAGCTAAATCTATCATTAACGTCACATCACCTACCAACCCTAAAGAATTGCGTGGGTTGCAAGGCAAAATATAGTTTATCAGAAGGTTTATAGCAAGGTTTATTAACAAGTTACACCCCATGCAACACCTTCTAAAGAAGGGGGTCAACTTTGAGTGGACAAAAGAATGTTAAAAATCCTTCGATGACTTAAAGAAAGAGCTTTTGCACCTCACAAATGTTTACATACCACAGAGGGATAAGCCTTTCTACATCTACCTTGGCACCCTGGGCACATCTATTGCAGCATTGTTATGCCAAAATAAAGATGATGGTTCTAAAATCTTGGTTTATTACTTGAGCCATGCACTCATAGCTTATGAGGCAAAGTATAATGAAGTAGAAAGAGATTGTCTTGCTTTAGTGTTTGCACTAAAAAAGTGGAGAAATTACTTGTTCCATAGCAAGGTTAACATCATATGTAATAGAAACATACTTTGGGCTATCACAAATAATTTATACAAGAGAAGTAGGATAGCCTAATGGAAAGCTCTAATGGTGGAATTTGATTTACACTATGTAGCCCAATCATTGACAAAGGGATAAGAAATAATAACATAGCTCACAACTTCACCCATCGATGATCAAGCAACAATAGAGCCAACTTTCCTAGATGAACATGTTAACAGCATTAATCATGTGCCATTACACTTTGAGGGCACTCTGCATTTCGACAGTGCCTCAACTATGCGAGGTGGTAGTGTTGCTGTCGTCATTACATTTCACTCAGGGGATATTTGCCCTTTTGCATACCATTTTACGTTCCTTTATATGAACAAAGTAGCTGAGTACAAAGGACTCCTTAGGGGGCTCTTAGCAGCTCAAGAACTAGAGATCCAACATTTGGTAGTCCAAGGTGATTCCCAACTCATTGTCAACCAGGTTACCAATGTCTATGCCTATAAAGCTTCACACTTACAGCCTTATTGTGACTTGGCCAAAAGTTTGCTAAAATAGTTAACAATGATAGACATCCAACACATGCCCCACAATGAGAATACTGTAGCAGATGCCTTAGCCACGTTAGCATTGAATATGCCATCGCACCTATTTGCAACTTTGCCTACTTTAATAATAGAATGCATTGATCCTATCACCCAAGCGGCACACATTGCAGTTGTGAACACTACCGATACCCAAGAGTGGTACGCTAACGTTAAAGCCTATCTTCAACATGGCTAACCCCCACATAGCTTGACATCTGCTCAAAAGGATGCTATCGGAAAGTGAGCCTGACAGTATGTCCTTATAGGGGATAACACCCTATGTAAATGCTCCTTTGATGGGATAATACTAACTTATGTTGGTGGGGAAGAAAAAAAATTATTAAAGAAATCCATGAGGGATTATGTCGAGGACACATAGCCCCTAGAGCTATGGTAGTGAAGATCAGATGCCTAGGGTACTATTAGCCTTACATTGAATGAGATTGCCTTGGCAAAGTTAGGACGTGTGATACATGCCAATGTCATGCATATATTATACATGTCTCACCTACTGTGTTGCATCCTACATAGATTACGTGGCCATTCCAATGTTGGGGACTAGATATCATAGGACCCATCACGCCTAAGTCTTATGTAGGACATAGCTTCATCATCATTACCACCGAGTACTTTACAAAGTGGGTAGAGGCTATCCCCCTTAGGAAGACTACATCTCAAAAAGTTTGTCACTTTATCCTAGACAACATAGTAACAAGGTTTTGTCTTCTCATGACTGTTGTAATAGACAACAAGCCACAGTTTAGTAGCACGAAAACCAAAACCTTTTGTAGCAACATCAGCATCAAGCAATCCTTTCCATCGCCATACTACCCACAGGAAAATGGTCAGGTAGAGGCAACAAACAAGGCAATCATCAAATTTCTCAAAAGGATTCTTAGTAGTAGCAAGAGATGATGGCATGAGCAAATCCTCTACATGTTGTGGGCTTACCATACAACATGCAAAATGGCCAAAGGTAAGACTCCCTACAGCCTTGTTTATGGATCTAAAGCAATGTTACCTCTTTAATTGTAGGTACCATCACTTTAGATGATCCTTTCAAGCATTGTGAATGAAGCTCAAAACAACAAGTCAAGGATCATTGACCTTGACTCTATAGAGGAGGAGCGTGCCCAAACACTTGGCCATATCAAATGGTACTAGGAAAAGCAGTGGTAAAAGCATCATTCCAATCTACATCAATGGTTGATCAAGAAAAGGGACCTAGTTCTCAGAGATGTTTGTGAACATGTAAACAAGTTCTTAGCAAACTCAAAAGTTCTGTTCATAGTCATGAAAGCCTATGAGAATGGGGCCTTCAAACTGGCTAACATGGATGGCAAAGAGTTTGCAAATCCCATGAACCACTTGTACCTCAAGCCATACTACGTCTGATGCAAAAGCAAGGTCAACACAAATAGCCCTCTATGACTATAAACTGGCATAGATAGTCTGCTATGATTATAAACGAGCACAACACATCCTTGGGCTATGAACTAAAACTGGCACCCATAGTATGGTCCGTTATGACCATAAATTGGCACATCCACCATCCACTGTGATGATAAACTAGCATAGCGATGTGCTAGGACCTTAAACTAGCACAACGGTTTGCTAGGACCTTAAACTAGTACATCACGGTCTGCTGGACCTTAAACCAGTATATCTAATGATCTACCAAGATCATAAATTAGGTTTGTAGCATAGTGTTTTTAGCTTGCATCTATGATCTTACAAACAAGCAAGTGTGCACAATGATAAGATGGGGTGGAACATTGTAGTTCCAAAATGTAGTTCATGTTGCTAAGGAAACACTCGCTGGAACACATGCAATGCCACTACCACTCACATCTTGCTAATCCTCTAAAGATGTTGTCTAACATCTTGCTAACCTTTTAGAGCTACTACTACCATAGCCAGTCATCTTGGCAATAGATCCTATCATCAATGCTTGTTGTTGGAGTCCCAACACCATTGTGGCCCAGCCACAGAGTTGCTACACTACAGCCCTCATCGTCATCTAAGCTCAAAAGATGTTCAACTGTTAGGCTTCTCACATTATATTTGAACTACATGATATTTTCCTTGAGTAGGAAATCCTATGCACTTGCATCACCACAACTCATAGCCTCTTCAATGTCAACCCCTTTAGTCTATTATTGCCAAAACCTCTGCTGGCCTTCCTACTTTGGACGTCGCATGCCTTAGCAATAATTCTCATTACTTCAGCAGTGTCTAAAGAAAGCAGGACTTTTCCCTCACTACATTTCATGGTTACATTTTCTTCATTTTCTCTATATTGTATTTGCAGAATATAGGCCAAGATGATATCTCTCAGAGATCTGTTTTGCTAGGAAAGTAGGACACTACATCGTTCCGACTAGCTTGGCTACTTGGGAGTGCACATCTTGCCCTCCCTTTTGACCCTCTTTACCTTGTTTCTTATACTTGTAGTTTTCCTTCACACCTCTTTTACAAGCTTTCCCAATGCATATAAAGTCCCCCCCACTCCACCCACCCTCCCCCCCTCCCCCACATACCCAACCACTAAGTCCATGGTGAGCATAATGCAACTCACTACATGGGAAGCATTTGTAGGTAGGTCAAAGCCCCACATGGATGTAACACAACTCATCTCAGGGAGGAAACACCTATCCTACAACAATAAGGTTGTTTGCAAGTGAATGTGGCTAAACAGAAAAAAAAGCACCAAAGTGTAAAGGAGCAAAAGAGCTCAAGAAAAAAGGCACCCAGAACAAATGGCACAGCTGTTACAAAATGACTATCTCTAAGCATTCCAAGGGGAGGTCAAAATTCAATGAAGAAATATGCCCATGCACACTGAAATCCCTCACAAGCACTCCAACGAGGGACCACACTATGTTACATCTTTTCCTTTCCTGAACCTATTTTCCCAAAACCATCTTCTACGCCTTTTACTTACTAGACCATCCTAGCACTCCCAATTGTAGCAAAGCAACATCTAAGTGACCACTAGAGAGCAATGTTGGTGTTCTATTTCTCATGGTGTTTCATATTCTTTATCGATGTATCTCTACCAGATCCTCTAGACATCGACAAAGAGGGGCCATTGAAACACCATAAAATTTCAAGACCCTGATGCTTCAGAAGAGCCTTGGAATTTGGGCAAAAAATTTCCACAAGTACAATGTTACAATAGGCCATCAGAATAGTGTGGGCACTAAGGATAGACTATACAATCTAGTAAGTTTTCTATCTCTAGGGCTGACAGGCTTGTTGGACTCTCTATGCTGCCCAACTAGACAATTAATCCAGCAGACAGTCTACCTAGGGACTATGCTAAGAGTTACCGAAAGTGTTTAGGATGAGCTAAATAGTTCAACAAGTTTTCTAGTGGAGAAATCTACTACGCTACACTATACTACGCAGCATAGAAAGCCTTGAATAGACTACTCAAGCATCCAAAATGCAAGTGAACAACAAGTCAATCTTCGAAAGCATTTTTCCATGTTACAACCATCAAGCAAACTTGCTCTGCCAACAAATCCAGACATAATAAACATCATATGAAGAAATGATTGCAAAACAAGTTAGGATTTGACCAACACAAGGTGCTATGCTATGCTACACTATGTAGCATAGCACAACATAGCAAGGAAAGAACACATAAAAGCCCCTTCACCAAATGGCTCCAACAAGAGAATTACACTTGGTAACGCTTTGATCTCCAAAACTATCTGTCCCACTTAGCCCTTGGGCCTCAAGCAAAGTTTCCTTGTGAAACATTGAAAGATTAAACAAAGAGGCATGTCACATTGGCAATTATGTTGTGCTATGCTATGTAGCGTAGCACAATGTAGCAAGGATGAAAACAACAGAATGCTCCAAATATCAACTTAGTAGTTCAAAGGGTTTCCATCATGGGAGACAAAGTTGTAGTTGCTTTCCTGATCGAGCCTCAAATAGATGCTCTCGTCTTATAGGCAAGACTTCTTTCAAGACCACTAGCTATGTTATGCTATGCTATGTAGCGTAGCGTAGAATAGCAAGCAGTTACTTATGCTATGCCAGCATAATTGATAGTGTAAGTAGTGCAACATTTTCATGGAGGCATCAAGACATCTTCAGTTAGCTCTATAACTTATTGGCAGTGATCACTCTCATTCTGGCACCTCTCTGGCAGACAAAACTAGCAATTTTACTTCATTTTGCACACCCTTGGTCAATTTCCAAAATTGTCCCTACAGTTGGCCCTACTTAGTAGTGAAGACATAGCCCTGGAGCGTAGGCTCCACTTTTATTTTCATTGTTAGCATGCTTTCTAAATTTTGGCACTTGCAGTTTCAGCAGTATGGTCACAGCGTAACAAGGTTCACATCCAGCATCACACATCTACATAGCATAGCCATGTTTGCACCTTGTGGGGCCCAAGACACGTGGCATCTAGAACATGTTTTTCTCCTACTCCTAGCCCTATAATAACCCCAGTGAACAATGCTTAAAGGGTTGGCCTTTTGCATGGTTGGCTTTTGAGTTGGCTTTTGGAGAGTATAGTTGGAATTCTTAGCATTCTGGTTGGCTCCAGACATCCCTTTGTGATTTTAGTATTTTGGCATCTTAGTGAGCAGAGTGGCAAGTAGAAGAATCCTGAATAGTAGGCTACTGAGTATAGTTCAAAGATCTGTGACCATACTTCTCTGTGTAAGTTGTGCCTCTCCAGTGTTGCATGTTTAGTTGTACACCTTCCAACAAAATAAAGGACCAAATTCGTGATCTTTGGGCAGTTCACTATCTCACCTAAGTCTATGTTTTTATTCACTTACTATCATCTTGTTTTTGCACTATTTTCATCATTTTATATTTATTGATCATCGCTTTACTTCGTGTACATCATTTCCAAAACAAACATTCATGAAAGGTTAAGATACACCAATTATGTCCCTGTCTAATCGACTAGGCTATTCAGGGCACCCTTTTTCCATTTTTCTCTAGCACTTCCCTCACACAGATCTGGGGTTAAACTGTTTTCCCAGCAACCTCTCGGTGTTCTAGCCACCAATATTTTCAATTGCTATAGTTTTTGGTGCTAGAAGGACCTTTTGGTGTCGTTTCTGCATCTTACGAGTAGTCTTGCATGCTATCTATACCCCGTCACCTACTAGTGTAGAGGTGACACCCTTGCGGTTATTTACACATCATGTGGTGTAGACTAGTCATGATGATGATTTCTTTGGAACCCAGCAGGATGAGAAGCCTTTGATGACTTATTGATCTCTATATTTCTCATTTGTGACTTTCCTTTAATCTCACAAAATGATTTCCGCAACCATTGTTATTTCCACCTTGAACCTTGAGGTCCCTTTCTCTACTCAAAGTGCCATAGGTGCTAAGTAACCACCTAGCCTAGTGCTAGCACCACATTAGTTTCTTAGGATCCAACATTTTTCACTTGAGCTCTTGCAGCAAGACGTAGAGCACTATGACTTTGTCTATGTAAAAATCTAAGCAAATTTGCCTATGGATTGCCAAGAACTCAAAGACAAACATAATTTTAAGTTCCTTCATTGGAATGGAAGGGAGTTTATCCCTATCCTTGACATTAGCATACACCTGACGGAAATGTATCAGTGGATCTTGGACTAGTTAGTACAAGTCAGTAAATCTAGGGAGTGAGATACGGATTCCCATTACGATGAGGCATTCCAAGATAGACAAGAAGACCTAGACTCCCATTCTGAGGATGGTGGCCATACCTACCCTGCAATTATCCCTCCCATCATGGTATTCTAGTCAAACCTGCCTTTTGCTTCTGCCCCCTTTGTGATTATCATGTCTCTGCCACAACCTACACTTTCATCAGCCATGGGCATCCATCCTATACCCTCAACATACCAAAATGCTACCCCTTCAATTTCATTCCTAGGCACTCTTCCTTCTAATTATATCCCATCATCATACCAAGTGCTAGTCACAGCTGCATTGTCGTACGTGCACATTGTGCCTACTTCACAACTACATGGAGTTCCCACTTCCATTCCATCATCCGCACCTATCCCACCATCAGTGGTAGGTCCAACCCCAACCACATGGTGGAACCCAACCACTTCTCTCCATATTTTGCAATCCTCCTAGATGTCACACTATGTTCACCACCAAGTATACAAAGTCCTACAAATGATATAACCATTCATGGGACTGTGGTATGCCCTATCAGTCACACAAATGGCTAACCCCACAACACCACTAGTAGCTACCGCTCCAACAGCACCACCCACTAGGTGGTGGACCACATAGGTAACAACCTTCATAGGAGTAGCCCCAACAACACCCCCTATGAGCCAGGCCGCTACCCTTACAACACCACCAATGGTAGTTGCCCCCGCAACCCCACAACCGTCTACATCATCTCTAGTTCTAGACCAAGCGTTCCAACTTATCTAGACACTCACTAAAGATATTAAATGCCTCAAAGCTACTGATTTCAACATGATGCAGGTCATGGACTTCTACCATGATGACCCCATTAGCTTGAATGTCCCCGTGGTCACGTTACCCCCTAAGATGCCACTGCCAAAATTCACAAAATACAATGGGAAGGGAAATCATAACACACATTTAGTTACATTTAAATCTGAGTCTCTGTTGTTGCAGTAGTTTCCTTACACTATTATCTACATCTTTGTCATGGCTTTGATAGGCAAAGCTCTAGACTGGTATCACACATTCCCATGCATCTCCATCTCAACTCTGGAAAAGGTTCTGAATTAGTTCATGATCCATTTCAAGTATAACTTGAAATCATAGGTCATGCTAGATCAATTGATCAGCATCAAGCAAGAATTGCTAGAATCTATGCAAAAGTTTATACAACAGTGGAGCATCACCTTGAATGAGATCTGTGAGCCTATCGTAGAGGCCAATCTGTTGGCTATCTTCAAGGGGGAAGTAAATGATTTTATTAAGTCAAAACTATACTACCTAGCCCCACACTCCCTTTGCTAAGCTTTCACTCAAACGAAGAGCATCCAAGACATGGCCAAAGCTAGTAAAGACCCAAGCTATGTTGCATACAAAAACACATATATTAAAAAAGACAAGGAGAAGGGTAAGGTTGCACCATCCATGGTGGCTGCTGTGGCAAATGAGACCAAGCCCAAGAACAGCAACAATAAAAAGGCAGTCGTAGCAACAACATCTGGCTCTAGAAACACCACCCATTCTTCAACATCAGCACCAGAGACATCAACCTAGCCTAAATCCAACTTCGAGCATACGGATCACTCCAAGTACATTCCTTTACCCATTAAGCCTTTAGAACTCCTGAAGCAACTATTGGGGGTTGGGTATATTCAGCATAAGTGGATGTCAAAGGAGATGAAAAAATGTCACCAATGGTATTGTAAACTTCTTAGGAACCCCTCTTTGGCCACACCCAATGAGCTGTCGATTCCAAAGAACTTCAGGCTGGAATGCTTTTATGACTACCATCAACTTTGTGGTCATGACACAGATTACTGTCTAGCATTAAAAGGTAACATCCAATGAATGATTAATTATGGGAAGTTGGTTTTGGATGAGATCAACCCTGTTTGCCCAAAAAATCAATCTATGCACGTTTACAAAGACCCCCTCAATGCTAACAATGTGGGGTATATCATCAACAAAATTGATGTTGATAATAACCTAGAATCACCACAGCAACCATTCATGGTGGTTGTGCTTCAACGTAGTGTGACAACACCAAAAACAGCAAAAAGGATGTCACAATAACCATTCATCCTTAAAGTTCCCCCTCAAACATCCACCCCTACACCTTTCATGCTCAAACCCATACCGTCACTCGCACCAACATCATAAGCACTATTTGTCATTAGGATGCTTGAACATTCAATTGCCCCCACTACACAGAGCCAATCTAAAATAGCCCCATAGCCCCCCTATTCAAAAAAATGGGAAGAGAACTTGATGGACAATATGGCCAAGGAACGCATTTCTTTAGGTCCTCCCAAGCCTACCCCCTTATCCTCGGTGCCTGTGATCCCCTCATCATCAACAACTGATGATGACACACAAAAGAAATCACCACCAGCCCATCTAAGAAAACAAAATCCTCAACCTAAAGTTTCCCCTTAGGAGATTCATCTCATAGGACTAATGGAGGAGGAGAAGGGTAATAGGTAGGATGGTTGGTAGGATCTGTTCAATGCCCTCACTCAGGTCAAACAAGCTCTAAAATAAAAAAGCATAACCTTGAGCCTATATGACTTGGTAATGACCCCCATTGCCCACTGCAAAGCCATGGTTTGCATGTTAATGTCCGTACCAATTGATGAGAACATGTTGGTAGAGGAGAAAGCAATCCATGCGGTCATGCTTCCTTCTACAACCGAGGAACCATGGCCATCTTACTTAACATTTTGTGATGAGTCCATTAAGGATGATCCTGAGAAGGGTCAGGTGACAATGGGATCTATGTTCATCACAATTCAGTTCAGACAGCATAGGATCCAAAGGGTACATGTTGATGATGGGGCCACTACTAATGTCATCCCTTTCCCCATAGTGGACAAATTGGGCTTGGTCGATCAAATGAATCCCACGATGACATCTTGCCTAAAATTTTTCAAGGAGGCATGCATGTAAGTAAAAGAAAATGTGTGCATCAACTTTGTGGTAGGGGACCAGTTCCCCACAAGTGCAATATTCATAGTGGTAGAGGAAATGCCTGGGTTCAGCCTGATCGTATGGAGATCATGGTTAGCCCAATTAAGGGTTGTTTCCTTCCCAATACACCAAGAGATTCACTTACCCTATGTGGGAGGGGAAGTGATAATTCATGGTGATGAAGTGGTTCCCCGAGCCATAAACAATGTAGGAATGGAGCAAGGATCAGAGATTGAAATCTTTGAAGACCAAACCCCCGTTTAGACTAAAGCACCTAAACAAGTTGAAACCAGCTCGAACAAAGAAGCAACATGGGCTGAGCTACCCTTCTAGGTGGTAGATGATGATATAAATGGATATCATAACAAGGCCCCGTAGTCGTACGCATCACTAAGCCCATGATGGGTTAGGAATCTACTATAAGAGTGATCATTGCTTACGTTAGCATAACCACATCATTGCTCCCACCATGATTACTACTTGCATCAATGATACATCCACTAGTCACATTGTTTACTTCGTATTCATTATTTACACTAACATCTTTCTCATTGTTTACATTGTCTAGGTTACGTCCATTATTTACATAACACTGCATCCCACTAAGGCCTAAAACTAGCAAATATTTTTTATTACCACCCCACGATAGCCTGGAATGGTCTTAAACTACCACTATGGCCAACTAAGGCCTAAAACTAGTAATTTCATTACTTCGAGACATTGACAATAAAAATAAAAATAAAAAAATCATCATTAAGAAACTGTCCAAAATGGCCTTAAACTATTGTAACGGCCCGAAATGGCCTAAAACTAAAACAAGGAGCTCCCAAGGAGCTCAAAAGGACAAAGAACAAAAATAATACAATGGATTAGCCAAAATGAAATATATCTCGTCATATTCCATTCTTCATTCAGTATCAATCAATAATTTTTACAAATTTTTTGTTAAATTCAAAGGAAAGAATAAAATTCCCCACTGCTACACTATGAGTCTTCACCTGCATCATTATCCCTTGCTTCATTGGGTCCTATGTTTTTGTTTGGATCCTGCACCACAAAGAATATAAAAAAATTAGTTAAAGCTACAATAAAGGCTTTTATAAAATAAACTATACACCACAAAAGATGAATGATGCGAGATGGCCCCGCATATCAGGGGGTATCCAATCCATGCTAGTTATGAGACATTGTAAGATCTCCTACTCAATGATGTTAGTCCAATTCCTGTCTCCCATATCAGTGCTTGCTACAACCTTCTCCTTTTCTATAGCTATCCATCTGGTTGATCCTAGAGAAAAGGTGGTAGTGGTGGTCTTGCCTGTGGGTAGAGTCATCTCCCTTTCAAGAGAGTTACCGACTATCACTTGTTGCATGAACCTATCATAAGATCCAAAAGTTCCAATAACGTCAAGGAATAGCTCATGGGTATGCAACTTGACTGAAGTATCCTGATACTATTTACGGTAGATGACACATTCCAATTTATACATGTGTTTGTGATTTTTCTATGCCTGCCCCCACTCGTAAACATTCACACTATAATCCTTCCAATCTTGGTTCTTTTGGGGTAGAAGGTCCATTTGAATGTGTTATTCAATTATTTTACGTGTGGATTCATTGTTGCATTGCATGGTCATCCAATATCTTGCATAGTCGATGAAAACTATACACCAACTTCCATCGTTAGTTTCCTAGGCCAACAGGAATTCATTCCTAGATTGCAAATCCCCCACCTCAGCAGTTAATTTGGTCTTCTCCTTTTCAATCATTTTCACTCATTTCCAGAGGTCTTCATTTACATGCATGTACTCCCACAGGGAGCATACCGAGTACAATGTACATTTTCTTGCTTTTTCATATATGTGATAAGATACTTCGGTTACCTCTTGTGCAAATTCAGGTACGGCATCGACCTCAACCACCAGCTTGGGGTTCCACTTGAAGCGAGAAGCTACCAAATGCACATAGAAGGGTATCAGTCATAGTGTCATAGTGAAACTATAAAAATGTAGGAAGCCTAGCATAGCAACTTTAACTTACCAATTTCTAGATTGATCTACCTCAGATGGTCAATCATGTCATCGACTACCCCCTCCATAAAAGTGAATTTGTCAAGGGTCTTGGTCCATGGTCAGAGAAGGATCGAAGAAGGGCTGGGACTATCGATAGTAGTATCTACTACAACAAAGTTGATGAACAATGTAAATGACAATGTAAAGCTCCCACCTAGCAAACCCTCAGGGGTGATAGCATGGGGGTCGTCCATCGACACATTATCAAACAAGAGGTTAAACTTACTAGTGTCAAAGTGGAGCCCCTCTCTTTCTAGCTGACCCAACAACATAGCAGCATCTTCTACACTCATATTCACCTCCAATACTAAATTTCACTCAACAAAATGATCATCAATAGTGGCCCCTTCCTGATTGGCAAAGGCCTCCTCCTCATCGGCCAAGGCCTCCTCTTCATTAGCAGGGGCCTCTTCCTCACTATCCGAGGCCCTTTCTTTTGTAGTAGGGGCCCCTTCTTCATCATCCAGGACCCTTTTCTCTATGGCCAAGGCCTCTTCATCTTCACCAGTCACCCCTATTCCATGGGCTAGAACCTCTTCTTCTCCTTTCTCTTCTCTTTCCTCTGCTAATAAACCAGAATTACAGTAAGCAAGGTATACCAGCTTAGAATAGATGCTACGCTATGCAATGCTACCTAGCGTAGCATAGTGTAGTAACTGTTAACTAAATAGTTAAGCATACTTACCAATTTGGGACTACACTTTGCGAATTCTGAGTTGCAACTTCTTTCCCCTCTTCTCATTTGTACAAGGAGGCTCTTCAATAAGGCGAGATTTCTTGCATTATAACATAGTCATCATGGTCTCTACAATGAGCCATCCTCCTTTTTTCATGCTGCCCATGTTAATGGGGGGTGCCTCTCCCATGTTGTCCTTGGAAAGGAAGGTGTGTGCCACCCAATCCCTTGTCGTTATGAAAAATGATTACCCAATAGCCTCTTAGGGATCTTGGGATCATGTGGTATGGATAACTTGGCAAATCCATGGTTTGAAAATCTGAGCATGGTCTTGTCACAGGTAGGCTACAAACAAGGTGTATTTTACAAAGTGTCGCGGACTACCAAGAATTCCACAAAGTGTCATAGGTAGGCTACAAACAAGGTGTATTTTACATTGAAATGGGACTCAATCTTCCTATGAAGTTTGACCATTTCAACCTGCAAGCCTTCAGAAAGGTACTTGGCCCAGTTGTAGCAAGTCCCTTCTTCCATGACATCCCTCATTATCCAAGCTTTCTCCACTCCAAGGATTTTCCCTTGGGAAAGAAGCTTGGGGAAGGCATGGGCATGGAAGATAGGGTAAATCACACTTGACCTTTTCAATATAGATCCCCTTTCGGTCCTTTGTCGACCCTCACCACTTCTCAATGTCCTATTGATGGTTCACATCTTTCCTAGATTTTTTCCCACAGGGAGAACATCAGAAGGGACATCAAAAATATCCACAAATAGTTTATCATTAATTTCAAACACCACCAGTACACCGTGAAACCGTGTACAAAAGTGTTCAACCTTCTCGATAAAGGAGTTAGCTAGGGAAAGCATTTTAGTAGGTGAGATGCTTGGGTTTATAGCTAAAAATAAGTCCATGAGCCCAACCTCCTGAAGGTTGTGGACAAGGGCAGCTGGGGCCCCATTGCAAAGCCAACGTTGTGTCTCCTCCACCTCCCTATACTTGAAAAAGAGGTTGGTTTCATTATTCCTAGAGGTGATCATAGTGACCTCTTAGGACTCTGTCACCACTGTAATAGTTTGCAAAACAACAAAAAGAGAAAGTTAGAAAAAAAAAGAAAAATAATGAAATAACATCATCACTCAAACACATTACAACGAATTCATAGCTTAGCGTACTAGGTTTAAATGGCATTGAAAATGGTGGGAGCTCCAGTAGCACATCTTCGATGGTGAGCGGTCTGAGGGATGCCCACTCTCTATCCAATCAACCTACTTCCCTACACTTCCCATAAAATTGGGAATAACATGTTGGATAGGTTGTAAACTCAAGCCCAAGTTGTCCTATTACGTCGGTGTGCATGTTCCCGGAAGAGGAGAATTACTACAAGGTCATTTGTGCCAATGCCAAGGCATCTGTATCACCGTGAAGACCATTCCTATCAATATAAAACTTGGAAATACATAAAAAATGTAGTTAACACCTCTGTCTAGCATAACATAGATTATATAACATGTTAAAATACCTTCACAGAACTCACCTGTCAGCATAATAAACGGTTCCAAGTGGGTTCTGAAAACAAGAGCCCATGTGACAGGAAACATATAATATGTTATATAAGTGGTAGCATTTGTACTTAGGCATTTTCCAGATCCAACTTAAGTGCCTCAAGCATTTTGGGCACTTTTTGGAACCTGCTGCACCTTCACCTCTATTCACCCCATCCGACAGGAACTTTAGAATGCCCTGATTCACCTCAGGCAACAAGCAACAGTGTTTCTGTAATTGCAATTATTGTCTCGACTGATAGGTGTGACCACATGATCACACTGAAATAGTGGAGGAGGATCTATAAGAATTCTTGCACACCCTCCTAGAACTAAGCTACCTACTATCCCACAGGTGCATGGGGAGGAGGGATGTTGGCCACAAGTTCACTGAGGCAGCACAAGAATCCAACCACCTCAAGGACAATCAGGATGGATTTCAACATGACCTTGCATGATAAAGTATCAAACGTTAACACTATGTTTGAGTGAAGTTTACACATAGCATAGCATAATCATCTGTTTACATATAGCGTAGCTTGACCCTCTCTTTGCATGTAGCGTAGCATGATCTTCTAGATGCAAATTCCTCTTTAACATAAAACAAAGTTAAACAATATAGGCAACATAATAGTGTCACTTGTAGCATAGCGTAGTCATCAAACCCCGCACAGTGTAACAATGGTGATGGTGCATTATGGTAATAGTTATGAGCTACACAACATAACATAAAAGGCATGCAACATAATAGTTAGACTCTCGTTTAAAGGTGACAACTGCGATATGCACAGCGTAGCAAGACAGTAAATGAATAAGCCTAGGTAGGCATGTGACAATATAACAAACATACCACTATAATAGGCATGGGGACATTACAAACTTGATAGTAAAAAAAATTTAACAATGTAACAATGTTACAGGTTCAACAACATAGCAATGCAATACGACCAATATCATGGCCTAAAGGCCTTATGACAAAATGGCATAGCGTAATAGAAACAAAAAAAAAACATTGCAACCTTAAATAGCATAGATGAGGAAGAATTCAAAGTGCCCCACCATCCCAATCCTATCTTGCCACATGAAATAACTTGCGCCACATTACGCTAAACATGCATCACGCTGCCATAAAAAATCTTGTAGATAACTAAAGCCTTCTAAGGATGATATACTACGCCAAGCATGCACTACGCTTCCCAGAACCACAAAAACCCTCGCAACAAATTAGTCATCATTCTTAACAATGGCAGCTAGAGCAATGCTGCATCCTGCCATAGCATAGCATCCATATGACCATTGGCCAACTAGCAACAATGACAACGTAGTGGCCAAAAGGATAACCAAAATAGTAACAATAGATGCAAATTTCACCACAACCACAGATCTAACTCGATTCATCACCTAAAGAAAATAAGGGTAGCGTAGTGACTTACTGAGTAGACGAAGCCTCCTCCTGCACTTCAATGCACACCTTGGATAGGCATCCCAAAGTGTCCTTCATCTCGTCTACCTTGGCAAGACCTCGGTGCTTGCGTTCACCTTTGGGTGCCATTATCTCACTTGCGAATTCTATCAACTACTATGCTACACTAGTTCGTTGTCTCTCTACGTAATTGTGCTACGCTCTGAGTATGGAATCTGGGCTCTGACAATGAAAATGACAAGTTTACCAGGGGTAAACCCCTATTTATAGTTGATGTGGTGAAAACTTGGCATTCTTGTATCCTGAGTAATAAGGGACACCCCTATAGCATAGCATCATTATAGCAAAATCCCATTACAGTGTAACAGTAGTACGCCCACCAAACTTTAAACTCGTTAACAATCTGCTATGACCTTAAACTAGAAATTTTAATGTCTATCTCATATTTTAAACAAGTTTTACATCATTATGGTTAATGTCAACCTACAATGTATTTTGATGATGATCCACTAAGACCTTAACGTAGAAATTTTAGCATTTATTTGATATCTTAGACCAAACTCTGTATCGTTACAGTCTACTATGATCTTAAACTATCAAAGTTAATGCCCCTCACATTCTCAAACCTGTTAACGATCCACTAAGACCTTAAACTGGAAATTCTGATGTATAGGTTGTACATGATTGTGGTCTGCTAAGACTTGAAACTAGCAACTTGCAAAGTTTACATAGTAATTTACGATTACCTCATGTTGCATTAGTACTTTACAAACATTTATTAAGTATTGTTGCTACAAATAGGTATCACTTGACTTGGTATTTTTTCCTATTGTGATAGGTTTAATAAAAATGGCCATGCACGATGATCTACATTCACTTTTAACCCTGACAAGTCCTCATGGAAAGCTCATGAGATACCTAAACTCAGAATCAATAGACTGGGAATCATCTACTGACAACACCATAGCATCCTTGGAAACATCCATAGATTAGCCCGAACATCTGATCCAAGCCTTAGACTTAGATGTTGGGGATATGACTGAGGACCCTCTCATTGAAACACCTGTAACTACATCTAGGGGGAAATAAAGACATTAAAACTTAGCTTCCTCCTAGATTCACAAATGCAAAAGGACATATCTAAGGTTCTCCAAGATAATATGAAAGTGTTTGCATGGTCCTATAATAACATGCTAGGCCTAGACCCACGGCTCACACAACATAACATTGTCTTAGATCCATGTATCAAGGCAGTCAAAAAAAGGCTTGAAAAATCAAACCGGAAATTACACTAGTTGTATGTGATGAAATCACCAAGCTGTATCAAGCTAGTTTCATTCACGTGATCGATTGCTCGGAGTGGGTGTTTAACATCATTGTAGTCTCTAAGAAAATGGGAGGTATACAAATTTGTATAGACTTTCGAGATCTGAATAAAGCAATGATTAAAGATGATTTCCCATTAGCAAGTATTGATCAACTTATTAACACTACCACTGGTCATGCTTTACTGTCCTTTATGGATGGGTTCTCAGGCTCCAACTAGATACGCATCAACCCAGAGCATCAGTTAACAACTACTTTCATGACCCCTTGGGGAACCTTTTATTACACCATGATGCCCTTTGGACTCAAAAACACCGGAGCAACCTATCAACATTCCATTATGTACATTTTTAGCAATTATCTCTTGGAGAGACTAAACAATTACGTGGATGACATAGCAGTCAAATCTAAGGGAGCTATTGATCATCCCAATGATCTAGATGTAGTTCTCAAATGTTGTCATAGGCATGACTTGCGTCTCAACCCAAGGACATGTGGTTTTGGGGTTAAAACCAAATGCATGCTAGGGTTTGTAGTATTGGAAGCTAGAATACGAGAGTGAACCCTGACAAAGATAAACCCATCATTAACGTAGCACCACCTAACAACATTAAAGAATTGCACCAGTTGCAAGGCAGAATACAGTTTATCAGAAGGTTTATAGCGAGGTTGACCAACAAGTTAAACCTCATGCAACACCTACTAAAGAAGGGGGTCAACTTCGAGTGGATAAAATAATGTCAACAAGTCTTCAATGACTTAAAGAAAGAGCTTTTGCACCTCCCAACTATTTACCCACCATAGAGGAATAAGCCTTTCTACATCTACCTCACCACTTTGGGCACATCTATTGCAGCATTGTTATGCCAGAAGAAAGATGATGATTCTGAAATCTTGGTTTATTACATAAGCCATGCACTAATAGCTTATGAGGAAAAGTATAATGAAGTAGAAAGAAATTATCTCTCTTTAGTGTTTGCACTAAAAAGCTGAAGACATTACGTGTTCTGTAGCAAGGTTAATATCATATGCAAGAGCAACATACTTCGAGCTATCACAAATAATTTATACGAGCAGTAGGATAGCCCAATGGAAAGCTATAATAGTGGAATTTGATTTACACTATGTATCCCAATCATTGACAAAGGGACAAACAATAGCTACACAGCTCATAACTTCACCCATCGATGATCAGACAACGATATAGCCAAAGTTCCCCGACAAACATGTCAACATCATTAATCCTATGCCATTACACTTCAAGGCCACTTTGCATTTTGATGGTGCCTCAACTACGAGAGGTGGTAGTGTTGCTACCATCATTACATTTCCCTTAGGGGATATTTATCCTTTATCTTACCGTTTTATGTTCCTTTGTACAAACAATGTAGCTGAGTACGAAGGACTCCTTAGGGTGCTCTTAGCAGCTTAGGAACTAGAGATCCAACATTTGGCAATCTGAGGTGATTCCCAACTTGTTGTCAACCAGGTTACCAACGTCTATGCCTATAAAGCTTCACACTTATAGCCTTATGGGAATACCGTAGCAGATGTCTTAGCCACGTTAGCATTGAATGTGCCATTGTGCCTATTTGCAACTTTTCCTACTTCAATAATAGAATGCACTGATCCTATCACCCAAGCAACACACATTGCAGTTGTCAACACTACTAATACCCAAGAGTAGTACACTAACGTTAAAGCCTATCTTCAACATGGTGAACCCCACATGGCTTGACATCCACTCAAATGGATTTGATCTAAAAGCGAGCTTGACAGTATGTCCCTAGAGGGGATAACACCCTATGTAAATGCTCCTTTGATGGGATACTACTAAGTTGTGTTGGTGGGGAAGAAGTGAAAAAAATTGTTAAAGAAATCCATGAGGGATTATGTGGAGGACATAGAGCCCCTATAGCTATGGTAGAGAAGATCATATGCCTAGGGTACTACTAGCCTTGCATTGAACAAGATTGCCTTGCCAAAGTTAGGATGTGTGATACATGACAACATCATGCAAATCTTATACATGTCTCACCTACTGAGTTACATCCTACATAGATTACGTGGCCATTCCAATGTTGAGAAGTAGATATCATAGGACCCATCATGGCTAAGTCTTCCACAAGACATAGCTTAATCATCATTGCCACTAAGTACTTTACAAAGTGGGTAGAGGCTATCCCCCTTAGGAAGACTACATCTGAATAGGTTTTCCACTTCATCCTAGACAACATAGTAACAAGGTTTGGTCTTCCCATAACTATTGTGATAGACAACGGGCCACAGTTTAGTTGTGCACAAACCAAAACCTTTTTTTAGCAACCTCGGCATCAAGCAATCCTTTTCATCGCCATACTATCCACATGAAAATTGTTAAGTAGAGAAAATAAACAAGGAAATCATCAACTTGCTCAAAAGGATTCTTAGCAATAGCAAGAGACGATGGCATGAGCAAATCCCCTACATGTTGTGGGCTTACCATATGACATGCAGAACAGCCATAGGTAAGACTCCCTACAACCTTGTTTATGGATTTGAAGCAGTGTTACCTCTTAAATTATAGGTACCATCACTTCATATGATCCTTTCAAGCATCGTGAATGAAGCTCAAAATGATGAGTAAAGGATCATTGACCTTAACTTTATAGAGGAGGAGCGTGCCCAAACTCTTGGCCATATCGAATGGTACCAAGACAAGTAGCGGCAAAAGCATTGTTTCAATCTACATCAATGGTTGATCAAAAATGGGGACCTAGTTCTCAAAGCTATTCATGCACATGTAAAAATGTTCTCAGAAAACTGGGAAGGTCCGTTCATAGTCATGAAAGCCTATGAGAATGGGGCCTTCAAACTGGCCAACATGGATGGCAAAGAGTTTACAAATCCTATGAACCACTTATACCTCAAGCCATACTACGTCTGATGTAAAAACAAGGTCATCATAGATAGTTTGCTATGACTATAAACTAGCACAGATAGTTCTCTATGATTATAAACTGGCACAATACGTCATTGGGCTATGATGTAAAACTGGCACCCACAGTATGGTTCATTATGACCTTAAACTGGCCCATCCACCGTCTTCTACAACGATAAACTAGCACAACAATCTGCTAGGATCTTAAAATAGTACATCACAATCTATTGGAACCTTAAATAGGTACATCTGATGGTCTACCAAGACCTTAAATTGAGTTCACAGCATAACATTCTCAGCTCACATCCACAATCCTACAAACAAGCGAGCATGCATAGTGATAAGATGGGGTGGGATGTTGTAGTTCTAGAATGCATTTCACATTTCTAAGGAAACACCCTCTAGAACACATGTAGTGCCACTACCCCTAGCATCTTTTTGATCCTCTGGAGATGTTTTCTGACATCTTGCTGACCTTTTGAAGCTACCGCTACCATAGCCAGTCATCTTGGCAGTAGCTCCTATCATCAACGTCTACTGCTGGAGTCCCAGCACTATTTTGGCCTAGCCACAGAGTTGGTACCCTCTAGCCCTCGCCATCATCTAAGCCCAAAAGACGTTCAGCTATTAGGCTTCTCATCATATAGTTGAGCTGCATGATGTTTTCCTTGGGCAGGAAATCCTAAGCACTCGCATCACCACAACTCCTAGCCTCTTCAATGCCAACCCCTTCAGTCTATCACTATCAAAACCACTGCTAGACTTCCTACTTTGGATGTCGCATGCCTTAGCAACAATGCTCATTACTTCAGCAATGTCTAAAGCAAGTGGACTTTTCCCTTACTACATTTCATGGTTACATTTTCTTGGTTTTCTCTCTATTATGTTTGCAGGATACAGGCCAAGGTGACATCGCTTAGAGATGCATTTTGCCAGGAAAGCAGGACACTACATCGTTCTGAAGTGATCGTTCCGACTAGCTTGGCTACTTGCGAGTGCACATCCCACCCTCCCTTCTAACCCTCTTGAGCTTGCTTCTTATACTCGCATTTTTCCTTCACACCTCTTTTACAAACTTTCCCAATGCATATAAATCCCCCACCCTCTCCCCCCACATACATGACCACCAAGTCCATTATGCACATAACACAACTCGCCGCACGGGAAGAATTTATAGGTAGGTGAAAGCCCCACATGGATGTAAGACAACTCATCTCAGGGAGGAAACACATGTTTTGCAACAACAAGGTTGTTTGCAAGTGAACATGGCTAAATAGTAAAAGAAAAGTGCAAAAGAGTAAAAGAGCAAAAGAGCTCAAAATGAAAAAAGGGTGCCCAAAATAAATGGCACAACTATTGCAAAATGACTATCTCTAAGCATTCCAAGGGAAGGGGAAAAGTCAGCAAAGAAAGATGCCCATGCACATTGGAATCCCTCACAAGTACTTTGATGAGGAACTGCACTATGTTACATCTTTTCCTTTCCTAAACCTATTTCCCCAAATCCATCGTCTACCCCTTTTACTTACTTGACCATCCTAGCACTCCCAATCGTAGCAAAGCAACATCTAAGTGACCACTAGAGAGCAATGTTGGTGTTTTGTTTCTCATGGTGTTTTGTATTCTTTGTCGATGTCTCTCGAGCAGATCCTCTAGAGTTTGACAAAGAGAGGCCATTGAAACACCATAAAATTTCAAGATCCTAATGCTTCAGTAGAGCCTTGGAATTTGGGCAAAAGACTTCCACAAGTGTAGCGTCACAATGAACCATCAAAACAATGTGGGCACTGAGTATAGATTGTACAGTCTTGAAATTTTTCTATCTCCAGGGCTCACAGGCCTATTGGACTCTCTAGCCTACCAAACTGGACAATTAACCTAGGTGACAGTCTACCTAGGGACTATGCTAGGAGTTTTTGAAAATGTTTAGGATGAGCTAAACAGTTTAGCAATTTTTCTAGCAAAGAAATATGCTACGCTATGCTATGCTGTGTAACATAGCAAGCCTTGAAGAGACCACTCATGCATCCAAGATGCAAGTGAATAACAAGTTAGTCTTTCAAAGCATTTTCCCATGTTACAATTGTCAAGCAAACTTGCTCTGCCAACACACCGGGACATAATAAACATCCTATGACAAAATGATTGCAAAACAAGTTGGGATTCAACCAACATAGGGTGCTATGCTATGCTACACTATGTAGCATAACATAGCGTAGCAAGGATAGAATGCACAAAATCCCCTCAGCCAAATGGCTCTAGCAACAGAATTGCACATGGCAATGCTCCAGTCTCTAAAACTGCCTATCCCACTTAGCCCTCAAGAATCAAGCAAAGTTTCCTGGTGAAACATTGAAATATTAAACAAAGATGCATGTCACAATGGCTGCTACACTGTGCTATGCTATGTAGCGTAGCAAGGATGCAAAACAATAGAATGTCCCAAAGATGAACTTAGTAGCTCAAAGGCTTTTCAGCATGGAAGAAAAAGTTGCAGTCACTTGCCTGACCAAGCCTCGAACAGATGATCTCAACTTCTAGGTAAGACTTCTTTTAAGACCACTAGCTACGCTATGCTATACTACGTAGTGTAGCACAGCTTAGCAACTAGTTACTTACGCTACGCCAATGTGCTGGACAGCATAAGTAGTGCAAAATTTTCATGGAGGCATCAAGACATCTTTGATTAGCTCTATAACTTGTTGGTAGTGATCACTCTCATTCTGGCACCTCTCTGGCAAACAAAACCAACAATTTTACTTCATTTTGTACACCCTTGGTCAATTCCAAAAATTATTCCTACACTTGGCCCTACTTGCAAGAGTAGGGAAGACGTAGCCCTGGAGCGTAGGCTCCACTTTTATTTTCATTGTTAGCATGCTTTCTAAATTTTGGCACATGCAGTTTTAGAAGTATGGTCTTAGAGTAACAAGGTTCACATCCAACATCACACATCTACATAGCATAGCCATGTTTGCACCTTGAGGGGCCCAAGATAGGTGGCATCTAGAACACATTTTTCTCCTACTCCTAGCCCTATAAATACCCCAGTGAACAATGCTCAAAGGGTTAGCTTTTTGCATAGTTGACTTTTGAGTTGTCTTTTGGAGAGCATAGTTGGAATTTTTAGCATTTTGGTTGGCTTTAAGCTTTTTGGTTGGCTCCAGACATCCCTTTGTGAGTTTAGCATTTTGACATCTTAGCGAGCAAAGTGGCAAGCAAAAGAATCCTGAATACCAGGCTACTGACTATAGTTCAGAGATCTATGACCATACTGCTCTGTAAAAGCTATGCCTCTCTAGTGTTGCATGTTCAATTGTACACCTTCCAACAAAACAAAGGATCAAATCTATGATCTTGGGGAGGTACACTTTCTCACCCAAGTCTATTTTTCTATTCACTTACTATCATCTTTTTTTTGCACTATTTTCATCATTTTATATTTATTGATCATCACTTTACTTCACGTACATCATTTCCAAAACAAATGTTCATAAAGGATTAAGATACACCAATTAAGTTCCTATCTGATCAACCAAATCATTCAGGGCACCCCATTTTTGTTTCTCTCCAGCACAGCCCTTGCATAGATCCAAGGTTAAACTATTTTCCCAGAAACCTCTCGGTATTCTAGCCACTAACATTTTTGGTCACTACATAACCCTAACCCCTGCACTAAAGAGAAGGATGGTGGCATAATCTTGGGAGATGAAGAGATGAAGCCTTCTTAATAAGCCTACATATCCTTGTGAGGAGGTACATAAAGAAATCAAGATCATGTAGTTCTATTAATGATGGTTAAGATAGCACTAATCCTATGAGGATCTTCACACTCCTCTACCCACTCTTCTAAAGAGGAACAACCTTCAATTCATTAACTATGTATGTTTTCCTATACTATCTTCCACTTGAAAGAAGAGATATTCTCAGATCTTAAGTCTTTGTTCATATGTATTTTAAAACCTAAATAGTCCTAATGAATATTAAAGAACTTTGAACAACTAAAATTCTTTTCAATAGTTATAGATAGGTAGGTTCAATGACTAGGGCTATTCAATCATAAATTATGAATATTAAATGAAACTTGACATCCAAAAAATACTTAGAGAAGTTTGTCTAACTTGGATTTAGCAAGAAATGGTTTTTCCTTTCTTCTTGTAAAATGTCCTAATTTTTCTACCTAAAGTTAAATATAATCTCTTAATACATGATCCAATAATCTACCTATGGTGGTGATACAAGAGTGTAGTGTTGACCCTTTTGTAACTAAGGGGATGCTATTTTGTAACTTGGGAGAACCACTTCTCATGCCTAGTAATAGCCTATCACTAGCATGTACAGGAACCTTAGGATTCTAGCCTCATTGTAGCATCATTAAAATTCTTAATTCAAGGGGAAGATATTGATTTTCTATCCCTTAGAAATTTAGATTCACTTTAGCACCATTCATGCTATTACACATCTACCAATTTTTTTTTTCTTTTATTATAGGTAGCATTGTAACTTCCATCAGGAAGTGGTTGTCTCCAACTAAACACCTCTATAAATCCACAAGGGAAAATCAATGTCATTCTTAGCATAGAAGTTTAGGACAAAAGACAAATTATTCTTGAGAGCTTACTATTGCTCTTAGGTATCCTTCTCTAAGGATATGCTCTGTGAGTATACCATGAATTCAACCTTCTAATTTTGGGCATAGCTTATGATGTACATGTTGATGATGAAATAAATCCATCATCCTTTAATATACTCAATGTTTATAGGTTATTTGGATCTTACTATTGCTAGATCAATGTCTCTAAGATTGAACTTTTTAAGCATTGAAACATAAAACACATGGTGATATTTTACCAAATATGCTAGCAACTATAGCTTGTAAGCATTCTCACCCAAGAAAGAATCTTAAAAGATATATCATAACACCTTAAGAACCTCTTGCTTATCCCCCTTCTTCAACCTTATCTATCTTGCATAATCCATCTTCAAGAGAGTCCATTCATCAACAATAAAGTCTAATGGTCTCCTCTTACTATGTGAGTACTTCTTTGTATGTTGGAAATAATTCTTTAAATATAGTCTAGAAACTTGGATATAATTTACCTAATCTTTAATAAATTTATTTGTTTAAAAATTAAAATTTCACATGAGGTTTCCACCAATTTTAGGACTGATAATTACCTTGTTAAGGCCAACTGCACCAAAGAGAATCTTATGGTGGAGGATTTTTCAATATTGTAGTTGAACTAAGTCATAGGTAGCAAAGCCACCTACTTCATTTCATTAAACTAGATGAATTTTCTTAGGTATTCCTCTAAAATCCTATTTACCTAATCTACTTATCCATCCATTTGGGGATAATACCTTGAAGACATTCATAACTTAGCATCCAACATCTTAAATAACTTTCATTAAAAATCCCTTATAAAATGGGACTCACAATTCAAAATAATGCTTGATCATAATCCAAAGTAGTGAACTACATTATCAAATAATAATGATGCTACATTCTTAGCTATTCAAGGATAAGAACACATGAGGAAAGTAACAAGGAGAACTTATCCACAACTATAAGGATGCTAGGAAATTCCTATACTATGAAAAGTCTTGTAATGAAATCCATGGAGATGTTCACTCATGGAATCTCTAGATTCTTCAATGGATTGAGTAAATTTCTAAGTTTCTCATTTTCACACAAATTCTACCACATAAATGCCCAAGTTAGGATAGTAGAAACTCCTCTCCACCAACACCATCATTTTCTTGTGCCTTAGATGATAAGCCTAGAGCATGCTATGAAATTCATCCATGATTTTAGAATGTAGAGAACCTAAACTAGAAATATAAATTCTATTATTTGAACATGATTATGCCATGTACTTTACTAAAATTTGATTCATCACCTTCATGGATCATCTTTAATAATTCCTAAGGACATTAATCATGATGTAGTCATTTCTTAATCTTTGTTGAGAGGTCATGATCAATCAATGATCCAAGAGCTATTTGGCTATTCCACTACTTCCATCAAGTATACTTAAGGACATATACTCAAATCATTTACTACAATGTTCTTTTGGGCTAGCGAATAAATGAATGGAAGGCTCTACTCTTACAATAGACTTAACCATTGAGTTTGCTTTAGCTTCAACTTTTATTCGTTGGGAAGGTACCTCATGGTAGCATTATTAGTTTTGACTATCATGGGATCACAAAGGAGATAATACCATCAAGTACAATGATAGTTGATAATGAAAAATGTTTCCTTTTCATCCATTGGAAATAGTTATTCTATCTAGTTTGAATTCTTTGATTTGAATGCCACCATATGATTATATTGTAAGAGTACTCTACTAATTACCTCATCTAAAGTATCAATATCAACTTTAAATGGTTTTACAAAGTTACTAAATGCTTTTACAAAGTATCAATATCAACTTTAAATGGTTTTACAAAGTTAGGAAGAACAAAACAATCTAAGTTGTGAGTATCTTCATATTGATCATAAGTTACTAATTGGAGTAGTTCATGCACATATTTTAGCATAGGTTATGTGCTAATGACCTTTACTTTATTTGGATATGATTTCACCCTACCTCCACCAATGATTTTGCATAAAAATATTAATTTTGCATTACTAAACTCACAATTCACTTAACATATAACTTATACTCTCATAATTTGGAGAATATCATATCTAAATGATGAAAATGTTCTTCCATAAATTGATAATACACAAGGATATCATCAAGATATAATACTAAACATTTATCAATATATAAATGAAACACCTTATTCATGAGTATGCAAAAAGTAGTATGAGTGTTGCATAATCCATATAACATGATCATCTACTTCTATGAGCCATAATGAGTGACACATGCTATCTTTTCTTCAACATGTTTTTCGATCAATACATGATAGTAACATTAGTAAAGGTCAAGTTAAGTGAATACTTGATCCTTGTTTATTAGTCAAATAGGTCCAAAACCAAAGGTACTGGATACCTATTCTTGATGGTGTACATTTTCAAGAGTTTGAAGTCATAGCACAACCTTAACGAGCCATCTTCTTTCTTGAAAAATAATACTAAACCTCCATAAGAAGATTTGTAAGGCTGAATGTAAACATTATCCATCAAACATAGTAACTACTTCCTTAATTCAGGCAACCTAGGGGAAGGTATACTATAGGATCATTACCTAAGAGGGGTAGTTCTTAATAGTATCTCAATCTTATAATTTATCTTCCACCATTCTAGAAATTCTTTAGGTAATTCCACTACATGAGATCCTTATACCTTTCCACTTCTTTCCACTTCTTTATCTTCCACCATTCTCACATGTTCTTTATCCACAAATCCATTTGAGTAGAATTTTTCTCTTTTGTCTCTCTCAATGTGATGAGAAATATCTACTATATTAGATCCCTAGCAACTTGCTTCATCACCATAGGAAAAATAATTTGAACTTCATGAAGAGTTCTAGTTGTTCATGGTATAGATGTCTTCATTGCATAGGGTAATTACTCATGTAAAATATAAAGGACATCTAGGTATGAGGAAACTAGTAATTTCATATTTTTAAAAACTTTTTTTCCAAGGATAACTTGGAAAGAAATAATATCTAGAACCAAAAATCCAACCAAGTTCTTACTTCGTTGGCCTACCTTTACATCTACATCTCTTACAACTCTAGCACATTTGATTGGATAGAATTTGGCTAACTTGTAGGATGTCAAAGAGAGTTTCCCTTGCAAATTAAGGATACAAATGATTTTTGGTGAAAGGAAGTTATGTCTGGCACTTGTTTCAATCAATTAATCTAATGTCCTTTACAAAAACTACACTAGAACTATCTATATCAAATGCAACCTTGGTTGTTGCTTCGATTATCTTCCTTGTACATTCTATTGAATAACCACTAAACTTTGTGAGATTTTCTCAGTTATCCTAAGAGTCTCTACTTCTTATTCATTTGCATTTATCTTAGTCAATAGAAATCAAGCTTATGGTTGATACTTAAGAGGGTTTGAAGCATGGTTACTTCAATTTTCTTTAACTCTTCAAAACACATCATATCTAGATATTATGTAAGATAAATAAATTATTAGAACATAAGAAAACTAGATATCTTCTATTGTTGTTGAAATAAGATTATAAATACAATTGAATCCAATCCATATAACCATAAATCATACACTCAAAAATATTATAAAGCATGAAACTCTACAACCATATACATGATTGAGCTTAATGAAGGACATAATTGAGCTAGATCTCTTCCTTACATAGGACCAGGATCCAAAACACAAAAAGAGTCAAAATGGCCAATATCACACATATAATTGACCACAAATATGTACACAACTCTTATGCTATTTCTCTCTCAACTCTCTTATGCTCCTTATATACCAAAAATATGTAAACATAATAAATATTTATGAATTATAAGACTAAGACTATAGGAAAACATTTTCATTGATTAACTTGAAGATTCCTAGTTATTTCCAAACTTGATCTCATATTTTCTAACTATTTTTATTTTTGAAACTACCTTATTGAAACTTTCCATGACTTAATGGGATGTCTACAAGCTTGAAAAGATGTCTTACTATCAACTTTGGCTTTCATCCAAGATATCTCCTATCTTGATAAGACATCCTCTTTGAGAATAAGGCATCTCCTCCACATGTGAGATGTATTTCTAGAGACATCTCCTCTTTGTATAAGATGTCTCCACTCCTAGCTAAGACCTCTCCTTTTCTAGATAAGATGTCTATTATCATCAATCAACTCTTAGGTAAAACATCTTCCATGCATATACAATGTCTTCTTTGCATGCCTAATCCTAAAGAAAGACATCTTAGGTAACCAAGTTATCTTTCTAGTCACTCAAAACCTTTAGTCTTCAACCTGTAGGGATGAAAAGGAGTTCAAAAGAGGTATCCCTATACTAACTCTTCCACCTTCAAAAAGTAAACTTAAGTAAATAAGGAAGTATGGTAAAAAGTGATTTCCTACTTAACAAGTTTGGTTTCATTAACCCATACAACATCATCAGTAGTTTGATCATTCTAATGGATCAAGTACTTATACCTTTTCATTCAATGAGTATTGGAAGCTTCTCTCTTCTTGAGTATAATTTCCTTCATCTCCTTTGAAGGCTTGGACTTATCAATAGCCCCCTTCAACTCATTAACTACTAGTCCATGGTAATATACAACATCTACAACATTAAAAAAAATACATACCAATATCATTTGGTAAAGTTAATTTCAAAAGCATTATAATTGAGTATAGTATCTTAAAAGGATTCATCTTCTTTAACTTCAATTTTGAGAAGTTGACATCTCTCAATCTCTTCTTCTTCAAGTACATACAAACAAGATTACAAATAGCAAATTTGGACTTTTTCTTACCCTTATTCATTTTAAGGACTCTTTCTTTAGCCTTCTTCTCAAGATTTTCTTTTATTTAAGCATGAAGATCCTTCATCTCTTGCACAAAATAAACCCTCAATTGAGCTTCTCTATCAAAGATCCTAATATTAATGAAATATTTGAACAAAAATAATAATTAACCTTAAATAGGATCCTTCCAATAATAACATGAAAAACATTATAGTAGGAAAATTCAACATGACACAATAAATTTTCCCACCTATTGGTCTATCCTTCATACAAACACCTCAAAAAATTCAACAAAGATTTAATGACCACTTCAATTTAACCATCATATTATGGATGATATGCATTAGAAAAAATTAACTTTTTTTCATAAAATTTTTTAAAATTAACTTTAAAAATAAATAGTGAACTTGGAGTCTCTATCACTAACAATATTCAAAGAAATCCCATGCAACATCATAATATGTTAGAAAAACAAATTTGAAACATGAGATGCATTACTTATCTTTTAAAATAGAATGAAGTATGCCATCTTCGATAATCTATCCACCATCATAAAGATAGCATCATTCCTACTTTTAGTCTTTAGAATCCCACTCACAAAGTCTATTAACACGCTTTTCGAATGATCCTTAGGGATTAGCAAAGACATGTAATGTCCATCCACTCCTTTATCTCCTTTGAATTTTTGACATGTCAAATACTCCTTCACAAATTTAAAAACTTTAGAGATAATTCTAGCCCAAAATAGTATCTACCACAAGCATTAATGTCTTGTCTCTACCCATGTCACTTGCCATGCTACCATAATATTTTTCAACAAAAATTTTCCTTCTAAAATTATAATTTGAAAAACAAAACTTTTTAATCTTCAACAATAGTTCCTATTAAATATGATAGTCCCTTCACTGGTCTATCCTACTCAAAAATGGTCTTTTGAGGCTTCTCCAAATGTGTTCAAAATCTAAATCATGTTCATATAAATCATTAAAATAATTCATATCTTCCACATGAGGTATACTAAAATTCACTATATGCATCCTAGAGAATACATTAGCCACCACATTGGCTTTTCCACTCTTGTGCTTAAGCACAAACCTGAACTCCTATAATTATGCCATCTACTTCATGTTTTTAGCTCTCAAATTATTTTTGGAATTAAGATATTCAAGTACTTTATGATTATTCATCAAAGTGAGCTCCTTTGGAAACAAGTAATGCCTTCAATACTTTATTGTGTAAAGAATAGCATAAAATTCCTTCTCATATATGTTATATTTCTAACTTAACTTATTTAAGTTTTTTGAAAAGAAAGAAACATGTATTCCTTATGAAACTAGCCCTCCAATGAAAAAGTTTTTAGAAATATAGTATTGAAAGCATTGATTTACTACCAATTTTCACCCTCAACAAGTCAAAGCTTCTTTGGGTTTTCTCATCCCACCTAAAATCTTAATTCTTATTAAGAAAAATAAATATCATTCATGAAATACCATTTAAACTTTTTATGAGCTACTTATAAAAACCTACTAAACTAAGAAATGATCTTATCTTCCCAACATTTCTAGGAGTTGGACAATCTTTAATAGCCCTCACCCTTGTAGCTTCCATTTGAACTTGATTTTAGAAATTGCATGTTCCAAATATTCAAGTTTCATCTTTGAGTGATTCTTCTTCACATTTATCATCAAATGTAATTTCTTCTACTTAAGATACACTCTTCCAAAGTGATCCAAATGCTCCTTCTCATTAGAGTTGTATACCAAAATATCATTAAAGAAGATAATATAATACTTACTAATCAAATCATTGAGAACATCATGCACTAGACTCATGAATTTAGAAGGGGTATTTGTGATTATAAATGACATCACAAATCACTTAAATAATCCATATGTTGTTTTGAAAATGGTCTTCCTTTCATTAAAAATCCTAATCCAAATTTGATGATGTCCACTCTTCAAGTCAATTTTTTTGAAAACCTCTACATTGGTAAGGAAATCTAGGATATAATCTATTTTTAGAATAGGAAACTTGTATCTCACTATTATCCTATTCACAGTCATAGAATTAATGCACATTCTACATTCTTCACTATCCTTCTTTAGCATAAGCATTGTTGGAACTACATAAGGAGAAAGTGACTTCCTCATGTAGCCATTTGCAAGTAAATCCTCTACTTTTCTTTGTAAATTAGGTTGATTTTGGACTTTTGACATGTGTCTTTGGACATTTGATGTTTATCTCACTTTTGAATTTTCTTGCTTATTTTTGACATTTTCTCTTCTTTCAATAAAAAAATCTAATTAATTAATTTTTTCCTAGGTGAACATGGCTGCCTATCCATAGTCTCTACTCTAACCTCTAATCTCGAGAAATCATGTAGGTTAGATACGTAGAACTCTAGATCTCTCTTTCCTTAACTTAGTATCAAACTCAATTTCTCTTATATACTATTTAGATGTTACTAAGTATGAACTCATATCTTAGCTACATATCTCTTTCTTAAATCAAGAGCCTCTCTTAACTAATGATCAATTAATTGATCTTCCTATACTAATTTGTAAAGACAAATAAAAGACCCTTCAGCTTAGTTCCTTTCTTTCTATAGACCTTCACGAGTCTATTCTAGCAACCTTTTAGAAATAATCAATTTCTTTTTCTTAGGAACAAGTGATATTCCTGGTCTAGACCTAAAGCTTATTTAGCGTAACATCATCTTGGAGGAAGCTTCCAAGCCTGTCAAACAAAAGGTTATGAAAATTCATCCTACTATAGCTCTTTCTATAAAAGAAGAGATAAAAAAGCTCTTTAACATTGGATTCATCCATCCTATCAACTATTTTGATTGGGCTTCTAACATCATTTTAGTTTTCAAAAAGAATGGTGGCATTCACATTTGAATTAACTTTAGAGACCTCAACAAAGTCACTGTTAAGAAAGATTTCCCTTTACCAAATATTGATAAGCTAATTGATTCCATGGTTTTTCATGCTCTTTTATCCTTTACATATGGTTTTTCTAGTTATAACAAAATCTAGATAAATGCATAGTACTACTACTATACGACATTTATGACTTATTGGGGAACATTTTTTTACATCAAAATTCCCTTTGGTCTAAAAAATGTTTGAGCTACCTACTAATAATCCATGAATTTTATAACAATTACGTTCATAAATTAACCATCAATTCTACCTTAGCTACTAATCATGTTTCTAAATTAGATGAAGTTCTAACTTGCTATGAGAAGTTTAACTTGCATCTTAATCTTAAGAACTATATTTTTGTAGTTCTTATAGGTATACTGTTAGGTTATCTTATCTCTCAAGATAACATAGCTATTGATCTTGATAAAGTTAAACCTATTCAAAATCTCATACCTCCTAAAGATATTCAAGGTGTGTGTCCTTCAAGATCATCTTCAATGAATTTATCATTTCATTTCCAACCTCACTAATCATCATCTTTTAACTTATTTATTTTGTAAATCCACTTTCTTTATCTAGGATGAGAAGTGTTAAAATCCCTTCGATTCTATCAAAGAATTCTTAACTATGCTTCCTATTTTTCATTCCCCATAATTCAATCAACCTTTTTATCTTTATATTTCTAATTTTAATCATTATATCTCCATTATACTCTCTCAATGATGAGAAGACAAAGTTGATCTTCCTGTATACTACCTATCTCACCCCTTTTCAGATTATGAGATAAGATGTTTTACAAAATCCTACTTAAATCTTGTCTTTGCTCTTAAAAGGTAGAGACATTACCTTTTAAATGTTAGAATCTTTGTTATTTACAAAGATAATATGATGAAAGTTATGACTAACAATCCTTTTGATAACTATCACTTAGCTTGGTGGAATGCTTTTCTTATAAATTTTGATCTTTCTTTGCTATCTTAACACTAGATCAAAGATCATGCTTCACTTGATCTTATCTATTCATTTGAAACAAATAAAATTTTTCATAGTTTATAACTTGATATAGGAAATTTTGATGTTGTCCTTTATTTCAAAGGAGCACATACATTTCTCAAATCTAGCACAGCTTGTGTTCTTATTTTCTCTACTAAACAATTTCTTTATTATGCTTATAAACTTAATTTACCTTGTACTAATAATGTTGCTAAATATGAGGCCTTCATAAGAGGTCTCTTAGTGACATTGCAAAATTAAGTCAAAACTATTTATCTTTATGGTGACTCATAGCTCATCATAAATTAAATTAATGGTGACTATGATTACAAGGCTCTTCACCTACTTCCTTATATTTAAATGGCTAAGGAAATTATCTTTTCCTTATCTACTTATATTTTGAGTCATATCCCTCATTTTGAGAATATGCCAGCTAATCCACTAGTAAGTCTAGTCATTCATGATGATCTTACCAGTATGTGAGATCAACTCATTTAATCTATTTTCTTAATACCTATAATACAATATTCTAACATATTGGTAAGCACTATCAATGTAGAATATGATAATCAACAATATGTTGATCTTTTCCATTACCTCACAATTAGGGAAACTCCTAGTCACCTTATGCCTACTCAAAAGGATACCTTGCATAAACATAGTCAACATTTTTTATTAGTGAATCCTAATATTCTTTATTGAGTTTCTTCTATAGGTATTCTTCTTTGTTATCTTAGTTCTAAAAAGTCTAAAATAGTCCTTGATCAAGTTTACTTAGGAGTTTGTAGCGAATACCTACGTTCATGCTCCCTAGCTACTTGCATAATCTCTTTTTTCTATTACTGGTCAACCTTAGCCAAAGATGCTTATCATCTATTTAGAACATTTGATACTTGCCAAATGCATAGTTCTATTATTATTGTTCCTTAACAAGAGCTCAACATGTCTCAAATCATATTCCTTTTTAAAAATGGAATTTATATCTAATTAGTGCCATTACTTCTCCTTCATCTACTAGGAATCAATTTATACAAACTACGAGGGAATAATTCACTAAGTGGGTAGAATTCATTTATTTTCATTCTACCAAATCCCACATTATCTATATCTTCATCCTTGATCACATCATAGCTCACTTCATCATATCTCTCTAGATTATAACTAACTATAGATCTTAGTTCAAAAGGAGGTAGTTGATTTTTACTCCACGTACTACATCATGCAATCCTTTTCATCACCTTATTGTCATCAATTTAATGGGTATTCTAAGTCTACTAATAAATCTCTCATATGCTTTCTTCGTATCATGGTTAATAACACCCAACATAACTAGCATATAAACCTATCTCATGCCCTTTGGTTTTATCATACTAATTTTTGTATAGTCACTGGTCATATTCTTTACATTATAACTTATGATTCTAAGGTGATCCTACCAATTGAACTCCATATTCCATCTCTTTGTGTTGGTCTACATGATTGGCAGTTAGATTAGAGCAACAATAATATGCAATGTGTTAATTGGCAAGTTGTTCTTTACCATCTACATGAATATTGAGTAGATATTCAGCATCATTACTCAAGACACATTCAAGTTAGATATCGAGTAGATATCAAGTAGTTTACTCTTTACTACATTAAGATAACAGGTTTGATTTAAACTCTATGTTTCTTGTAACTTATTTTACTATTCTATCCTTCTCTCCATCTTATTTTCTATTATTTCTTTAGCTATTTTCTTCCTATTTTTCTATGTTATTTATCGTATTCTACTCTACGTACTCTACACAACTAGTAAGGTTTTTAAGTACTTGAATAGTTCATTACTTCATGTGTGGATGTGACTAAGTGTATTATTGTGTATAATAGGAAGGGGTTACTTTGTCATATTTTGAGATCCTTTTTGGCCAAATATTATGTAGTATTTAGTCATGTCCCACTTTTACAACATAGCACTATACTCTTGATAGGTGTATGAGCAATATCCTCTTTTCTCCACTTAATTTTTGTTCTCTACTTTTGTATGCTATCATTTCTACTCTTTTGTACCATATTTCTCTCTACATTCTCTTATCACCTCTCATCATCTATTTCCATTCCTCTCTATATTCATCATTAGTAAGCCCAAATGAATGTCTCTTCCTTAATGCAATGAGGAAATTTTGAGTATAGAGTGACATAAGGAGTGTAAAATTTATATATAAGTGAGGTAAGGAAGAGGTTCATTTTCGGGATCTAGTTGTATCCTACTTTTGTGACATAACACCTCATCACTAGTGTATTAGCAATGTTCCTAACATTCTTTCCTATTTTTAATTACTTTCTCTTTTTGATTTTTTCTAGATTTCTTTTTTTCTTTATTCTTTTCTCTTTTCATGCTTTACATTGCCTAGGCCTAATGAGTGTCTCTGCTTTATTCGGTTAAGTGTATGATTAAGAGAATTGACTGGACTAGGAGGTTCTTTATTTATATTTTTGTGTGCTTCCTAGGATCTATCAATGCTCCATTTTGTGGCCTAGCACTCCACTCTAGGTGTATCAATAATATCCTAGACTTTCTTCCTTTATTTTCCCTCTTCAGTAAATTTTCTTGTAGGTACTTATCATCTTGTGTATTTTCTTGATGGATTCTTCTTTAGCTTTTTAGTAGTATCCATCACGAGGAAGAAATTTTGTATCCATTTTATCTTTTTTTAAACTTCAGTTAAATACTTTGATGCATTCAATATATTTTAGCACTTAAAGTTATCTTCACCTTGCCAAAAATGATATTTTATGTCATTCACTATGTCATTTTTGCTTTACTTTTAATTTCAACATCTAATGTTAGCTTTAGTGTCAATTCTAATTCTACTTTAGTTTCTAAACATTCTATGTCAATCTTTTGATATCCCATGTAGATCTTATCTTTAATGTCTAATGTCAAATCTACATATAGATTTTCGATATCATGCATCAAAATTTTGATGTACAATTTTACTTTTCATTTACATCTTTTAGATGTTTTGCATCAAATTTAATCTTGATGTCATGCATAAACTTTTCAATGTATGCTATCAAATTCATCTTTGATATCTGATGTTAGCTTACTAGCTTTTGATGTTTTCTGTCAAATTAGTTTTGATATCCCATGTTATATCTTTTAACATCTCACATCTAATTTATTTTCAATAGCCAACATCAAACTTCATCTCTAGCTTTTCATGTCTTACATTAGACTTTTGATGTCCAACATAAAAATTTATTTTATACACCATTAATTGTATTCAAAAAATTTTAGAAGCCTTCAAAGGATTTTGTGGATTCCATTGCATTGTTTCTAAATAGTCTATGAGGCATTTTCAGCCTATATATACTAGAATACATCTACATGTAACAAGTTGGCATCTATCATCATCTGGCTAGCATTTTAGATTTTTATTTTAATGCTTTTCTTTCAAGAGATCTATTTCATATTTCAAATTTGTTTTTCTTTTTTCTCTCTTTCTCCCTTGTTGACATATTGTATTCCTTTGATGTTGTTCTCTTGACACATAAAGATTTTATTCAGAATTAGATCAACACATTTATTTGATTTTCTTTTACAATTGTTAGTTGTCAAATCTACTTTTGTTCCTATTATATTTCTATTTGTGCACTCATTAGAATAACAACGAGATAATATAACTTGTCAAACACCTTCAAACTCTGGTACAAATCTTGGAACACAGGTTTTTAGGTTTCTTTGTCTTTTCTTGTAAATTCAATTTTTCTATGCGGGGACCTTTTATCTCTTCTTTTTCCCATTTTTGCTTCAGATCTATTATATTCACATTTTTTTTCTTAGTTTACACATGTTTATTAATAGATCTATTTCCTTTTTGCATTATTTCAAAAAATTTTACTACTAATCATGCTTTTGTATTACACTATATTTTTCCATAACTAAGATGTTTTCTATAAGGAATTTTACTCATGTGTAATCCCTTTCTACTCAATACTTACTAACATTAGCAAAATGTCTAACATGGATTTCAAGATTTATCCTTCGATCCCCAAGTTCCCTTTTGATTTAAGAAATATTTCTTAAAAGGCTAGTTTTTCTTACATTAGTTTGATGGTCACAAACTTTCTAGATCAGTTTCATATAGGTTGTATCAATTTCCTCTCATTATGATGATTCCTACCATAACATGTTCTTGAATAAGTTTTGTCTTATCATATCACTAGAAAGACATGTTACTCATGGTTGAAGGTATTCATATAGTAAGAAAATAATAAATACTAATTAATTAATTCACAAAAGAAAGCTAATTCCTATGGTACCACTATTAAGACATGTTCCCATGCCTAAAGGTAGGCTGCTTCTAGGAATCCCAAAGGCATTGTAGACTAGTCTTGTTATGTGAATAGAGAGACATGTTACCCATGCTTAAAGGCATTCCTGTAATCAACAATGAAGTTTTCTCAAATTTTAATGTTTAAATAATTAATTAATCAAAACTATTTCTTGTTTCTTTTGTTGATCAATGATATTTTCATATGGTTATGATGGTCCTATTCTAGTTAGTTTATGATAAGGTAATGTGATGTCATATGTAAAGGTATGAACTTGGTTTGAAACCTAAATGAATAGGTATGATGGTTATTTTAACCATAATTGACACCAAAACCTATTACAAACATGGTACTATGAATCATATCCTAATATATGAAAACCCTTCTCATACCATTAGTCATTTTACTACTATATATTATTATGTACCTAATGGTTTTTGTATAATATAGTATAGGATTTCAACCAAGATGTTTTTATATTATTTAGAACAAAGACATGAGCCACATTTAACTTCTAAGGTACCCACGGACATATATAGAAGGGCATTATAATAGGATCCTACATTGGGAAGGATCCACTTACATAACTTTTATTGATCATGGATATGAACCAATCTCATATCTTCATGGATATCATGAAAAACTTCTCTAAATTTATTCATGATTTTAGGATTACATTTAATCATTTTTTATTAATTTTTAATGTTTTTATAGTGAAATTTTCTTCAAATTTCATATTTCTTGGTCATTTTAAAACCTCATGATTCCATATTCTAGTGTATTTATAATATCTTGCAAGCTAGACCTATAATTTCAATTGTTTGAAAACTTACACTCTCCTAGAGCTAAGCTCCTTCACAAAGGCCAAGGATGGAATTTTTCAGAATTTCATAACACCCCCATTTTCAAATATTATGGTAAGTAATAGTAAATTTAATAAAATGAATTAATAACTTAATGATTTTAGTTACTCCAAATCCTTAGAAATGCTATTTCATAATCAATTTAGGCTTAAATGCTAAATTTTTTTTTGGATTTTGAATTTTAGGCTAACCAAGGATTTGAAAAGGGTTTAACCATTAAGGAAAATTGAAAAAATTAACATTGATGCTTTTGTGATTACAAATGATGCCTAAATGAATGCCTAAGGTTGATGGTCTTTTGCAAGATAAGGAAAGAAGGACAATATGAGGACAAAAAAGAACATACCCATCAACAAATAGTAGAAACACATATTCAAGCTCAAATGTCACACATTTTCTACCTAACAAAATCCATGGGTCAATTAGGAGACATCTCAATCCATCCTTTAAAAGTTATCTATAAAAAGAAAAGTGCCAATATAATAACCAAGGTTGAAAAAACTTCCAATGTTAGTGATAACATAAAGATTCATCATTGCTAGTTTTTTGAAAACTTTTGTAATTCATAAAATATAATGTCTATTTAGTCTTTCTATCATTTTTTAATATATCAGAGCACGATCATCTTGCTACTGCTGCCACTATTGCAACTACCGTGAGCGCCACTATGGGAGACGTTCTGACCTTTACCATGTCCGTTGGCTTGCGCGCCAGCCTACGCGCCGTCTAGAGCATTGGTCGTTGCCCCACGAGCGAC
Organism: Gnetum montanum; assembly: GCA_015680685.1. Classification (NCBI taxonomy): domain Eukaryota; kingdom Viridiplantae; phylum Streptophyta; class Gnetopsida; order Gnetales; family Gnetaceae; genus Gnetum; species Gnetum montanum. The sequence continues at coordinate 1,073,603 of MNCI01000556.1, read as the reverse complement.
AGAGCAAGTGCCGCTTTCTACCTCTGCCTGGCCTATCTCTCTGTAACATTCATCTGTTGCGACCATGCCGCTCATTTTCTCGCCACCACGCTTGTGCCTCTTTCTACCTCTGCCTGGCCTGTCTCTCTCTGCGCGTGTAAACAGAGGCACCATAGGTTGAGTTGTGGTGGGCTTGGCAAGGTGCGTGGTGTTCGTGCGGGTGCTCTGCTGGGCATGAGATCTGATGCTCCAGAGGTCTGCCTAAATGCGGCCTGAGCAGTGGATCATGCGTTGCTATTTTGGCCGACCTTTTGCAGATCTGGGAATTAACCCAAATCTGGAATTAGATCTGAAACCAACATTGGGAAAACTCGGAAAAGAGGATCTAGGTGCGCTAGACCTTCTGCCACGAGTGCCACACTTCGGTGGCTGTGAGCTAGGGTTGTTGTGCCGCACTCTAGTGGCTGTGGGTCAGTGGTTGCAGCAGGCAGTAGGGTCTGCCTCGTGGTGCTATTGCTGCGGGTTGTACCAGGGCTGCCATTGTGTTCCTACCAATGTTGAGCCAGTTCCAATGGATGAGGAGCTCCTTTCACGCAAGGATATGGATGACTCTTCAGCGGCTGCTCCTTCTTCTCCTCAGGGAAGTTCTCCCAACTCAGAATCTTTGGATTTTCTGTTACCTGAAGATATTTTTGACTCTATTTCTCAAGACTTTTCTGTACATTTTATTTTTTTTCAGATAGTAGGTTATCTACCTCACTCCTTAAGCATCAATCTACATATTAAAACTATTTTACAAGCCCACGAAATTCAAGTCTTACACGCATGATACTATGCTCGTAATTTTTTCCTTGCTGAACTTTCTGAGGCTTCTCAAATCGAGAAAGCTCTCTCTCTTTGAATTTTTCCTGCTCGTAATGCTACACTTATCGCCCAGGCTTGGAAATTTGATTTCAATGTCAACAACCCAACCTTTAATATTATCCCTTGTTATGTAGAGCTACCTCATCTTCCTTTAATCTTTTCACCTGTTGAACGAGACATAGTTAGCACCTTAGGTCAAGTCATCTCTGACCATGGAATTGAGGTTAACGGGGCTCACTATCGTCGCTACTGTATCGAACTAGACATTTCCCAAAAGAAAATGACTTTATCCTTAGGAGCTGGAGGAAAAAAGTTTTTAAAAAAAGGTATACTATTTTTATCTTCCTAACTCCTGTAGCTACTGCCATCGTGCAGAGCACCACATTTCCACCTGTCCCTTTCTAGCTAAGAAAAAATCTCAAACCAATCCTCCCAAATCCAGTCCTGTAGTCCCTCCTCAACCTAACCCACCAGTTGCTCCCGTTAAGTTCGGTTCTACCTCTAACAATGCTTCACACCTTTCTTCCTCGTATGCTCCCTTCAAGGCAAGAGTCTCTCAATCCCATTCTCTCATTAAGGTTAGGTCTAAAGCACCAATCATCCACTCACAATTAGTTCAAGACTCACTTTTACGGGATGAGTTTGTCATGGTAGGAGGATGGAAAAGTGCCAAAGCATCTACAACCACTACTCCTCCTTCCTCTCCTTTGCCCAAAACTAACCCAGCTTTAACTGTTAATACAAGCAACTCCTTTGCAATTCTTTCCACTACTATAACAACTGACATTCCTAACCCCAATCCTTCTATTGCCCTGTCATTTATAACATCTGAAGCTTCTCCATGAACTTCCTATCTTGGAATGTCTGAGGCCTAACTGATAGGCCTCGTCGCAAAAGAGCCAACAACTTTATCTCTAGCCTAAATCTCACTTTGAATTTCCTCCTCCTCCAAGAAATCAAGATCTCAGCTGAACAATTATCTTTTTCAGCCCATTGGTTTCTTCCCCATTCTTCTATTCTTGCTACTTCGCATGAGTGTGGCAAAGGTGGCATAGCCATTCTTTATCCAGCTTATTGGAAAGAAAAAATCCTACAGCATGGGTTTGATTTAGGTCACCGAGTGGCATGGGCTATTTTCTCTTCCTCACATGGTCCCTTCGGAGTTTGTTCTATTTATGCCCCCAATGACTCTATCGAACGAGCTCGATTGTTGCATGAACTCACTCATAGCCTCCCGTCTATTCCTTGGATTTTTGGTGGTGATTTTAACATGATGGAATTCTCTCATGATAAGCTTGGGGGTGTTTTCTCTCAACTTTCACATCACAAATTTCAAGCCTAGTCAAATTTTAAGAAACGTTTCTTTCTTTCGGACGGCATCGCAGACATTGCTAGTGGCTCTCTAAACAGCTTCTCCTGGAACAATCTTCGTAAGGGGCAGGCTCGCATTTATAGTCGGTTACATAGGTATTAATTTTCCAACCTTTCTTTTTGGTAGACCCTTTCTACTACTAAAGTCCACCAACACGCAACCCTATCTAATCATTTCCCTATTACTTTATCTATGCAGATCCATAATGACCACCAATGACAGAATTATCATCTCTTTAGGCTTCATAGTCAATGTTTCTCTTCTTCTTCTGCCCAACAACTTCTTTCTAGCCTTTGGAATAATGAACCAAGACCCTTAGGTTCAAAGGGTTGGATCCACTGGTGGCTTCGAACTACTAGTAGAGTTAGGAATTTCGCCCGCCATTAAGGTAAGGAAGTTGCCTCTTGCTCTCGGCAAGAGTACACCAACATATGCTCTAACATTGAGCACCTTATGACCAAACTAACTGATGATCCCTTTAATAGTCACCTTCAAGGGGAGCTTGCCAGAGCCCGTATTGCCTTTCAACATTGGGAAGTATATAAGGCACAAGGTTCCTTGATTAAATATCGACTCACTTGGCTAAACATTCAAGATGAACACTGTAAAGAATTCTTTAAGTACCTTAATCGATCCTCCCCTTCACCGTCTTTAGATAAACTCTCCATAAATGGTTCCATTATCACTAACCAAAATAGTCTTCTATCTTATCTTAAAGAACACTTTGAGGCCTTATTCACCACTACTCCTATGGATCCCACATCCTTCGCAGTAGCCACTCTAAATTATCCTAAACTGGTTAATTCTTCTATGCTAACAATTTTAGAAGCCGATATTACTCCAGTTGAGCTTCGATAGGCTTGCTTTAACCTAAGCCTTGGGAAAGCCCCGGGTTATGGTGGTTTTCCAACCAAATTTTTCCAAAAGCATTGGGATCTAGTTGGTTCTGAACCTCTTCCATGTTATCAAAGAGGCTACGCTTACTAGCTCATTGGGACCAATCTTAAACCAAGGGATTCTTTGTCTTCTCCCTAAATCAGGAGATCCTACTTGTATCTCCAATTAGCGACCTATCACCTTACTTAATGTGGTTTACAAAATTTGGGCAAAATGTTTGGCCTTGCAATTAAATAAAATCCTTACCCTTATTATTTCCCCCCAGCAGACTGGCTTTGTTCTAGGAAGATACATATTAAATAACATTGTGGCTGCTTGGGAAGGTCTTAAGTGGGCTGAGGATGAGGGTCAGGATATCCTCCTGATGAAGTTTGACTACACTAAAGCCTATGATAAAATTAAGTGGGACTTCATTATCCAAACCATGACTAAATTGGGTTTTGGCCCCAAGTTCATTCATATGGTAGAATGCTTATTCTCAGATGCTACTGTGCGAATTGCGACTACCTTCGGCATCACTTCCCCCTTTTCTATTCATAGGTCTGTTAGGCAAGGTTGCCCTCTTTCCCCTTACCTCTTCATCATTGCAGCTGATTTTCTCTGTCATCAAATCATCTTGGATATTCAAAACAATGTTTTATTTGGGGTTCATCTATCTTCTCCTCAACATCAGCTCCTCAATATGCATTTCACTGATGACTCATTTTTCCTTATTCAAAACAATGCTGATAATGTGTAGTGTCTCTTGTCTCGAGTAGAGAAATATTGCTCCCTCTCTGGATCTATCATAAATTGGCGTAAATATTATATTTATAGCTTTACTAATCACTACAGTCATTTGCCCAATTATAGTTGGAAGTGTACTCAAGATCATGAGATAATTAAGCTCTTGGGAATCCCCTTTCGCTTTAGAGGCCCAACGTCCAAGCTCTGGGACCAAGTTCTTTCCCGAATTCAAAGAAAACTTGAAAAATGAAAAACCAAATCCCTCACCCTGGTCGGTAAGTATCTAATCTGTAAGTCTATTTGTGCCTCTACCCATGTTTATTATTCTTCATGTTGGGCCCTTTCCCATGCTTCTTATCAAAAGCTTGAACGTTTATTTTGAGACTTCATGTGGTCTTCTAAGGACTCCCAAAAATGCTTTCATCGTGTAGCCTGGGATATAGTAACTCTTCCTAAGAACAAAGGAAGATTGGGCCTTTTGAACTCCTTTAAGCAAGGTCTCACCCTTATCTCTAAGTGGTTGGTTCAGCACCTGGATGCCCCCAATATTATTGGGAATCTCCTTCAGTTAAGTCTTCGAAAAGAATTCCCTAAGAATAGGTCTATCTGGAAGGGTATCCACCCTATTAATTAGATCCTTTCTCCTCATGACATTATCATTCCTGGAACACATGTTTTCAAAAGAATTTGGAAGGCTTGGCAGGTCTTACATTCTCATGTGAATTGGAATAATATTCATATCAATCCTACTCTTCTTCCGAAGATTTTCCCTTGCTGGCTACCTTTATGTCCTGCTCCTCTAGCCACCTCAAATGCCAGGATAGCCACCATCTGGTTTCAAAAGGGAGTTATTTCCCTTAGCTGTCTTCGTCTCACCAAT